>VZRR01010896.1:49678-223679 GCA_013398015.1 Oreocharis arfaki | reverse complement strand
TAGGTGAGCCCCGGGGGCGGAGGAGGGCTGGGAGAGGCGGGGGTACCGCGGAGAGCAGCGCCGGGGCCGCGCCGAGGGGGAAGGATGCGGAGGGCAGGATGCGCAGGGGGGATGCGGAGGACAGGATGCGGGATGCGGAGGGCAGGATGCAGGATGTGGAGGGCAAGATGCGGGATGCGGAGGGCAGGATGCGCCGCGCCGCCATCGCCGTGGCCGTGCCCCCGCCGCCCCGCCTGACATGGCGCCGGGACCGCCGGGCTGGGGCGCTCCTGTTTCCCCCGGGATGAGGAGGAGCCGCCGCGCTCCCAGGTCGAGCGGCCCCTCCGGGGCTCCGCTGCCCTCGTTTCCCCAAGGCCATCCCGCGGAACGGGGGCCCGGCTGTCGGCGTACCGGGGCTCTGGGGGAAAAGCTGGCGGCTAGCATCGGCCTTCTCGGGAATGAAAGAGGAAAAGTGTGGGAAAAGCGACCTCGGGAGAGGAAAGGCAAGTTCAGGTTTTAAAGTACAGTAGCTTGTTAGTGCTTGGGAGTTCAAGTGTGTGGTAAGAAATACACGGCCCTTTCCATTTTTCCCTTGTCTTCGTGTGTCATTTTGGATTTGTCAAGGATGAGAAGAAGAGAATTCAGAACGCACTGTTCTAGAATTCGTATAAGCCAAGTTGCCGTGCCGGCAGAGTACGGAACAGAGCTGAGCGATTCTGGATCCGCCTCGTAGAAGGAGGGCAGCCCAGGATGAATGCATGCTTATGCAATAGGGCAGCCAGACTGTTGTGCTTAAAACACCGAGTGAGTGTTGGGAACACACACTTTATCTGTCAGAGTGAGGCTTTTCCAAATGAGTTGTTCTGATGCACGCTTGGCATCGAACGGGAAAAAAGAGAGCCCAGGGCCTGAGTCCATTAGTGAAGCTTTTCGAAAGAGGCATTAGGTACATAGAGTGTATGAAATTTGTTACTGTCTTTCAGCACCTGCTTTGTGGTTGAGAGTTTCATTTTCAGGGCTAGAATAGAGACACTTTAGTGGCAAACACATTTGCATGAAAAAAATTGCATAACACCTCCACTTATTATCTCTGAACACAAAATTAATAAATTTCCTAGTGACTAGGCTAAATTAAATTGACTTCGGTATTTTACTTAATGTAACAGACCTTAAATCTAGATCTATTTTCTTTTATTGTTTAACTTTAAGGACAGAGATGACTTTAGGATGAGAGGGACACTCTTGCCATATGTAGTTCACAAAAATAATAGAGACTTTTTAAAATAATACACTTGGACCTTTTCCTTCTAAAGAAAGGGACTGAACTTCATAGATTGTAGCACAAGAATTCAACTTCATTCTTTACATTTCTAAGCTCCACCCTGGCAGTGGATGCCACAAAGACAGCAAGGCTGTTACTCTACTTAGTGAAATATTTTTTAGTCCCCATTTTGAATCAGAAAAAAAAAATGGTAACAAAATCTGAGAAGGTGAATTAACTCCCACACAAAGTGTAAAAGTTTGGTTGAAGTATGAAATGATGAAATTGTGTTGAATAAATCCTCACCAAATGTTTGTCAGTTTTTCTGCTGGTTGTTCTAAGTCACTTGTTTCCTCCAAACACATATCTGCTTTGTTCTTACGTAAGATTAGTTTCCTTAAGTGCAATAACCCTACAAACAAGCAATATAATTTGGACCAGTGTAGAACAGAATTGCTCTGGATTCTTCCTCAATCTGAGTTTCCTCTAGGTTTTTAGGAAATTTGTGCTTTTTACTGCTGCCATAGCACAAGGTGGCTTCAGGACCTTCCTAGAGATTTTCTGTGCAGGGCCAGATGGGTAAATGTATTTCCTGGTGAGATTTGTGGACTGCTGCGATGTAGTATAGATAGCTTTAACTTTGTTAAAAAAGAAAATGTACACTTAACCATAGCTTTGCATTCTAGGAAGCATCTCAGGCCATGACATAACAGTTTTCTGTATTTTTCCTTGAAATACAAAGTTTTAGTTACTGAATTCACCAACAATAGAAGTCTATACCTATTGCTGAAACAGGCTAGATCCTATTCTGATGTCGTTCAGAAGGTTTCTTCTCGTACGCCTCAGGTCTGCCTCAATGCCTGGAGACTTGTCGTTATTAGGCTGCCACAGGGACATTTGGAAGGCAGTTTAAGGCATGTTTTGAAAGCAGGCAGTGTGCATTACCATGCAGTAGGCAGGATGCACAAGTATCCCCACTGAAGGTATCTACAGAAAGTTACACACACATCACAGAGAAGTACTGTTGAAAACAAGGGGAAGAGCTCTCCTCAATATTTTTTGAAGCAGGAGTATGTCCTCATTCTAAGCAATGTCTGGAAAACAAGCATTTGGACAGTAGAATTTCCCCAACCCTCTCTTCATTCATGTGGTAGAATATTGATAATAGGTTCACCAGAAGCTGAACTTGAGAGGCTAAAATATCTGAATGAGCCCTCGGTTTTTACAGATTCATGGCAGCTATGTGGCTTGTGCAGGTAGATTTAAAACAGAACTAGGAGGCCAGCAAAGAATACTTCTTAGAAAATCAGTGACTGCAGCTAGTATTTTAAGACCTTCCAAAATACTTTGCAAAAAAATACAGCTGCCTATAAGGCCTATAAACAGTAATATTTCTCTTTATCATTCTCCTAGTCCATGACAACTGTTTATTTATTGCTTTTCTGAAGTTTTTTTCAAACCTTCCTTAGCCTAGACCTGCCCAGGCAGTGTGAGCTTCCTCATGTGAGCTGCTGGCTGATTTTGAATATCCATTCACCTCCGAGCAGGCTGGGGCTACTCTCTGCCTTGCTGGATCAGACTCTCAGCTCATCTTTCATAACTGCCAAGGTCTTTCATAACCTCCGATCTTTCATAACCCCAAACGCTAGCCACTTCCTCTCACATGCCATTCATAACCTACACACATGCCACGTGTTTAATCTCCTCCACTTGGAACAGGCCCATCCTGATGAACCTGAAATACTGGTGTTTCCTGGGTGCTTTGTCTGCCTCAATCCTCCTGAGCCGCAGCCAGATTTGTGTGGATGTTGGACTTCCTTCCCTGAGACAATGAATGCTCAGTGGAGGGGAAAACCGGTTCTCTCTGACCTCAGAGGAGAAAACGGAGCCTAGTAATGGATTTCCTTCTCTCCCGGGGTGTGAAGCCCTAACTGACTTAGGTGTGGCTCGGCTGGGGGTGGCAGTCTCCTTCCCTTCCTGTCCTAAGCCGCTGCGCAGCGTTCTTCGTGCGGCCGCTCTGTGCGCCACACAGGGGTCCCCACCGCGGTCTGCTCCGGGCAAAACCCAGGGTCACTCGGGGGGAAGCTGCTGCAGCTGGAATTGCTTTGATTCTGCCTCGGCAGACAGCTTGCCGTTCTCTCCTTCGACAGTAATTGCAGGCTGCAGTGATGCAATAAAACAGGCTGTAGTTTTGCAGAGAGAGGGTGACCTCGCTACCCAGCCGTCGATGTGGAATCATCAGATGCCTTCTGCGGATCTTTATCACTTCACGGGTTTGATGCATGATCTCCTAAAAGGGAATAAAATGGGAGAACAAGTGTATAACAGCTTTGATAAATACAGAGGGGAAAAAAAAAAAATAAGGAAATATTTTGCAATTATGAGCCTGAGTGTGAAAGAGCAGTTCCTCAGCATGACAGCCAGAGGCTCGCTGCGCTGTTATTAAAGCACTCCAGTGAGAATCCATGCAGATGGCTTTTTTACCCAGCATAGGATTATACTGGATTAGTCATATAAAATTGTTGTTTACTGTCTCTAGCCCTTTTACCCAGAGCTTTTATCAGGAATCTCGCAGAGCATGTAGTTTGAGCCTCCCTTTAAGAGGTAACCCAGATGAGCAGCTTTTTGTTTGTGTAAATTGCTACAATATTGCAGCTAAATGTAATCATAATGTTGCAATGCGAGATTTTATAGCTGATAAAAGAGGCTGTTTGGCCAAGATTTTAATTTTGTCTACAAGAAGGGAAGTTAGATCATAAGGAGATCCTCTCTCTTCTTGCTGGACTCCCCAGAAGGGCTGTGCTGATCCTGCTTCTGCTCCATCAGAGACGATCAGGAATTCCTAACACTGGCACCATTTTTTGTAATGCTCGCTAATGAGTCGTTTATGGCATAATGCTTGATTAACGCACTGTTCTGAGTGGTGTATGAGATATTTCTTGTGTTCCCATTCTGCCATGCAGAGCCTTACTCCGACCTTCTCTTTTCTCTATGTCCAGAAGGCCCGGGGATCACTGATTAGACATGGCCCACATTTTCCCTCCTGCCACAAACTAACAAACAGTCTCAAACATGCAGTGCAAGGCTCTCCCTTTAGCTCTACGCTGAGGGGTGGTTATAACAAAGAAATTTTTTTCACTTCAAGGTCCGACAGACAGCTCTACTGGTAAAATGGCGTCCTTCAGTTTTTTCTGGAATTTTCAGACTGGCTCTGTCATCCTAGGAAGTTTTCCCTTCCAGGAAGTATGGCTGCAAGAACTTTCCTGAGGTGCGAGTGCCTGAGATGTTTTTCTTCTCTGTAGCGGGTTCTGTGACAAAGTAATGTAGTCCCAAGCTGTTATTTTTTTCCCTAGACCACATCTGTAAAATAAAAAGGTGTTTTTTTCCTGGCCTTGAAGGAAGAAGCGGCATGTGTCTCTGCCACAAGAAATGTGTCTCTGCCACAAGAAATGTGTCTCTGCCACATGCATGCCAGTCTTGTTTTTTGATCCACTGAAAACACTGAACATTCTCCACTGAAAACAACATAGTGTTATAACTTGATGCTTCTGTCACTGAAGGGGATAGAGAACTTCTGTCAGTGTGCTGTGACAGGGATGCCTGTAGCCTAATTTGGATTAATAAATATTACCTCTGGTTTTGTCAACTTTAAGATTAAATTGACTTTCTCATATATTACGAGGAAATACTTTTTTATTTCCAGTTCTGCAAACAGTCACCTTTAATCCGATCATGTGTTGGTGCTTTTTCTCTTGATATGCAGGAAATGTTCATGAACTGAACTCTGAACTTTTGCTTTTAGCTAAAGTGGCTGTGCTGAGGCTTGGGAAAGCCAGACTGCCTCTCCCTCTTTCAGGGAAGGTTCCTGAACACAAATGAGATTATTACTCTGTGACCAAAGATCTAAACAGGGTGGGGAAAAGGCATTTTTCCCCTGATGGCCATTTTGTTCAAGGTTGTTCCATGATTTTTGAACTGGCATTTGTCTGTGAGACTGGCAGCCCCGAGTGTGCCACAGAACACACCGGGTAGAAAAATCACGGAAGTCTTGCCATCTTCCAGCCTCAAAAGGGACTCAGGAAGAAGTCACTGCTGACACAGCTGGTGGATGGAATAAAAGAGATTAATTTGGGGCAGGTGAAATTTGTACATGATTCACAAAGGCATGTAGGTTTCCATAGGAAAATTTTAATTCCTGGAAAATCAGATGAGGATGCTAGCTCTCTCTGAGGGTTGAAAGGACACATAATGACCATTAATCCCCGTAGAAAAAAGGCTACACTTGGGAGTTACTGTAGGGTTGGAAATAGTAATCCCATGCCTATGAAAAAAGGGATTTTTCTGAGAAATCAACAATTTTGGTGCACATGTAGCTGAAGAAGAGTGCAATGGGTCACACTCCTGCTGTTTGGCAGCAAGTAGCAGGCTCAGCACCGCTGGAATCAATGACATTTTCACTTGTGTGAGCCAGCATGAAATGTGTCTTTGTTCATACCAAACTACATTAAAACAAAAATGCGAGGAAAAAAGAATGTGTTCAACAAATGAGCCAAATAACAGTGTAGGGAAGTGTTTCTGGTGTAATTGTCTACAGTGGAAAGAATCTTAGTAGGATTTCATACATTCACTGCCACAGAGAAGTTTTTTAAAAATCATGTATTGTTAGGATCTTTGGAAAATTAACATGTTTCCTAATCAAGCACACATCAGTCTTTTATCATTTGTATAAATTAAGGGTTTTTTTGTATAGACGTAGGCTAACATTAGCTTTTGATTTTGGATGCTTCAAAATGTGATGTCCAGTGCTACCCACCAGCCTTGGGCCAATTTTACAAGTTCATTGAGTATCTTTAATTTGGAAGAATGGATGCTCATTTTGAAGTGGAGCCTCTCAAAATCAATGGCCATTTTGAAAATGTTGGGTCAATAACGTGCAACAAGAGCTTCAGCTGTTGCTTTTCCCCAGAGTTTCAGGATACAAGTAGGGTTTTTCTTTAGTGCCTGGATGGATCAATGTTTGACAAAATCTGAACCTTACACAGACTCCTTGCAGGTCTAGGTGCATAGTTGAGAAACCTGGCTGTTGTCTGCTTCCTCCGTCTGTCTTCAATTCCCCTGCCAGGCATGGAAAAGTGGTAAAGAAGAGGGCCGTGTGGCTCACTTTCTAGGTCAGAAATCAGGAATTCTTGTTTCCCTTTTAGCTCTGTTGGTCTATTTCCCAACTTTTTTGTGTTCTACTGGTAACAAGTCCTGAGTTTTGAAAATATTTTGGTTTTAAAAACTGTGCCTAGCTGCATCATCAACTCCTGGGTAAGCAGGAGAGCAGCAGTGTGCCCAAAACTGGTTGCTGTGTTGGTAGAAGAGCTGGGGAAACTGGGTCTGCAGGTTTTACACAAGAGAATCACAGAATAGCTCACGCTGGAAGAGACCACAGTGGGTCATCTGGTCCAACCTCTCTGCTCAAGCAGGATCATCCCAGAGCACGTGGTGAAGGATTGTGTCCAGATGGTGCTTGAATATCTCCAGCAAGGGAGACCCCACAACCTCTCTGGGCAATCTGTTCCAGTGTATGGTCACCTGCACAGTAAATTTCCTCCTCATATCCAGGTGGAACTTCCTGTGAATCAGTTCTTGCCTGTTGCCTCTAACCCTATTGCTTGACACAACTGAGAACATCCTGGACACCCCTGCTTTAAATATTGCAGTAACTTAAATTTAAATATTAATAATAAACACATTGATCGGGTCTCCTCTCAGTCATCTTTCTCGAAGCTGAACAAGCTCGGGTCCCTCAGCCTTTCAAGTGACCCAAAACTCATCATGGGCTTGTTTTCTCTGCTACTTCTGACCTATCTAAGTTGTTCTCTGAGTGCTGCTGTTTCTATGTCTGCTCTAGTTTCTGCAGAAGCCCTGAATTAATCTATCTGGACTTTTTGTTTTACTGCTACACCCACAGTATTTAAAATACCCCGAACAACCCCAAACCAAAAGCAAACAGCTGGGTACCACAGGAATAGAAGTCCTATGGAGCCTTGCACGCACTTTGTACAGTATTATTCCTTGATATTCAAGTGGTCTTGCCTTGTGTGGTATAAAGTGATTATGACTACTGACATTCCCAATATTGAGGAAACAACTGTTATCCTACTTGTACTGTCTACAGTGAGATACTGGTATGCAGGATACTCTGGATTCCACTGTGCTGATCTCTCTCCACCACACTCTTACACTACGGCTTCTCTTTGTCACTGGAAAAATTATTTCTGAAGTAATTCTACAAAGTTTTGCAAAGCATCAGAATCTCTATCATATCAGAGTGCGTTTTCTTCTAAATCAGTAACATAGATTCATTGAAATGTTGGCCTGGAAGGGACTTTTTGTCTACTTGCTCTATGCCACTGTGCTGTGCACATTAGGTGTACCTGTATTCAAAGTCATGCCTCATCATTCTTTGATGTGTTTATTAAAATATATGGTGAGGAAGAACTACGTGTATTTTTCTCTTTGATACCAAGAAATTTTCCCTCTCATCCAGTTGAAGTGATGAGAAATGTCCTCTCTTGTTAGACGGTAACTTTATTTCTGCTCATTCTCCTCTGGAGGACATGGGAAACAATTACTACCGTCCTTTATGATAACCAAAGATAAAAGTCAGTTAAAATGATTCTGATTTCAACACCTCCTGATATGCTGTATTTTCTTCTATATATAATTTTTATTCCTGTTTTACAGACTCCTCAGGACCTCACCTGAGACCTTGTTTGTGTTGGATAAACCAGAATAAAACTGAGTAATTGCATCTCAGGGTATTGCTACTTCATCTGAAAATGGGATTTACCTTTCCCTACAGCACCATTGCACTGCTGGCTGGTACTATCCCTCCCAATTTTATTTTTTCCTTGCTGCTACTGTAGCTAGTTACATCCACCTGTCCTTTCACCAAGAAGTGACCTCGTAGTTTCCACAGTACGAACCGTCTGTTGCCACATCATTCCATGTTAGCTGCTGACTGAAGCAGCAATTTTGGTGCCAGGCAATTTGGAGTCAAGGCGAGTTGCCACAGGCTCCAGCGGTTAGCAGTGTTGGGTGGCTGCTTCTACGGAACCACTACAGAAGACTTCGTAGGCAGGATTCCTGGCAGCAGGTAACGCCATGGGCACATCCTTCCCTCACATGGACTCTCAGGCTGCTGACAGCCTCAGAGCTGGGATCTTGTGTCCATTCAGCTCAGCACGGCGAAGGCTGAGCTGAATATAGACAAGGCTTTCACCTTTCACTGTGACCCCTGTGTGAAGTTCAAGAAGTTGACCGGATGGGTGACTGGGTTGAGAGTGGAGGAGGAGAGATGCCAGGTTGTGCCCTGGAGCCAGAGGTGTGTGACACTTCCCTAAATCTGATTACAGTTACAGTTCCCACCCGCAGCCTAACCTGACCCGTCTGCTGCCATGTTTTCAGTCAACCGTGGACTCACAAGTAGGCAGTGGTGAGCTCCTGCCATCTCCACACCCTCTTCCCAGGCACAACAGGCTGAGGAAGCTGGGGCTGTTCAAACCTCACAAAACCTTCCAGTATCCAGGGGGCCTACAGGGAAGCCGGAGAGGGACTCTTTGTCAGGAACTGTAGTGTACAGGACAAGGAGTAATGGGTACAAATTGAAGGGGGAATTTAGGCTGAATGTTAGGAAGAAATTCTTTACTGTCAGGGTGGTGAGACACTGGAACAGGTTGTCCAGGGAGGCTGCGGATACCCCAGCCCTGGCCAGTGTTCAAGGCCAGGCTGGGTGGGGCTCCGAGCAACCTGGTCTGGTGGGAGGTGTCCCTGCACAGGGCAGGGGATTTGGGACTAGATGATCTTTAAAGGTCCATTTCAACTCTTAATATTTTATGCTTCTGTGATTGGTTCTATGCAAAATTTGCCAGGCACTGCAATCAGGTGGGCTACATGGTCAAGATGGAGGGGCAGGTGGCATCTGGCAACATTTGATACCAAACCACCCCCCCCAAAAAAAACAAACCCCAAAAAACCAACCAAACAAAAAAAAAACCAACCAAAAAACCCACAAAACAAAACAAGAAAAAAAGATGGATATGTGATGTGCTTTCAGGAATGAGTGAGGCAAGATTTTGTGGTAAAGGAGATAAAGAGAACAAGAGAAGACCTGGATTTGAGACCTAGCGAATGAGAGAGGAACAGGAAAGTTTTTAAACTGCCAATAACAAAGGCTTGGAAGAACAGCAGGCAATAATCACTGCTTTGGGTCAGTCTTGCTGTGATAGCTGGTCTTCCTGTGGCTGGTGAGTGCCTGCTGTTGGTATGGTGTCTGTAAGTTCCTGTCCTGAGGGTGGAAAGCTTTTGTCTTGCCTTTGTGCCCTGCAGCCTGGTCCGCCAAAAATACCAGAAAAATAAAAAAACCCAAATCACAAAATCACAGACAGGGTCAGGTTGGAAGGGACCACAGTGGGTCATCTGTTCCAACCTCCCTGCTCAAGCAGGGCCGTCCCAGAGCACATTCCACAGGATTGTGTCCAGATGGTTTGTGAATATCTCCTGTGAGGGAAACTCCACATCTACCGGGGCAACCTGTTCCAGCCTGTGGTCAACCTACAGTAAAGAAATTCTTCCTCATATCCAGGTGGAACTTCTTGCGGGTCAGCTGTGCCTGTTGCCTCTTGTCCTATTGCTTGGCACCACCGAGAAGAGCCTGGCTTCATCCTCTTGACACCCTCCCTTTAGATATTTATACACAAAAGGCAAAGCCCAGCAAGCAGTAGCAGTAGCAAGTACCACCGACACCAAGGACACAGCCGCCGCTCCCCAGTGGGCAGCAGCATTCCCAGGCACGCGGTTATCTCCTGCCAGGGGGATGTCACGGGGACAGCCTGTATCTCTCGTGATGGGGGCAGATGCAGAACCTGCTTTGGCAGAGATCCCTCACTTGGCGTGTGTTGGTGTATCCTTGCAATCGATGGCCGGCAGAGCTCTCAGTGCCCCCAGTCGGTACCTGCTAGTCACAGAAAGTCACAGAATCACAGAGTGTGCTGAGATGGAAGCGACCCAGCGGGATCATCGAGTCCAACACCTGGCCCTGCGCAGGACACCCTGACAATCACACACCAAGCGCACCTGCGAATAAAACTAATGACAATTTAGAAGGGATTGGGGTGTTTTTTCGCCGGCTGCGGAGGCGGAGGCTGACGGCCGCGGGTCCAGCTGGTGCCGGAGCACGGCCGGCCCGGGGTAGGGAAAGGCTGCGCCCGCGGGGCGCACGGATGGCGGCGGCGCACCCGGAGCGCGCGGCGGTCGCTCGGCTGTGACGTCCCTGCCCGCGGCCTATCCCGGGGCCTGTCCCGGCCTATCCCGGGGCTTATCCCGGCCTATCGCGGGGCCTATCCTGGCCTGTCCCGCCCGCTGCCTCGGCGCTCGCCATGGCCCTGCCCGTCGTGCACAGGTGCCTCCAAGTGAGTGCGGCCGGCTCCGACTCCCGGGAGCCCCGGCCCAGGAGCGGCCGGAAGGGCGCGGGAGGCTCGGCTGGGCCGGGTTTGCCTTGGAGGCCGAGGTCAGGCTGAGAGCCCAACGCGGGGCTCGGTGCCGGCCTTCCTTCTGCTGGCCCAGAGCATCGGGTGTACTCACACCCTGTAGGATAAGACAATTTAGTTTTATATATATATATATCTATTTGTGTATATATATATATGTAATCGTTTTATAGATGTACATACTTATATACACACATACGCACACATGCTATATATACATACACCATCTACTACGTATATGTTATATATATGACTATAAATATATAATCGTAGGTATTATATATTATTATCTATGCCTTATATGTTGCTATGTATATTTTATATACATAATATATAGTTATATATTGCTTCGTATATTACTATATATATAATATATGTTTTATGTATGTATATGTATATATGTGTGTATATATACACACACATATATATACGTGACTGCATACTGCTGGGCAAGGTCCAGCAGACATGCAAGCAAGAAGTTCAGCTAGTGTGGCTGTCTTTTTTGTCTCTGGTGAGGTTAAATAAAAGATAAGCACCAGCTTGGTTGCAGAGCTGATGTTTATAGTTTAGGGGTATAACTGACAACTTAGATTCTTTGTCCCTCTATGATTACTTTTAAATGCAAAATCAGTTGCCTGCGTTCCTTAATGAATTATGAAGTTAAATTAGACACCTTTTCTATATATCTATGTTAAAGAAGCTTTGTTGTAGTCAAATGCTCATAAAATTTGAAGCCAGTTGTTTTTCCTGACATTTTCCTTCAAATGCTTCAATGGTGTAAGATAAAGATGGTAAAGCTTTTGGAAGAGGGTTTTAATGTGAAGTGCTGTCAGCCTAATTAATATGTGATTTGAAATTGTTCCTTGATTTTTCGTTTTTCAATTCTCTTCCTTTTCAGCTCAGTGATGAAAATGAGCAGTTAGTCAAGAAGGTGAAAAAGCTACACATAAGAAATAAGGAGCTAGAAAAAAATCTGGGTCAAATCCAAGAGCAACTGCATCTGCAGCAGTTGGCGCGTGTCTGTGGCACAAGCAGAGAGTAAGAATTGTCAAACATTTCTCTTTTGCATCAAAAGAAGTGCAGCATTTCAGGACTTTTATTTTCATGTCCTCAAGATGAACTAGGCATTATCTGGTCTGTATAATTTAAGGCGCCATCTGTGAACAGGGTGACGGGGTGGAAAATGCCTGTAAAGGAACGAAGGTCTGAGGCATCTTGTACAAAATTTATTGTAGTGAAAGAACCAGTTTTAATATCAAAAGTAGTACTCCTGCTTAGCCAGTGTGCTCTCTCTGTTGCCAAGACTTTTGCACTGTTTTTCCACCAAAAGGTAGTAAGATAAAGATAAGTTGAATAGCATCAATGTTGTTTAAAAGGTTTAGAAACAGAGACCTTAGGACCTGAAAAACTGTAGTGCTAGTGGTTTGGAGAGTGTCCTGCCAGGATTTACATACCAGTTTGCAAAAACCTTCCAAGGTT
Organism: Oreocharis arfaki; assembly: GCA_013398015.1. NCBI lineage: Eukaryota > Metazoa > Chordata > Aves > Passeriformes > Paramythiidae > Oreocharis > Oreocharis arfaki. The sequence continues at coordinate 211,424 of VZRR01010896.1, read as the reverse complement.
TAAGTTTTGGTGTGTTTATGATCCTGCCTGGAAACCTCTACCATGAAATCGAACTTAAAAGTAGCTTGGCCTTTTTTGGTTGTTTTGTTTGATCCAATTAAATATGTGGAATCTGATTTTATGAACCTGTTGTGTTTGTTTCAATTAAGTGTTCAGGTTCAAACAGAAACCTGTTTATGGCATAAAGGTGGAGACAGCAAGGATCTGGTTCTAGAGGGTGACAGTGTCAGGTGAGTTCTTGGCAGTTGCTTCTTCACAGAATTATTCTTCTCTGTAGTGTAGAAAATGTTTGTGGTTAAGTCAGTTGATTTTTTTTTTTTAGCTGCTATGCAAGTGGCTTTCAGCCTTTGAAACAATGGCAAATCACTCACATTTTAAAAATAACTACAAACTCTTGGGTTAAACTTGAAAACAGTGGTGAACAAAGAACAAAATGGGTTTCTTTCTCAAGTAGTTTATTGAGAAAAATGTTGTGAGCCAGGAACCTGCTTCATGTGTTTGCACACGTGTGATCTTCTTTGTAGGTTTTTGGTATAATTTTGTGGTTTCATCTTTTATTCTGTGGAACCTTTCTCTGCTCATTTTATGTTGCTCAGTATTATGTGCGTATAAAACTTGTAGGCTGGTACTGTTTTCGAAATAAGCTAGAGAAGCAGTTCTGCTTTTCAGTCTAATTGGTTTTAGACTTGAGCCACTACTTACAGTAGTTTGCCAGTTAATGATAGAATTAAACTCTTGTAACTGCTTTTCTGATGCAAAAAAAAAAAAAGTGACATTTTTGTCTTTCAGAAAAAATATACTGAAACATTTTAGCAACTGGGCCAGCTACGTAAAATATTGCTCCATCCCTCTGTGACTTGGTTGTAAAATTGTAAAATAAACAGGCTGCTCCATCTGTCCACTTACATAAATGGGCTGTGGATCTTACACAGATCTCTGTTGCTCTTTGGCCAAGTGCCCTGTTTTTAGTGTTTCCTTTAGGTGGCTGTAGAAGACCCATTTTCTTTTTTTTTTTTTTTTAAATACCTTTACAGGGTGCCAGACTCTCTTTACAAGCTACATAACTACATAAGCAGCCTGGCTGACTGACTCTGGGCTGGAATTGAGTTCCTAGTTAGGTGCTCATGTAGAAGAAGTCCAAGCTAGTCTATCAGCTGGGTGCTGTATCTGCTTTGTATTAGATTGCACGTAGATAACCCGACCTTGGTTTTTTTTTTCTTGCATCTGTCTGTATGTTCTTTTACAAAGCTCTGCTGTACTACAATATTGCTCATCCTGCTTGTGGTGTGCAGTCATGCATTTATTATGAATGGCAGCTCTTGTGGGAATTCCTGAAAAAACAGGAAAAACGTCTCCTCATGTCCATCAGTTATATTGTGGGCCTCATGTATGTTGGTAGAATACTGTGAAATAGGGTAGGAAATTAGGACAGGAGAACTTGATGCAACATAGTATCAGAGGGAAAGATACCAGCCCTAATCTGTTTATTTGACATTTATTTTACCCACTCATTTTCACATAGATTTCGTTCACTCATATCCTCACACCCACACACTTGGAAGCAATGAGATGTTTTGTGCAACACAGAGAGCTGGGAACTGCCTCATGTGTCCTCATCATGGGTTCTTGACTGGTGGTAAGAAACTAGTTTCTGGAGAAACTTTAAAAAATCCTTTAGGAGTGTCTTTTTGCTATTCCTGTTGTGCTGATGGGGAGAGGAATGATGCTTGTGGCATGCTGCAAAGTCACTGCCAGCCTCCTGTTGCTGGCGTATAGGTCTTCCCTCGAATAGTGATTTGCACTGAGGTTTAATTGGAGTGTGGCCTTGTGTGCTGGACAAAAACAATGAGGTCCTCAGTCTGGCTGAGTAAAAAGGATTCTTTGCTATCCATACAGATCATTCTTTTAAGTTGCTTTGCTGTTATTTTCTGGTGCTTTCTCTTTCTGTGTTGACAGTCACATTTCATTCATTGCCATCTTGAGTATTTCTGCTACCAGTCTCTGCAGCACAGCTACAGCCCAAGTGGTCTCTGTGGGGCATCTCTAACACTTCTACCATGAAGGATGTCTTTCATGTTTTACAGCAATTTATGCATTTCTTCTGTTTTAGACTACTTCAGATGTATAATGAGCTACAGAAACGTTATGTTAAAGAAACCAAAACAAACAAGGAGCAAAGTGAAGCAATTAAAAATCTCACTGTAAGTAGAATTTGCAGGAGCTTGTATCAAACAGCCAAACATAAGCTTTTAGGGAAAAGTAATTCTTACATTTGTGACATGAGAGCATGCTTTTCTTTTTATACTTACTTTGTTTCCCATGACAGAGATAATGGAGGGTAGCCTGTAGTTCCCTTTAAAAGTGAGCTCTGTCACTGGTGTGTCTGAAGCAGAAAGCTGTCTCCCCTTTCCTTGTTTTTTTCTTTGCTCATCCACCTACCTGTCATTCCAATTGTATATGCACCTTGTGACCTGTCTTGCACCAGCCTTGGTATTTTTCTGCATGTGTAATGAGCTGATTTTTCTCAGAAATCCAGCAGTAAGCAAACCAAATCAAGACAGAGAGTTTCCTTTTGGGTAGCAAGGTCTATGGGCTTGCTGTGCAAAGGGGCTGGCATCATAACTGGAGTGAAGGAAGGGTTGTGTGGCCAGGAGCAGTTGTAGAAGCTTCAAGAGGGTATTGCCTCTTCAGGCACAGATCGAGCATTGCAGCTGACCAGTGTAATTTCCTCATTTGTGCTTTGTTTTTTCTCCTTTCAGACCCTTGGTGTGATTGTAGTTTTTAAGTCAGCAATTGAAAGCTCTGGGTTTGCATTCAGGATGTGCTTCCAGTTGTATTCAGTTGAACTGTGATTTTTTCCCATGTATTTTTAAAAAAATTGTCTTGACAGATTAAAATCAATGAGCTAGAGCATAATCTTCAAGAGCAGAGGCAAAGAATTGAGCAACTGGAATGCAAAAAGGTTTCTTGGAAAACAAGTGCTGTTTCTGGAAAAAGAAGTCAAACCCCAGAGGGAGGAGTAACTTCTCACAGGGACATTTCTGAAAAGAAGGAATCCTGTTGCAGTAGATATTTAGGTAATGATACAGTTAATTCTAATGATGTTCCTTCCAGTAGGCCTAGCAGAGAGAATGCAGAGAGAATGCATTTCATTTCTGATCTAGAGGCCACTCCAGGCTATTTCTTCTTCTTCAGCCAGCAGTATCTAAAATGTCTTTGTCATTTTTGAAAACCTGTTACGTAAAAATGGCATTTTGTAATCTAGAATTCAGCCTTGAGTTTGTTTGTGATAAAATGTTTGCTGTTTTCTGTTTTTCTGAAACTGGTCCGTTGGTGTAATCACAGGTGGGAGTGCGTGGCTGTATTTAGGGCTGGTATTTATTCTAGTAAGATGTATCTATGCAGATCTCTCAGTAATAATGGTTGCTGCCCCATTCTTTGGTTTTCCGACACTGAGACACAAAATAACCTCTTTCTAGCCTTAAAACCTTGGACAAACCTGGACAGTGCTGGTTTCAGCATGTCCTTCCTCACACAAGTAAGTCCAGAATTTAAGGTGCAATCTTCTTCTGCTTCAAAGCGTAGAAGGAGATGGATGAGATCATATAATATAGGCATAATTTTTAGGAAATGTGCTGTCAGCAAGGGCTTGATGTGACCCTTTTGTAAATCAGAGAAAGGTAATCAAGGCATGTGATGTGTGTTTTGTGGATTGTAAAGTAAAATAGTCCCACATTCTAAGAATCTGGCAGGTTCAGATTATCCAATTGGCAGATCCTGTTGCCTTTCACAGTACCTGGGAATATGCTGGGCCAATTCTTAAGAATAAATCACTGTATCAAAAAGGTACTTTAAGAAGCTGAACCATAATTTTCTAATATCACAAAAGGTAGGCAGCTCTTTAGCTGTAATATGATTCACATGAGGGGGAGGTTGACTGTAATGGTTGAACTCTACATTTTTTCATTTGAATATAGAGCTATTGTTGAAGGAGATTAAAAAGCTGAAGAAAGAAAATGGAAAGTTGTCTGCAGAAAAGAGAGCACTAAAAAATGAATTAGCTGGATTAGACAAGGTAATTTATTTTAAGACAAGCTTAACAGTAGGTGATTTTTGAAAAACTAACTCTTGTGCCTGAGCTGAAACTTCTTTAGGCTGAACATATGTTGTCATTAAGTAAAATACAGAAAAAAATCAGTGTATAGCATTCTGAGGGAGATGGAAACGAATGGCTCCTTGAAACATTCATGTCCTAAAGGGCTGCTCAGCTAAGGAAGACTATTTTCTCTTGAACTTAAACATGTCAAAGTTATGCCTCTGACAAAACTCAGGGAGGGCAGACGCTTTGAATTTTTTTTGTTAGATCGATAGGTGTAAAAAGTGAAAATGTAAACATTTGGTAATTCTTAAAGTTATATAACAAGATGATGAGATCTTAACTAACTATGGGAGACTCAGTTTAATGTACTGACATACGGTTTTATTTTCAGCAACGAATTGTATAAACTGATTTTTGCTTGTTCCTCCAGTCTTTTTATTGGTGTTTTTTTGCTTGTTTGTTCGTATGGTTTTTTTTTGGTTTGTTGTTGTTGTTGTTGTTGTTTTTTTAGAATCCATTTTCTTACCTTGCAGTCCTTTCTCCCAAACTAAATAACATTATGATGTTAATTGCAGGGGTAGCAGTAAAAGGTGATAGTTCATTGGATGTGAAACTTATAGAACATTGAGCCAGAGTGTGTTCTAGATCCCTGTGTTTGGGAATCAGGGACAATTTGTGGCTGAGAGTTTTCATCTTGCAGGAGAGAGATACATAAACCTGAGGCTGTGGCTTTTTATCAGTGGCCCTTTTTTTGGGTAGTTTTAAGTCACTGTATGTTATATAAGATGTATGTAGCCTATCATTTTAAAAAATGCTGGAAGAATAGGGAGGAGAATGTCAAATATTGATGGTTATGGGTAGATACGTTGTTACTCTGGTAGCTAGGACATTCAAGGTTTGGTAAAACAAAGTCCTGGGTGATTATACTCTTCTGTCCATAAATTTCCCGACAATTCTGACTTCAGTTACAAAGGATCAGAATGTGACATTATTTCCTTGTCATGTTGGACTATCATTTTGTAGCTGTCTGGTAAATCAATATGTTTTCCTTTTTTTAATTAGTCTTTCCTATTATTAGTCTGTGTTCCAGTCTCTAGCCTAACTTGAACTCTGCTTGTTTGTTCAGGGCAGAAATTATTAAATTATTACCTAAGGTTGTAGTTGATTGCTGTATCTCTCCGTAGCTGTGTTTGCATAATTTAGCCATACAATGATAAAAATACAGAAAGTGTCTTTGAACTCAGGAATAACCGAACTGCTGACTAGCTCTTACTGAGAATGTCTTTGAAAGAAAGTTTAAGGTGAATATTTTTGGGTTTTTCTAGGGTTTTTTTGAAGAGGTAGAAGATCTAAAGCATGCTGTACAGGAATCTGTGAAACTGAACAATGAGTATGAAAAGTGCTTGAAACAAATAAGTCTAATATATGGACTGCCTTTTACAGCACATTTGTAACTACTGGGTAATTTAATGCCAAGTAGAGTTTCCACCTATTTTTTATACTTATTGTAACATTTAAACCTACCTTTTCTTAAGTGGTGCCACAGTTTAATAATGTTGTAGATTCAGTAATGTGAACTCAATATGAAAAGTGCTTGGAAATGTTGTATTTTGTGACTTTGATTTTTTTTTTTTGTTTATATGTTTTTAAATAAACTGTGATCTGCATAACTTCAACTGAGTTTCAAACCCATCTCTTTCACACTTGCAGAATATATTCTGGTTGTGTGTGTTTATGGGAATATAATAAAATTGTTTTATTTTGAAGAATTTCTCAATTTATCCTTTCTTGTAAGCTACAGAACAAAATCAAAGTATCTGTGTAGATTTGGCAGTCTTCATGGATTTCAGCCCTAAGGATGTGCTAATGCAAACAGAAATTAATGATATCATTAAATTATGGCAAAGGAGTTTCTTAAAAGAAAAATGCTAAATCTCTGCTTGGAATTTTTCTTCAATCACAGTAATAAATGAAAAATTGTGGATGAAGGAAGGATTTAGTGCTCAGAATTGGAAAGTGTATTCATAAAGATGGGGCAGAGAGTTTTGCATCATCATCAGAAGAATTTGTCAGAAGCTCTTATTTGGTTCAAGAGTGAGGTACTTGAAGAACTCTGGTGTTTGAAGAACTGAAAAGGAAAGTGGGAGTGCAGAAAGTCACAGTCCCCAGGGCAGAAATGTCGTGTTGCTTCAGGGAGGGTGAGCTTGGAATGAAGAGACAACTCCCAGTTGCAAGTGTAGCTTGCAGAACCTCGTGAGATTTGAACCTGAACTTGTTTGTAAGGCCGTTCCACAAAAGTTTAACATAGTTACATTATAGAACTATGTTTTTCTGAAAGCTGTAAATCTCTGCCTTTGTGGCATTGTGATGGGAGGGTTAAGTGCAAACTGCTTAGGGTAGAAACACTAAGCTTGCTTATAACCTCATACAGCTTCTTTAGCTTCATGAAAATATATGCACACTCCTGAGGGATAGGACTAGGAGCAGGATTAACACTCTTGTATCCCACCGGGCTTCTTAGGACAGTTTTATGTAGCTGTAATTTAATAAAGAAATTTACCTCAAAGCGTGTGAGATGTTCAGAGTTGCATATTCACTAAGGGTAAATAGGGAGGGTAAAGCTCCAGGACTCCATGTTCCTGCTCTGGCTATAGACCAGTGTGTGCCCTTGTTCCATTCTTGGCTCACTTGTAAATTAAAGCTGGGTAATGTTCTGAACAAGAGATGGAAAGGGGAAACAGAAGAGGAGCAATGCAAGTCTGCATTGCCAGTAAACTTGGTGGAAGAAAAACAGGAGGATAGCATGTATAACAGAAACTTGTAAGTGCAAAAATGTTTGCTGCATTTGTTAATAAGTAAAATAAACATGAATCCTGGAGAAGGAAGCAGTGCTCGTCACTGGAGCCTTTTCCCCCACAGTGTTGCGGTATAAAGTTACACTTTTAGCGTGTTTGGACTTCGGTCCCGCTGTTAAATGATCCGTTACTGTCCTCGTCCACAGGCTGATTTTTAAATGTTGTGCAGAATAAGAAACGGTGAGGAATCCTTCAGTCTTTTCTCATAGCTAAGGACTTCCAGCTCTGATGAGGGAATGTAGTCTAATGTGGATAGTGAGCCGTGTGCGGGGGAGCGGCAGCGACGCGCGGAGCCGCAGCTGCCCCCAGCAGCGGCTGTGCAGCTCCAGCCGAGGCCCGCTCGCACGGCACGCGGTGGGAGCGGAGCAGCCGCGGGCTGGCAGGTGGCAGAGCGAGCTGTGCGGGGATTTCTCTCTCTCAGCCAGTAGCAGGAGCTGTCTTGCAGCTGGATCTGCATCGCCGACTTCCTATGAGGTTGTTGTTGCTTTTTTTTTTTTTTTAAATTTCCTTTTCCGGTTTTCCTTTCACTATCGGGAATGCTGGCAGTGTAGGGTGCAGATGGGGCACATCGGGCAACTTTCACATCTGCGGTACAAATCCCCAGAGAGTAACGATTAGCAGCAGAAACGCTGCAGCAGGAATGTATGTGGAAGTGACCGGCTCTGTGGCATTGATTGTGTCTGTTGCTGCTTGTGACTTTTGAAAATGGCAGTTTTGCCTTGACGATATGTTTATTTTCTACTGATTGCAGGTTGGATTTGTTGGTGCGGGTGTCTTTTTTTTGTTGTTGTTTTGTTTGTTTGTGTAGGTTTTTTAATTTGATGGTATCAGTTTGCTCTTGAAGATGTGATTTTAATTTATCTATTTATTTATTGATTTGCTGGACATGGCTAATGGAAGTTAAACAACTTACTGGCATTTTCTGTTCAAATTAATACTGTTTTTGTTGGAGGAGGAGACAGTCTCAGACTACCAGTCTACTTCTAAATAAGTGCTACTTCCTCCTCTGCAGGATAAAGCCATATAAATTTGTACGTTTGGATAAGAATTTGCCTGTCTTTTTGTCCTTGTTGCTGTGCCAGTTAGCAGATACCTCTGCTTTAATCTTGCCTCCTTATGAGGTGTACAAGTAAGGTGTTGTTACTTTGGTTGCTAGTTAAAGTGCAGGTGAGATGAATATTAAGCAAGTTAATCAGTCTATACGTGTAGTTCCACATATTGTGGAATTGTGACATCTGGCCAGTGGCTTTCTCCTGCTAAATCAAGTTTAGATAGAACTGAATTCCATGCAATTAAGTATTAGTCATGCTGCTGCTTGATAATGCATATTAGAAATGTTTCATGATGCAGGCTAATGGTTCTTTGTCTCGGATAAGTACTTTGTAGTGCTGATATGGGAAGCTTGTGTTTGAAAATAAGTGGCTATTATCAAATAGGGGTTTTGGTTGCAAAAATAGTATAATAATCATGTATCAGTACTCAGTTTCCATGAGACATCAATCAAATGGGTTAGTGCATAGGACAGTGAAGAAATTTAATTTTGTTCTGTGTTCTGCATATTAGTGGGGCCAAGATTTTAGAAACAATCCCCTAATTTTGTGTGGCTTTGTAATTTTGTCCTAATTTTCCTCATATTTGGGGTATAAATTTTCAAAGGTACTGAATATTCACAGCTGTAGTCAGATTTAGTCAATTTAGACGTGGGCTGCTAATCACTGAATACTGTGGTCAGTAATTGCTCACATCCTGGATATTAGTCCTAAATTAGGATTTTTCTTTTGTAGAAAGCAAAATTGCAATCCCATTGTGGGGTGGGGACCACATTTTTTGGATTTCTCTGTGAGTTGTTCCTGAGCCTGTGAAGCAGCATCTCTATAGCTCCCCTGGAGTCCCTTTACTGTGGCCATGCTACACTGTTTACCTTTGAAGAGTGGGGCTTTCAGACCTGCAGTGCTCTTCAGACTGAGACCCTGGGAGGCTGGACCTGGGAATTGAGCCGTTTCACTGGAGAGTAAGGGCTGGTGCCTCTGTCCTCTCAGCTGGGATACTTTCTTGTGGGCACTTACCCTGAAAAAGTGTTCCTGCCAAGGGCTGTAGAAGAAACAGAAAAAAATACTGGAGTTTCAAGAGGGGTACATTCCCTGTTTAGGTTACAAGGTATCCAAGGCAGCAGAAAGCAGTAAATACAGTTACCTCACCAATTTTGGCTCATTAACTCTTTCTCTACAGCTGCAGTGAAGTTTCTTTTTTTCTGAGGCTGGGATGTTTCTTGTTTTCCTCTTGTCAGAAATGGAGCAGCCTTAGTTAATTACCTGTGTATCTGTGCCTGGAAAGCTCTCGCAAACTTCTTCTGGGATAGTAAATTGCCCTTGGTTCTTGGAGATTACAGTGGGCCATATTAAAGGTGCTAATGCTATTGATTAGGTGTGGTCATGTTCTGTGCTTGTGCCAGAAGATATCCTCTGGGAGTTGTTTAGCCTGAAGAAAAGGAGGCTGAGGGGTGACCATATTGCTCTCTACAGCTACTTGAAATTAGGCTGTAGCCAGGGGCCTGTCGGTCTGTTCTCCCAAATAACAAGTGATGGGACAAGAGGAAGTGGCCTCAAATTCTGCCAGTGGAGGTTTAGATTGGATACTAGGAAAAATTTCTTCACTGGACGGGTTGTCCTGTATTGGAACAGGCTGCCCAGGGAAGTGGAGGAGTCACAATCTCTGCAGGTATTTAGAAGGTGTATGGATGTGGCATCTAGGGACATGGTTTGGTGGTGGACTTGCCAGTGCTGGGTTAAGGCTTGGACGCAGTCTTAGGGTTCTTTCCCAACCTAAATGATTCTCTATGGATCCTAATGGATTTTTTTTATTTTGTTGCAGCTGCTGTTCAAGCTACGCTCTGTCTTTACCTACCTGTGACCCCCACTCATAGTGTTTTCACTGCGAAGTTCTAAAAAAAACATCATGCACCAAGATCCTGGCTGGCTTTAATCTGGTTTCCTTGGTGCTGGTAGGAGTGAGTGCAGTTCTGTGCTCAGCTGGCTGTGTGCATGGAGGAGAACTTTACTCTTTAGCTCAATTACGTATTCCCAAACCTTTCAGGGTGACAAGAAGCTAGCAGTGTAGGCCTTGCATGGTAGCTTTCCCCAGGGAATGCTGACCTAATGAATATTTTATTTTGTATTTTCTCCACAGGGTTTTTGTGCTGCCAAAAAGCCCAACGTGATCCTTTGAGTAGCCCAAGCTGTTCTCATTCGAGAGAGGAGAACTTGAGCCATTGTCTTATGCTGCTACTGCCATGCTGAGTTCTAGCTCGGCCACTGTGAAGAATCTCCCTCTGAAGAGGCAGCTCTGTTTTCTGCTGAAACTCGTGTGCTTTGTCAGCTCAGTGTTAATATTTTGTGAATTTTTAATTTACTATGTGGTAATATTTCAATGCCGATGGCCGGACGTGAAAGGTGGAGCTCACATGAGTGAAAAAGAAACTTCAGCTTCAGTCCTAAAGGCCATAATTTTAGCTGATACACATCTACTTGGTGAAATCAAAGGACATTGGTTGGATAAGCTAAGAAGGTAATTATTAATTTTTTTGAATAATCTCCACCCAGTTTTTAGAGTTTTTAGTAGTAGCTAATGGGACAATAATTCACTCTTCCATTAAATAGCAATTCATTAGAATTGTAATGAAAAAATAAACAAGCTGGCATTACTTCTTGCATGTGTTGGTCCTGATTGTATTGTGGTGGAATTACCCTAAGATGCACCTACCGTCCTTACACCTGATTTCTAAGTATTTAACTTGAATTTCATGATATATTTTCATATTTCAGTCTATAGGAGCCATTTTCCTGTTCCCCTTGCCAGGCTATGTCTGTGTATTCAGTTGAGGATCCAGAGGTAAGGCAGTGATAACTGGTTCTGTATTTTCCTTTCAGGGAATGGCAAATGGAGAGATCTTTCCAAACTGCCTTATGGTTACTGCAGCCAGATATCGTTTTTATTCTGGGAGATGTTTTTGATGAAGGAAAATGGAGCTCACCTCAGGTATGACATCATCAGCTCTCTTGCTTCAAAAATGAGGATTTCTTCAAGGAAATGGATGATGGAGGTTAGGTATGCAAGGCTTTGTTTCATACTGCTGCAGTTGTCCTGTTGGTAGACGTTTCTAGTCTTTTAGATAGGAGTTGAAATGCTGTGACTCTCCTTCATTTTTGGTAGTACCTCAACAGTTTTGCCCCTCATATAAAATTTACGAAGTGTAATCATCTCAGTTGGTGCTTCTGTGTTACATACTTGTGATGGGCTGACCCTGGCTGGATGCCAGGTGCCTGATGAAGCTGCCCTATCACTTCACTCCTCAGCTGGAGAGGGGAGAGAAAATACAAAAGAGACCCTCCTCCTTCACTGACCTTGGTGTCTGCAGCGCTCTTCCTCTCACAAATTCTCACTCCTCTCTCTGGCTGCAGTTGCAGAGTTTCCTTTTTTGCCGCCTTCCTAATTCTGTTATCCCAGAGGCACTATCAGCCTTGGCCAGCGGTGGGTCCATCTTGGAGCCAGCTGGCATTGGCTCCGTAGGACACGGGGGAGGCTCCCACAGAAGCCACCCCTGCAGCCCCCCCAGTACCAAAACCTCGCCATGCAAACCCAGTGCACCACAAAACCAGTGGTCCCCTTTGATGCTGTGGAACAGCACTAATTCCTCCTTTTGTTTTTTCCTGCAGGCCTGGGCAGATGATGTCAGGAGGTTTCGGAAAATGTTCAAGTATCCGGTTTCTACGGAGCTGGTGGTCATCGTCGGGAATCATGACATCGGATTTCATTATGAGTAAGCCTTGTCAGTGACAGGAGCACACAGGTGCCAGGAATGAAGTGTCAGCATGCCCACAGTGACTGGTGCTGCGTCTCAGGGATCTGTTTTGTGGTTACACAGAAACTTTTTGATCATGATCAGATTAGAAAGGGTCGTAATTTAGAGTAAGGCCTGTGCACAAAACAGGTTTATGCTTCTCTGACCATATGAAGGTTGTTCAGAGCTGATCCTTCTGCATTGACGTGGAATTCTTGAAGCTGCTTTTCCTTGTATTGAGCCTCCTCCTTAGAAAGGTGCCTGAGCTTATTTCTGCTCCTGTTAGCACAGAGGAGTGTAAGTGCCCTCACTCTGCTGGTGCTTGCACTGATGGGAAGGGCCGGAGGACACGAGGGGTGTCACAGCATCCCTGTCAGTTTCCTGGATGGTTGTGTCAGCTGGATAATGGAGCAGCAAGCTGCACGAATGCTCAACAAACTGTAAAGCAACTGTGTCAGATGAGTTCCCATGGCAATTTCTTACCTCAGTTGTATTTTTTTCTCTGTGACACAGAATGACTACTTACAAGGTAAATCGATTTGAAAAGGTTTTCAACTTTACTTCAGGAAAGCTGATAACTCGGAAAGGAATAAAGTGAGTATATATATTTTTTTTCTGATGAAATAGTATGGGAATGCTGAACTTGGAGCCTTTAAAAAATTTTTTTAGTCATCTACCTTATATAGTGTTAAACCCCAAACACTTTGTACAAACCTGTAGTTTGATATGGACTGGAAGCTGTACTTAGAGCTAGGTAAATTGTAACAATTTCCTTTTAAATGGAAAAGTACTGTGGAGTCAGAATCCATTTCTCTGGTTTGCCTTTTATACTTCCTTGCAGCTGGTAATGAGCCATGGCTGTAAACATAGCAGGATTCATAAAGAAATACAAAAAACCCCCCTCTGTGTTTACAAATTAGGAGTTTCATTGATTTTAATAACTTCTTTAGTCTGCAGAACTTAACCCTTGTTGGGGGAACTCGGGAACACAGCAGTTGCGTGTCCACGGTTTCTCCACAAGGTGGGGTAATAATGCACAAGCTGGTTTTGGCTAAGAGCAGATCTCGGTGCTGTTTGTTCTCACAGCTGCGTCCCCGTGGCTGCACTTGCCTGCTGGGTGCCTTGTAACCTCCAGACACCACGCAGGAACCCGATGAGGGAATGCAATAGTGGGTTTGTGGAAAGGTTCAGATTTAGGAAGGGAAGGCCCACTGCCACTCTGTGTTTGGCACGTGTGCCCTCAGGTTGTACTCACTTCCGGAACCACAAGATTCAAAACCTACAGGTTTACGCTGGTTCCCTTAATTAAGCAAACATTATAAATGTTTAATTAAAAATTCTGAACAGGTCTGGAAATGGTTGTGTCTGTTTTAGGAAGATCTCTGAGCTTCATGAATGCTCAGTATAAAGCTGTTGCTTATCATGCAGATGTGGGGTCCTCTAGGTATGTATTTCAACTGCTTAAAAAATGTCCCCTTTGATAAAACAGCACAGCAGAATTCTTGCATGCAGTTGCAGATTGTATGTCTGGTATCCATTAACTGCAATGAGCTGCACTATTAACTGTTCCTAGATAAACTATTTTACAACAAATCTGTGGTATAAAAGCAGCTTAATTTGCTTAAAAGAGAATTAATTTTTTTTTTACTATTGACTACTATCTCTTAAGTGAAGGCATTCAGCTCATTTTTGTCATTTGAACAGACTGAATTGAACTGGGGATATATCTCAAGCTGAATGTGTGACTAAATGGGTATGAATCTTGTAGCAGAAGCTCAAAGTTGATTTGAAATCTACAGGGAAACCTTCTGTTACAAATAAAATCCTGTTTTGTGTGTCAGAGACCACAAAGTACCAAACTAAGCTTGTTCAGGGCAGTCACCCAAATGCAGTGCTGTTCTGCTTTTCAGTTGTTCTGAAGAAATCCAATGTCTCACATTCTGTCTCTGAGGTCTAAACTGTGTGGGGAGAGAAGAAAGTTCTCTTTTCCTTCAGAATTTAGTTTAGTGATGAACTTCTAATGTTCCATCAGAATACCACTTAAGTATTCATCAAAATATAAAAAGATCTTGAAATGTAAACATGAAGCATAAGGTACATTGTGCACCCTAATTAACACCTGTATAGAGGAGCCAACCAGGCAGACACATGGCTACAGTACAGATACTCAGAGGAGGATTTATAGCACATCATTTCAGGAGCTGTTACATTCTGCTGTTTTGTTCAGCTGTGTCCAACTTAGGAACACTTGCATTTTAGAAAATGAAGTTTATCCCACACGTGTGCATGAACAACAAATGCCCTCCTGTCCTCCCTACTTCTCTTCGCCCACCCCCTGGTATTTTCCAGCTTTGTCCTAGTGAACAGTGTAGCCATGGAGGGTGATGGCTGTGCTGTGTGCCGTACCACAGAGGCAAAACTTGTGGCACTTTCTCACAAACTGAACTGCTCCCAGCAGGTAAGAGATTATTAAATACGTGATTTCAGCCAGTGACTCCTCTGCTACAATGGGAATACTGATATTGTGGCATAGTCAGGATAGAACCAGATTCTCCTGAAAAAAATCTGCTTCCAATTCACACTGTAACTTGTTAGCAAGTCTTTCTCCCCCTCATATCCCTCTTAACCATTTTTACCTATTAGCTGTGTTGCTTTGCACTAATGGTGTAAACTTCCTTGACAGTGCTGCCAAGTGTCACTTGCTCTGTTCCTCTCTAACCCTCCCTCTGACTGAAGATACACAATCCTGCATTTATATTTATGGATATTATTCTGTTTTATAGCCTTCAAACATATTCTTTTAGTTTCCTGATTCTACTGCAGTCCTTTCCTTGTAGCCTAGTAGTGTTTTAATTGCATTTTTTCATCAAATCCAATTGCTTCTTGTATTTCCTTCATATTCCCTTTTTCATAGGCTGACTGGATGCACAGAAGGCAGCATGACTGACTGGGCTGGCAGTCAATCAGGAAAGCAGCTCCCAGTGGAAAGAGTGCCAGACTCTATCTCCCTTGGGCTGCCCTCAAACTCCTTTGCCTTGTTGGTGCAGAGATCCTGCTGCTGCTTTCTGCAGTCAGGAAGGGCACAGCTGTATTTACAGCTTGTACAGAGTGGGGAGTTTCACCAGTCCACAGAAGAACCCTTAGAAGTTCATACATTGGGCAGTATTTAAACACTACTCTGAGCTAAACTGCTTAACAACAAACCAAAGCCAACAACAACCCCACTCTCCCTAACCCCTTAAAACCTAACTATTGCTTAATTACCTTCACTTCTTCTATGGCTTGATTTTATTCCCAGAAACCGAATCATTCCAACAAAGGATGCAGTGATGTGGAAAAGCTTCCAGCTTCAGAACCCATCCTTTTACAGGTGTGTTAGAGGTGGGGTGAGGCAACACATTGACATGTTTTTGTGGATTTACTACTGTTCCAGAAAGGCTGGATCATTAACAACTGATCGTTGCTTTTAATTACTCCCAGCATTACCCTCTCTATCGGAAAAGTGATGCTGAATGCACCGGAGAAGATTCCGCTTCTCCAGAGGAGAAAAACATCCCCTTTAAAGCAAAGTATGATGTACTGTCTCAAGAGGCATCACAAAAGGTTTGCTTTCTTGGGAACTTGAGTGGCAGTGGGTGGGTGAGAGGGGGACATGAGTGTAGATATAAATAGATTAAAAAACTGTGGTAAGGCTGTTGGCTGAGACAAACAGAGTGCAGCTGCTCCTGTCTAACGAGGCCTGTGAGAGGCTGCTTGCTAGAGCTGCTCCCCTGAGATCCTCACCATCATGGCCTTGGTCCTGCCAGGTTTCCCAGGTACAGCTCCTAAGTCCTGGCACTCTTAATCTGTCCATTACCTCCACTTCAGCATTCTGTACTTCCTGTACTGTGTAAATTATTGACACACCTGGTACGAAGCGACAGCTTTCCAACACTTTGAAAGCATCACTTTGGCTGAATTAGTAACTACAAGAAAATGTAAAGTATTCCCTGAAAACTTAATGGTCGTTATTTCTTTCCTTCTGCAAAAATGTCTTCACTTAAAGAATGTCAGTACGATTCTTTCTTAGACGAGAAAATAACATTGCTTTACTAAACCCGAAGTTTTTCTCTTTGTGATATCCACAGCATGCTGTTGCCTTTGTTCTTCTGATCTGTATGACCAAAAAAGCCCAGCACCTGGGATCAGGGCCAAAGGGGTACAACTGATATTGCAATACCAACACATTTCTTACTGGAAAACAGAAGTTTACAGAAAACACTTTGTAAGAATATTAGAATAGCCATAATTTCACTCTGTTCAAAAAAAAAAAAAAAAAGGGGTGGGTTTTAAGTTCAATTTCTTTTTAGCTGTGACTTAATTTTAGTGCTTTACCATTTTCTGCTCTAGCTGCTATGGTGGTTTCAGCCCCGTTTGATTCTCAGTGGGCACACTCATAGTGCTTGTGAAGTGCTGCACGCAGGGAAAGTTCCAGAAATCAGCGTCCCATCATTCAGTTGGAGGAATAGAAACAATCCTAGTTTCATCATGGTAAGTTTTAATTTTTTATTTTTGTCAGGTAACTTTCATAAATAAATCAACATGGCAGTCAGCTATATTTTAAAACTGATTCTACCTGTAAAAACGAAAAAATTTAAAAAAAAAAATTGCCTACCCACCCAACCCACTCAGTACACTGCATCCACTTTATAAAGTACATCTGTGGGAGCCACATGTTCTGTGTGGTACAAAGCAATGCTGTTAAAGACCTAATTAGTATCTGGGTACATTTTCTTAGAAAGAGGGTGCATTGTAAACTATTGACTTGTAAAAATAATCAGTATTGTGCACTGAACAGTAGAAGGACCAGTTTGGCTTGGCTGATTTACCAACTATGAAAACAAGACTGTATCCACCTCAAACCCTTTTGCACGGTGATCATGGTTTTCAAACGTGTGCATTAATGCAGTCAAAGTGTTTGTGATGTGCCCACAGTCTGCCTCCTCATTGCCAATTCACATTTTATACAGTGTGTTGGTGATGCTTGTGCAGGCAGTTCCAGTGCTCAGTATATCCTTAGAGGTAAATCAATTAGTTCCCCAGTTCAAAAATAAAACAGAACTCTTAGAAACTTGGAGTAAGAAGCAAAACCTACAATCTGTTTACAGCATAGTCTGTGACTTGGAGGGGGAAATCTTTTATGTATGTTTTACTGCTGTTGAGTTTAGGCTGCTTAATACACAGATAACCCCAAACATTTAAATTCATTTTATGCAACTGTTAACATTTGTTGTTGAAAGTAGTTCTGTTTATTCCATATTCCTGAGAGTAGCTGCCTTCAAACTACACACACTCTCTGCACACGCCAGACAGCGCATCTTCACTGCAAAACAAGAGGCTGGCTAATTAAAGTTGCATCCTCTTCACTACTGTTTTAACTCCTCAGCCTCGATCCACCGTAAACTTTAATTTAAACTGCAAAGTCAAGCCAAAACCCAACGAAGTTCTTTGTTGTTGAAGTTCCTTTTCCTAATTTGGATTAGCCAACGTGTATTTTTGCAGCATGTACTGGGTAAGGAGGAGGGCTTGGGGAAGGAAGGGGCACATTCACAAAACCTAACTTTAGCCTGGAAAGGCTCCTTCCAGGTGGATTTACAGCAGCTAAAGTTAGGCTTCTCTTGAAGGCAAATCAGATGAGGAGCCCAGCTCTCTGTTTATGCTAGATGGGAAGATTGGCCTCTGGGCTAATGTTGGCCTGGTGAATATTCCAGTTAGTGCCCAGCACTGCAAGGTATGGACTCTTCAGCCCCCTGGAGAAGGCACTGGTACTAGGAAACTGGCCCCAACCCTTGCCACCCAACACAGGATTTAGAAATTGGGGATCTGACAGCTGTGGTGTTTACTCCTGATTCAGAACCCACTGTAAGACAGCAAAGTGACAGTCTTCATTTCTTTTCCAGGGCAGCATAACACCAACTGACTTCTCCCTCCAAAAATGCTTCCTTCCATTTGAGAGCAGAGTCTTCACTATCTACTGTGCAGCAGGTGCTCTGCTTGTGATCCTGGTACTAGCTCATGTTCAGCTTCTCACTCCACCGTTTTATTTTGCTCAGCGTTTAATCAGTAAGCATAAAGCAGTATGAAGAGCCAGACATCTGCATTCAGTCACTGAAATACCAAAGCTGAGAACAGTCAAACATCAGACTATATTCATGCCAGCAAATGACCTAATTTGATTGCTAGTCTGAAGGCAGGTTGCATTTACACATACCATAGAAGTCCTATACAGCTGATATGACTACTACAGGATAAATAATTAACTGAAATGAACGTTTCATGCTGTACAAAAATACTGTATTCGACAATCAAATGAGTCCTTTTCCTGCTATAATTTTTGTATCAAATATGTATATTAAAAGTGTAACTGTACATTATGTAAATCCTATAGCCTCATCACTTGTCTGCACTTGTGTCTTACCCTGGTGGAGGCTGAATCTTGCAAACTGGAAACGTTTCTCTGTTTTATTGCTGCATGGCCCTTCAAATGTCATACTTGTGTTTGTCAGGGTCAGGCAGAATCTTGTTGCATCAGCACTGAGAGATGCGGATTTCCATAACCTTTTTAGGGTGCCGTGTGTAAGGGACTGCGGTTTGGGACAAGAAATCTTCCGGTTCCTGACACAGTAAATTGTTAGCTGACTATAATTTGCAGTTATCCATCTACCAGACAACAAGGGGAAGAAGCTCGAGGATCCAGTTTGCTGATACACACTTGAAAACGGCTTAAAAAAAAGTTAGGGTGACACCTCAAGCTGCTGCTTTCAAAAAGATGTGCTATGATGAGCTTAAAAAAAGAGGGCCCTATTGCATCCCAGAGATCTGTGTGGTGAGGGGCCCTCCAGTTGCTGATCTCCTGCAAGAAGGAAGGTCAAATACAGCTGCAGTAACATTATCCTATGCCTCGGCCCTCAGTCTGCAGACAGAGATAGGAATGTGCGTTATTTTACATTCCACAAGTCCTACTGACTTCAGTGTAGTGTCACATTTTGAGCTGCAGTAGCTCCTCTGTGGGGAGGCAGAGGCCACCAGCTGTGCCACAAAGATAATCTGAGCTCAGCATCTTCACTGTGTGGGGGAAGGTGGGACAAACCTACTGCTGCTCCCCACCCACCCCAGGAAAAACAGAGGGACTACTTCACACCAGGACCAGTTTTCCTGCTGATGTTCCTGCAGAGGCTGGGAGCTCTAACCGGAACTCTTCAGCTGGGGCTAGTTTAAACAAAAAATACTATCTTTTGTTATTCATTCTATTACTTTCTTTGGCATGAGAAATAAGAGAATTTTGGGAATTTTGTTTACTATTAGCTTATTCCACCCAGCCTTTCACTTTTTGGGAAATATGACTAAATTGAACATACAGATTTCTGGGAAGAGAAAATGGTCATATTACTGTATCTAAAATGGGATTGTTTTATATTCAACTGGAAACAAGTTCTCAATTGGTCTGTAGCCTGAATTTAAAAAGATGACCAATTTGGGTTTATAACTAATAACAATACAGTAAAAAGTTAATAAAACCTGCTGATTCATATGCCAGTGTGGGGACTGTGTTAGCTCTTCGTCTCTCCCTAAATTTAAAATTAAGTGGGGGGAATGGTCCGAAGTGTGGTAAAACACTCTAGAAAGTAATGTAGTCTAACACTTCTCTAGGTTTCTGTTATTGCAACTGTAATTTTAGACATTTGTACAGGTTATCTTGGACACAGGAAAAGTATATAGTCACAGACATAAAACACCTATGTATAAAATATAAAGCAGTGTTATAGTTACTAAAAAGGACATGCCTTATTGCTACAGCAATTCTTGCTTTTTATATATTGTACTGTACCACAACTTGTTTTGAGAATGTCATTTGCATAAATTATTCAAGTTTGAGAAATATTCACACATTTTGATTCTACAATATTTAAAATAAAACGATTTTCTAATGTGTCTCTTTATTAAAAGAGAAATAAAAATGTCATCTTGTAATTCTCTTAGGCCAGACACAAGGGTTTATACACCTTTTTTTTTTTTTCTTATCTTCTTTCTCGCTATTTACTTGCACAATGAAAGCTGCTGTTGGTACAAAGATTGAAGAGCTCTATATAATGGTGCTTTACACATTCACAATCGGTCTGTGCAATTGTGAAGTTCTATGAATGACCAAAGAATTACCAAACATATTTTCTAANCTTCATGAATAAGAACTCCCAAAATCTGCTTACATTAACATTAAAAAAAAAAAAAAAAGAAGAAGAAAAAAAAAGAAATCCTTGGTTCCCATTAAAACAACACCAGGTTGCAATTTGGACACTTGAATGAATTCCAATGTTTTAAAGCTGAGACTTCAAAAGAGAAAGGCATGTTTGCTGCAACATCCGGTGACTGTAATACCTTACTTGGAAAGGTAAGTGGTTAATTTGCATAATTTATAATTTTTATACTAAAGAGCATTTTTATATAAACCAGAAAAAAACCCCTAAACTCTACAGATAAAGTTCTTACCTCCAGTCACTGCTGCAGGTAAGGTTGACATCAAGCTGTACAGCGCAATCAAAAACATACTTACATCTTAGCTCATTTTACAGGTACAGCCATAATCAAGGCACAAAGATCTTCTACAAGTATTTTTCTTCAATAAAGTTGTACAAAATAATATTACATTTTACAGTCTGTACAATATAATAAACCAGCAGTAAAACAAAAAAATATATATAGGGAGAGGACTGTTGCCCAAGAATGATCGGAACTAAAAGGATCATTTGTGGACAGCACAAATAACATAAGTGAGGGTGGTAAATTTTCTGCCTAGATGCAACAGGCTGAAAAGTAGCTGTAATTCAAATGCCTGAGGTGTGCAGAGACACTTAGCTCCAAAACCCCAGAAAAATTGCTTTGTCTTCACTGTTCCTCTCATTATCTACTCTACTTCCCGTGCCAGTAACGGCTTAAAAGAGGAGGTCACTTTATCAGTTGACCTGCAACTCAGAAATGCTAAAAACTGTGACAGAGTAATAAATATTGTGGTGCTGCTACATTGTGTGTCTACTTCCTCAACAGTATTTAATAACCTGATACAAAGTGCATTAATCTTTTTTTTCACCCATCAAGTACTCTTCAATGTCATGTTAAAAAGGAAACCCACACAGAGGGATAGGTTTGACTTCAGTGTCATCCAGCTGACATACCGGTCTGAACTGAGGTTAACCCGCTGGAAAAAATTTAGCAGGTCACGTTCAGTTTAAAAAAAACAAAACCTAAGGGAACAGAGGTAGCCAAAGGGCTTAGTGGAATGACGAAGAAGTGGCATGTCAAAATAAAGCACAAAAATAGTCCCAAAAAGCATGAAGGGAAAATAACCCAAACTTGCTTCAAATCAGCTTTAAGGTTAAACAATTAGAAGTAAACAAAGTGAAGAGACTGACATTTCTATAGTATATTCTTCCACCCTGTGTGGGGTAGTATCAAGAGAAAGAGTAAGGAGCAAAGAATTTAAAACCACAGGTTCCACGGTGATCCCCCTCACAAGAGTTCGTACTGGCGGAGGTGCATCCTCTGAATGATGTCTCGACAGTCGTTGAACACTCTGCGGATATTTTCTGTGTCCACTGCACATGTGAAGTGTGGGTAGCAGTAATGCCGGCCGTCTCCGCTCGCCGTACTTATCCTCTGTGGAAAGAGGGATGCAAAAAAAAAAATAGGATCAGGTGCCGTGCCATGAGAAGTTCCACATCTCAGCAGTCTATAGAGAACCAAGAACCCTGGGAAATCTGTATGCAGATCACTAAAACAAGTAAACAACAAGAAGGGAGCGCTGTGATCTGGTCGAGCCTGAATGACAGATTTGAAAGGAAGATGACAAAACGTTATGGATACTGCTGCGGGGTCAGGACAGGAGTCCTGTGTGGGAGCCGCTGATGCCATCCTCAGCTGCACAGGCTGTCGCCATTTGCGCATCACTGTGCAGCCAAATCTGCGCTGCTGACAGCTGTGCAGCCTGCCATGCAGCTGCCCCTGGAACTATTTTCTCTTCTTTTTTCTAGTGCCATCATGTGGCAAGTTCTTGAACTCTTGTTTTAAATCAGCAACATGAAACCGAAACCCTCCCAAGTTGTAGAGCCAGCAGTGGCAGAGAACTGCACTCTAATGCTTCTGCTTCTCATGTGAAGGCCCCTCAAGTCACCTTCACTTAGAGCACCTCTCAAGCCAGCTGAAGGCTTGGTATCATCACTGAGCCCAGAATGCAGTGGAATTACCACCAGGGTGGCTGGGTTCAGTAATAAAGCATGCACAAATCCAGTAAACATCAGACCATGCAGAATGACATTTTCTCAAGGCTACTGCACAACTTTTGAGGTTCTAACTTAAAGCTCCAGCATCACTTTGCCCACGGTTATCTTGTTAAAATTCCCTGGGATCTTACAAAATATATTAAAAAAACCCTTAATTTTTGTCCTGTATTACTATAGGACTGATAAATATAAATCCATTCTAGATCATTATCTTGCAGAATACAGATGGCATGCCACGAAAGCAGGAGGTCAGTTTTTAGGACAATAATTTTTATAACTATTGTCTAAATTTTACAATGAATTACTCTGGCTAAACAACAAAAGACAGTGTTCTATCTCACTCTGGCTACACTATACATTTTTAACACAGGATTTATTTCACATGTAGGTTTGATCTTTTTAATACCTGCAGCTACAGATATGCAAAACTACAGACATTTAGAAGCCATGATTTACATAATTAGATCAACAAGAAATTGCAGATTTTTTCCAGGTAATTTAGGTAATATTAGACATTTAACACTGATTACACAGGGGTGTTCATACACAGTCTAAAAATTATTTTCTTACCATGCTACTCTCAATACCTAGTTCAAGGCTTACCCTCACGAAAATACTAATAAATGTCTGCTTGCGTTTATCATGCACTGATTTCACTCATGTCTATGAGTGAATAAGCTGCCCACAGTGTTCTGATGACACCTGGTTACATACAGATCATGCCAAAGGAAGTATTTTCAAAATATAAGGGGGTTGTCTGTTTTCGTCACCTGACAGTTCTTGCAGTCCTCTCATGTGAAGATAAATACAGAATTTTCACCCCTACTTGAAACTCATTTTGAATAGTAGTGTGTTACTCAGCACCAGTTTACAGGGGAAAAAAAAATCTCCTGGGACACTGATGAAAGAATATTTGCTTTCCAGGTGGGAATATTTAATACTGGCATCCCTACACTGCAGGGGTCAGGATGACACACAAATTCGAGGAAGCCTGGTCTGTGTGTTTGAACAGCAGCTCCTTCACCTCCCTGATTCAGGTTTTGTAAAAACCAGCAGGACAGGAACCAGAGGGGCCATGCCACTGTTCTAACAGGGGTCACACTGGGGATGTATTCTAACAAAACATCAGCAGCTGGAGAGCCCTGTGGGCAAAACACCAAAATGGGACCGGGGAGCAGCCTCACCAAGGAGTGCACACCCACACTGCCTTCAAGAAGTCTGGGAGGAGAAAGGATGTACCCGAGCTGAAGGGCGGAGGACTTCCAACAAGATACATTTCCAGGACCGGGAGATGCCCTCGCCAGCCCAGCCCTGAGGTGCAGGCACTGGCTAGGCTTGGGTCCAGCCATGCCTCCCGTGCTGCTCCCTCACTGAAATCCGACAGATCTCAGCGCTGCTGCCCAACCCCGAGGGGCCACAGGCCCCACACCAACCCTGAAACTATGAGCTGACAGATTTTGCCTTTCTAACCTTCATATACGACTGTGTAGCAATAGTTATTGGAAATGTGGTCAATTTTAACCTCCTACTAAAATTCCTCAAACTACAGGCTTTAAATTCACCACAACCATTCCTACAGCCAGGCAGAGTTTTAAGGGGTGCAGCACCATGGTGGTGATTGCCAAGCATATCCACGGCTTATGCAGACCTGCTACCATGATAAAAATCACAATAAAGCATAATAAACTCAGGTTTCTCTGAATCATGCCTGAAAATTTAACAGAGTGGGACAAGGAAAAGGTCATAAATCAAGAGACTTGGGAAATAAAGTATAAAGCAAAGCCAAGGCAGACACAGTTAGAAAATACAGACCTTTTTTTCCTGGCACCTGGCTAAGGCCATCAGACCCTGCAAGATGTATTCCTCCTGTGTCCTTTATCACTCCCTCTCTGAAACCTCAGCCTTTTGTGCCTGACCCCATGGAACTAGAAGGGACTGTTTCTACTTGGCCTTCTCCCACCTTGCCCTCTCCAGCATGGACATGTGCCTCAGAGCACACACAGCCTGTTCAGACCCTCTGTGGGAGGGGTCGCTTGCGAGACTCTCAATTCCAACAGCCCAAGAGTTCAAAGCAACTGTTGGGATGACTCCATCCCTCTGTTCCATGACCCTGACAAACCAAACACAAAGCCAGGAGACAGGCATGTTACAGAGGAGACGCTCTCTGCCAAATCTGCGGCAGTTGCAGAGGAATGAGGGAGAAGCTGTTCCAGCCCCTAAACCCCAGGGACTGTCTGGCAGCTGGCAGGTGCTGGCCCCAGCCCAAGTGCTTCCCTTGCCCCCAGCACCCACAGGGGTTTATGTGGCTGCAGTGCCTACGCCCCCTTCCCTCCCCGCCTCATAGGTGGCCTCCTTCTGTTATGCCAGTGAGTCACGGGAGGCAAGGACCTCGCCCTTGACAGGTTTTTTTAAATAATGAAAACAGATAAAGGTGGGCAGTTTCACACTAATTTCACCATAACCCATCTCTCAAAGCCACTCTCCTTCCAGACTGGATACCGTCACCTGCTTCACAGCATTCCGGCATTACCACAGGAGGGATCTGTCTTGAAGGGAGTTTTTTTGGTAACTCTTACGTTAACACAGGGCAATCTGACAGTTTTCCTCAGGATCTGGAAGGCTAAGGTGACGAGTGGAAATCCCCAAAGTATGAATACAGTTAATTGCTTATTTCTTGGTGGGTCAACAGCTGTAAATCCTAACTCATAAGGCTCGTAAATGCATAATAACCTTAAAATTCTTAATTCTAGTGGCTCAATTTGTTATCTCAAACACACACATATAGTTTCTACCAGTAGCCTGACAACTGCTTTCACCTTTAAAATGTAAACACTACCACTTCAGCTCCAGCTATAGAGGAAACCTTAATTGCAAGAAAACTAGACAAGGAAAGGTTCTTATGATGCCTCAGTAGGGACATGATACCAGTCCTAAGGTGAGGCAAACCTCCTAACTGGCATACCAGAAATGTTATTTAAGCATAAAATCTGCCTTTTTTTTCTTTTTTTTTTTAATTCCTGCTGTCAGCTGACCACTGCCGAAGTCCTTGGAGGAATGCAGGATAAAGGTAAGAAAGCCTATCTGTTTATGCACGGACTACACATGACCATTCTAAGCACTAGCACTTACTGTGTGACAGTTTGCATGGCAGGTGACTTTATATAAAATGGGCATAAAAATGTGCAAACCCTGAAGAAGCTTCCGCAAGATGGGCAGCTGAAAAGAATTAGGGAATTGCCAGACGTTGTCCTCTCCTTCTAGCTTTCTGCAAAACCTCATCAGTTTTCCCTAAATAAACTATGCCATCTGTCAGTATTTCCTATGATAGGATCACACATAAGATGAAAATTACTTACTAAAAACTCATCCCGGATGAAGAACTTGGCTCTTGTGACTTTGGGGTCTTCTCCTGCATCTGGTGTTGCTGTTCAATTAAAAACAAATGACATCAAAAACACAAAAACCAAACAATCACCTACTTGTAACAAAAGATTTGATAAGGAGGTAGTAGCCCTTCAGTACAGAAACTGAAATGTTAAATATTAGAGGAGATTCCCAGTAGGTAATTCTAAAATGAAGAGAACTGTAAAACCTGACTATGAATACAACGTATTTTAGGAACCTGAAAATTACTGAAATCATTGCAACAATGTCATTGGTCATATCACAAAAAGGCTTACTCACATCCACAAGTTTGTTCATATAGATATAAAACAAGTGGGAGTTAGGGTTTAGCTTTTGTCAGAAAATATGACTAGAAAAAGCAGCTGAGCTGTTCAGTTTCTGCAGCAGAACAGTGTCTCCTGAAAAAAGCTTCTGCAGGCAGGAATGTGGGTTTAAAAATGGTTAGTCCAAGATTACACTTGGAAAAAATGATAGCATTGAAAGATCTTTTGATATATAGACATAAAAATATATTTTATTTCCAGGACCCAAGTCAGCAGAATACTCCAGATATATCGCCCATCGAGGGGTCTTGGACTAAATTCTTGTTGAGCAGGAGACTTGTTGGTCAGTATTAACTGTTTGTTGGCAGATGAAGTTGTCACTATCTAGGCCATGCAATGACTTTATTTACTCTAAGTGTAAAAAACAATGCGGTGAAGAGATAACCTATTTATCCTTTCAGTGTTATCTCTCATCTAGGATACCAAAATCAGATGCTTATAAACATAATATTGTAAAGGGCAGAATTTATCAGAATATGGAAATCTGTTTTTCATCCATAAGTGCTGGGGGTAAAAATAGAGCAGCAGCACAATCAACAGCGTATTGGAACACAGTGCTGCTGCCCTCAAATAATGTCAACTGAAACTGAAGAATAAGTGAACAACTCCAGGTTAAAAATAGAGAGCTGCTTCATGTGTGAATATTCTGGATCACTCTAGATACTCACTGTGAAATCCCTCTGAGGAATAACAAAAGCTACTTTTTTCTGACAATTGGCTTATTATAAAAAAATGCTGAAAATTCATTCAAACTCTGTCTATGTGGTGTTTGAGAAGAGGAAATTTGGGTGATAGAGATAAGATTTCTTCTGAAAGCCCTTAGCATTACAAAACAGATGCCAGATCAACTCAGATTTTAGGACAGTTTATTTACCCTCTGCACCTGAAACTCAGAATCACACCTGTGAAGTTCCAGACCTCAATGAAGGCTGAAAATAGCTTATCACCATCTTCACCTCTATAACCTAAGCTGGTGGTGGTGGTTGGTGGAGCATGAAAGCCTTTTCCAACAGGTGGCTGCAAGCACCACACCAGGGGCATCCCTCAGCTATGGCAGAGATGAGTGGTCAGAAAGTAAAAGTTTTACCACTTTTGCTAGACAGAGACCTGAGATGTTTAGGAAGCCCTCTGCCTGGTACAAAACTGGCATAATACCAAAGTTTACCTCTGCAATATGTTACTGTGGTACAGGAATCATGGAATCATTGCACTCCTGAAGATAAGAAACCGAGTGCTCCATCACCACAGCTCTCTTCCTATCTACTGATGTGGCTTTCCTCCATTTAAGTTCCCTTGATGGTCTACTGGGCTTCCTATCAGTATCTCTGAAACTGAAATTTACAGTGTTGGAGGATGCAGAATGGCTGCAAAATAAGTCTCATGAATCCCCAACAAAGTTCAGCACTGTGGGAGGCCCATGCAGAAGCAGCTGGCAAGAGGGACAGACACGTGGCTGCTTTGCTCTCCTGGGACTGGTGGTTCCTCCCAAAAGGGGAAGGCAGGTGCTCTGGAGCAGGAACCCCTTCAGACTCTGCCCACATTGGGGTGCCTGTGAGCCACATGCTGCTGGCATGCTCCTTACCTGACCAGCAGCTCATGTGAAGAACAGCATGTGCTTGTGAATGTGTGTGTGTGAGACAGAGAGAGAGAGACAGGGAGAGGAGCTATGGGCCGGGCCATGCCGGCAGGTCCAGTCCCAGCACGGGGAAAAACCTTACCATCCTCAGGTACAGTATAATGCGCGTATTCAGGAAAGTAATCTTCAATTTTTGATTTCCCTGCCAAGACTTTTTCAGCCAGCATGTCCTGTTTATTCAAGAATAAAATGATAGAAATGGTCCGTAACCACCTGTCAAAAACAAACCAAATGTTTGTGTTATCTCTCACATGGTAATCAACAAAAATGTATCACACTGATAGAAAATTAACTGGCTATTCCTGTGGGGACAGAGTGTGAAATAGCGTAGAACATGCTTCAACAGAAAAAAGAAGATGACCTAAATGATTGTTTCAATTGGTCTGCACCTGTGCTGGTGGGTATATTTCTAGGGTCAGTAAACACATTTATAAAAACTGCAGTGGACATTGCTGAAGGAAGCAGTTGTCAAAATTTTTTTCTAAATTCTCTTTTAGGTATCAATTTGGGAAACTGACGACATTTTCTAGAAGCACCACAACTCACAACCAGACATTACTGTCTGCTTTATTCGGCTGTGATTAAAAAAAAAAAAAAGGCTAGGAGGCTAGGCTAGAAATCTCCTTTCCCTCAGACTGCTCTGTCTAAGCTACTGTTCATCCACACAGATATCCCACCTTTTAACGTGGCCTGTATGACACCTGATGAATGAAAAGAAAATATTCTCTTTTCTTCCCCAATTAATCCATCCCTGTGACAATGTGCCTTGGGATGCGCAGTTAATCCTCCTTCACTCCACCTTCAACCACTTCTCACCGCAGAGCATCCTCACAGGTATGTGCTGAACACTTCATTACCTTATTTTGCACATTGTTTTTAATTTCTTCTCTACCAGGAACCCATTTGGGTTGCTATTTGGTTATGTACCTACGACTCACAGCCACTGTGACAGAATGGCAATTTAATGGCAATTCCAGTTAGGTTAGACCTGAAGCATTATCCCCCAAGGCAGAGGTACCCTGTGCCCTCAGAGATGACCCTTAGGAGAGCAGCTGCCTGTGTAAGGAACAAGCACAGAGAACTACTCCTGCCACTGCGTTTGAGGCGATCAAATGTTCCTCAGACGATCTCGGTCTCAGCCAAGCAGCACAGTGACACCAGGAGAGGGTCTCCCCTGCCTCCCTTGTAGCAGCCAGCCTGGGGGTCTTGCCCTTTCCAAGCTGTCCCCACACCCTGCATCATTTCTGGTGGGAGTGGTGAAAACACCACATGCACTGTCCCTGTGCCACGGCCCCTGCCAGGGAGGGGTGCCACCGTGGGGACACCCTGAGACCTGGCCCAACCTGGATGTTTTCTGAATAAACAGTCTGAGCCCACAGCAAGGGCAGTTGTCTTCTGTAAGGAGTTGAACTGCAATTAAACTGGGGAAAGTGGGTGGGAAATGAGGTTTGTTTTACCTATTATTCCAGATACTTTTGAAAAGGTCCAGGGATTCCCGTAGTCTGTTTGTGTTATTGTCTTCCCTTATTACCATGTTGTAGCTGCTGCAAGCCACGACGAAGATGATAGCTGTGACATCTGGGCAGAACACACAAAAGAAAGAAGGAAAGAAAGGAGAGAGAATAGAACATCTTCGTTAAGCCAGCACATACTCCTCAGGGTAACACTGCCATTACCCACCAATCAGTCAAAAATACCAGAAAAAACTTATCTGTAATGCTGGACTCCCATGCTAGTGAGATACTGTGCGTGGATATGAACACTAAGCTGCTCACACCTCAAAGAATAAGTTCAAAATAAAACATGGAATGTTTTTACTTACCATTAAAGCATTGGATCCATTTTCTTCTCTCATCTCTCTGGCCACCTACATCAAACATGCTGTTAAAAAGCCATAGGATGTTATATCACTTATGTGCACTAGGAAGAATCACACGAAGCATGCACAGCACGAGGGTTCAGTTTAAAAATCTGACAGCCCCAAGGACAGAGGCAGTAAAATATCCCCTGAAGAGGAGAGAAATCTGCTGATACTGCACTGCATGTCAGAGACAGCTGCACTGCTCCACCTGCCCAGCTCTGCCAGGAGAAGGCTACTGAACCCATAAAAGGAGAAATACACTCTTCAAGGACAAGAGATGGCCTTTCCAGCCCACAGAAGTGCGTATGGCATGTAAGGCTGGACCTACTGTACTATAAACAAGGACAGGTTTCAGGATATTTTGAAGCATGGTGGGGAGAGG
This sequence comes from Oreocharis arfaki, assembly GCA_013398015.1. Lineage (NCBI taxonomy): Eukaryota > Metazoa > Chordata > Aves > Passeriformes > Paramythiidae > Oreocharis > Oreocharis arfaki. The sequence continues at coordinate 181,713 of VZRR01010896.1, read as the reverse complement.
GCTTCTCTATATGGAGGAGGACATGGAGGCAGCTTGGCCCTGTCAGCACTGCCACCTTTCAGGGCAAGAACTGGCAAGAGAAGCCAGACTGACTGTGGGTGTTTTACAGAGACACAGCAAAAAACAAACACAGAGCTTGCAGCCCTCTGGAAGAAGGGAGAATTCCCACTGACTTCCGTGAGATCTCACCCCAAAGGTATTTTATGATTTTATAGTGCTATACCAATGCACCAATTTTACAAGCAGCCACACACAACCCTACTATAGAGCATTGCTAATATACATAACTAACAAAAGCTATTTTTTGCAAAGTATGAGGTAATTTTACTAGGACCTAGGGAAAGAGAGCTAAAAAGCCAAATCAAACAACTAAAACTCTCACCCTAAGCCTAGTATACCATGCATACTTGAGCATAGACATCTGAATGAAGTTGTTAAAAATTAATATGATATTCATAAACCATTACTAATAGACTTACTGGAAATTTACTTTATCTACTTGAAATCTTGTTTCAAAAATCCCTGATGTCAACACTCTGCATCTTAATAGGTCCTGGAAATGAGAACACAGAAGCTGATTAGTAAGGCTTTTTTCATAACCCAATTTTGTTTTTAAAAGCTTGGAATATTATTTTCCATGAAAAGTCTTATATGTTTCATTTAATTAAAGTTTAATCAGACCTGTTGGTAAATCGGCATTTTTCTGTACTGACATGGTAGATAAACTTAATCATGATCACTGCACTTGGTTTGTGCACACTCAGAAAGCAGGACAGCCCATCTGTGGTCTCCTTACTGCCCACTGAGACCTGCTCTTGATGGTCATACACCCTGGTATGTGATGCGGATAATGAATCCTGAAGTTACATAAAACTAAGAAAAACGTTATTCATGTTGTAAAGTCAAGTATTCAAATGTTAGAAAACTCCAGATTTACAGTTGCCCAGGCAACCTTAACTCTGCTCTCTTTTGTACTGAATGAGACAGGAATCCTATCGAAATAATAGCTTGTGACTGAGTAATTAAAGCTCTGTTACAGAGCACAAGGGAACAGAATTTAGGTTGTATAGAAATGTGGCATTTCTTCCTTATTTTTTAAACTAGCAATACTTTACAATTTAACCAACTTCCTTTTAATAATTAAAAAATAATAATTTCCTCAATTCTCAAGGGGAGTAGGCAAAAGCCATTTATGATGCCCCCTTCCTGGATGGAAGGAGGCTGCCAGTGGTGCAGAGCGCAAGGCCAGACTGAATTATCCAGAGCAGGGATTCTCTTCTGCCACCTGTATTTGCAGTTCCTGATGTGGCCCACAATCTTGGCTGAGACTGCTAGATGACAGTGGGATAGCAGCACTGAAAAATAACAACTTCAGCATGTTTGCTGAAGAGATATCAAAGGGAACCACACAGCCTGAGCTCAGGGAAGGGAAACTGAGGCCAGGCAACACGGTGAAGCCCCTTCTTACTTCAAGGCTGCACCAGTTCAGCCCGAACATGAATGTGTTTGTCATTAGAGCACTCCATCAAAATGTATCACAGCATCTGGGAAAAAAAAAAGTACTGTCCTGCAAATAAGGCTTAATAGAAACTCTGCTGCCCACAGGAGATGGGCACAGGCTGCAAAGAAGGAATCAGCACACCTGCAGACAAGTCTGCAAGTTCTGCTGCTGCCACTGGTGCTCTCCCCTGAATCTGGACACCAGATCCACTGCAAGCTTTTGTCTCTGAAGGACCCTTCTGATAGACATGGGAAGTCTCCCTCTGGGATCACCTCCACCTCCACCACTGACATAAAGCATTGCTTCTGTGCAGCAAAGGCTGGTGAGGGAAACCATAAACTTCAGTGTTTTTGCTTTCTGATCTTTCTTCCATTCATCTTTTTTTGTGGGACATAGAATGGGAAGCAAGAAGACAAAACTGATGTATTACAGGAATCACCGACCTACATATAACAGTAAAAGACAAGTTTGCACCACCAAAAAGCTTCTTTTTCTTTAATATCCATTACTTAAACTTTCAGACCATATTTTGCTATTCTGCCATATGCCTTATTTCAGCTGCAGTAAAGACTAAAATGAATTACACAGACAATCCAGATGAATGGGAGTCTTGGTTCAGACCCTGCCCCATTATTTTTACTAACCTGATCTGTGGGTGTGTAGTCATCCATGCTGACGCTGTCAATTCTTTCTAAAAAGCTAGAAGAAAAATAAACATGCACTTAGATATGTAAAATACTGTCTAACAGAAGATATTTCACTACCTTTTCTAGTTTACACTCCTGCTAAGAAGTTAAACACAACTTGAATCATAAAGTTAGGAGCCTGATGATTTCCTTATATTGCTGTAGGTTACATTTTATAAGGCAAACGAACATATTACCCAGACTTTGTTTCAATACAGCACTTTAAAAGTCACCATTATGTAGTACTCACAAGTGGTTCAAAATGCAGTTAAAATGTTACAATTTTGGGAGGTCCACTAAAAAATACTATGATTAACCATAGATCTTAATATCATACGGTTGTTCAGACTTAAAAAAGATTTTGGGATTTAATACAGAAAGTGTGGTGAAGGGGTGCCTTTATTTAGCATAATGCTGATCAAGTATAACATTATGTTAATTATGGTCTCAATGTTAGCAGAAATGCTTGTTGGTATATACAAAAAGCTTTGGACTGACTTGCTGCCCTCCAACACTGCAACTAAAGCATGGAAAGTGGAGGTTAATGAATCTGATTCTTTATGTCACCAAAACTCGGTGAGATACACAGAGTGAAAGAAAGACTTAGAGCTGCAGGGAAGGGCAAGAGAAAAGAGAACCAGAAAAACAGGGGGGAACTACATTCTGTTATTATTTAAAAGATCTTTCAAGCTTTAATTCTTTCCTAATATGTGTTAGAATGGCAGCACTTAAGGATATTAAAATGTGATCTTTTATTTATTGCTAAAAGAGGCAGGTTCTCCTCTCTCATTTCCACCCATTTCTTAGATCTCATGTGAGCCCAGCTGGCTCATTTTCCCCAGACTGTCTGTATGACTTAGAAGCTTTCTTGAATTTCTACATCGTTTTTTGGTATTTGCCAGTGAATATCCCATTGGCTGACACATCTCACTACAATATTATCAAGATTTCTTTATCAAAAGGCAAGTTTTCCTCAGTTTTACTTGAGTGCACACATGGACCACATGTCCCACTTAATTGCACTGGGAAAGAAAAAAACTCAGTGAACTCTTGACTTAAAATGTAACTCACTGTTAACAGAGGGGTCATACACACTGACCAGTTGAAAAAATAGCCCCCTAAAAGCTGTTTGTAATTCTCATAGCAGTTTCCCACGGATATGAACTGAAAGGAAAAGAAAATACAGCGCACATGTATTTACTTATAATATTTTTTCCTTTTCGAACCTCCACTGTTATAGCAGGGAAACAAAATGCAGCATCTACAGTTAGAATATCCAGCTTTTCTTTCTGGATGATCAAGGTGTGACGGCTAAGCACAAGTTTTTTAAAAAAAATCACTGTTAGGCACAACCCAGTGGGTGCCTGATAGCAAAACTATATGGAAGAAACTCTAAAGAAAAAACATCTTTTCAAAAATCCTCCTTCCTTGCCAAAAGCCCTATAAATTCATAAAAGAATATAAAGGTATATTTTTATAGTAAGCTACAGTCACCATGGGAAAGCAGTTGTATTCAGGCTGAACCTTTTGGTCAGATGATTTTCATCACCTTGAGAACCTTGACTGAGCAAAGTTTAACTTCAGTTATCCCCACAGTTCATGCAGACACCAGAGCAGAGCAACGCATTTTTCAGTGACAATCTATTACCAGCAGAACCCTCATCTCACTCTTGAAGCACAGGACACGAAAAAAGAAGGCAAAAAAGCCCAAAGCAAAAATGCCTCCAGGCTGAAACTTCCCGATCACAGAATAATTTTCCTTAACATGGCTGTTCTTCTAAGTCTGTTCCAAAGTACAGACTACGGCTGACACAGAAAGGGATCTGCTTAAGAGTGTGGATTGAAGTCAGTGTTTGTGCACAAATACAAGTCCATCACAAACCCTGCAGGACAGCTTGAATCGGCTTTTTTTGCAGAAACATTTCTTGTGAAGTTGGTGTATAAATCAGAGACAATACATCTCTGATGCCCACAATACCAAGACCATTTCGGCAGAATTTATCTGTAATGTTTAAACACAGTATTTAGCGCTAACTCACACCTTTCTCACCTATACAACAAGTACTTAAGGGAGGTTGTTGGTTGTTAGCACTTGTGTGTTTCAAACAGGCAAATTATGGTAAGGAACAGAGGAGTGAGGAGTAATGCAGTTACACTACACACAATCCATGACAGGTTGGCAAAGAGCTAAATCTCCTAATTAGATGTCCGACCTATCAGCTGAAGTCATCTTCCACTTCCTCCCAGAAGAAGGACCAGTTTTGAATGCCTTGAACTGCAACACTACAGCTAAGAGAGAGCTAGCTCTGATAAACATCATGTGCTTAAAAGATACCATTTGATACAGCAGCTGTTCCATTTAATGCTTGTAAGGTTGCTGTCTGCATGTAAGCTGTATTAAAACAAATGCAATGATTTACAAGGTTTACCTGCCACCTTGCTGTAACAAGCTGGAATATCACTGGCATCCAGTAAATCCACATGCAGCTACTATTAAGATTAGGATAAATTTTGTAGCTTTATAGAAAATTAACCTTTCCAGTGTGTGATGGAAAGGCTTCCTAAGATTTCTTCTGCAACTACATCGTTAAGTGTGCAATGAGATTTCTAAGACAGCGAAATACAGACAGCTACACTCTTACCTTTTCAAAAGAAAATCAGTTCTTGAACATTCCTCATATGAACTCCTCACTTGGCTAATTAGCACAGCACCAAAAAATAGTTCTGACAGGCAAATGTACATACTAGGTACAAGTAATGGATTCCAGATAAGATCAGGAGTCAGTACTGCCTCATTTCTAAACACACTAACTTAATTCTCATTACTGTATTAAAATGGAAAAACTGAAATTACTTTTCTAAACTGCTTTCCAGAGAATGTTAACTTCACCTAATCCTAATTGTCTTGAATAATTAGGTTCTGACAAAATACAGATTATTTTATACATATATATATATTTACAGATCAGCAAACTTTGAGTTTACGTAACTGAAATTTCAATTTAAAGAGCTTAAACTACAAAAAGATCTCTCAACTGTGGTAGCACACGTCTCAAAGCATCAGTGTGAGGAAAACATAATAACAGAACAATTAATAAAAATGGACACCAAGCATCACTTACTCTCTTTTTAGATCCTGGTCTTTTCAGCTCAGGGATATAATTATTTTCACAGAATCATGCCTTTTTACAGTACTGACAGGTATTCTATTTATGTAGCTTCTACAGAAACCCATACTCAGGATTTATGTTAATTCTGCAGTGACTGTTTTGCATGCATGTGCAACAAACTTCAAACTCACACATTCAATTCAACAGTGAATAAAACAACATGATACAATATTTATATTTCTATCTCACAATTGTGGTTTTACTCATAAAGGATTGTCAGATAACTAGTATGACATTTAGGTTCTTCTTAATTTTACAGTAGAGTCTTTTACATTTCTTTACACGGAAGAGCAAAAACTACCCTTTTCTTAAGAAATTAATTAGGCAAGGTATTGGAAGGAAGGTCTCCTCTGCTCTGTTTGGAAATGCAGTGGTTTGGTTTGGCAACAAATTAAAGCAAAGTAAAATGGACTGATAAAGTTAAAAAAAAATCATGAGCTACTGACATTATTATATCTATTATTAAGCTGATCTGTAGTTTTATAAATATCTTCAGTGAGTTTCCTAGGAAACGCAGCTGACACTTAGTTTGACAAGCAATCTCTAAATTTTATATTATGCAAGCTGTGAACACAAAAGTACAGGTTTTAGATGTGCCTGCCAGTGCATGTGGGAACTATCAATAAGCATTATTCTCTTTAAAAACCATGGCAATTTGAGCAGCAGTAGCAGCTATATAAGAATCTCTGAAAAAAGGATTCATAAATGCACAAATAAAGAGGAGGTAATCGTACATGAAAATCCTTTTCTCACTGAATAAATCACTACATGGCTCTGTATAGATATTCTGACTCCACAAACAAAATGACAATTAAAAGAAAAATCGTGTCTTGAGAACAATATGATAGACAGAAAACCCATGCTATATTTGTAAGCGTACTTTGACAACCAAAGAACTAGAAAGATGAAATGCTAAATCACAGATCAATACAACAAACTAGGCATTTTAATAAATCTTGATCTACTTCAACCATTTTTATGCTCTCGCCCTAACATTTCAATGGCCTTATATAAAAAAATTCCCATGGAAAACAAGACATCAAACCCATTCAAAATGCTTGTCTTTTTAAAAGGAATAGGTATTGTGGCAAATCTTTATGGTTTCAAGGTCTCAGAGTGAAGAATCTGAAAATTATCTTCAAGTAAGTTGCAGGGCAGCAAACCTTTACAATTTGGATGGACCACTAAGAGCTTTGCAAACTCCTCAGCCAAGCTCAAATAACCATATATATTTGTATGCATGTATATGGAACCATCCAGAACTAGGACTTTCAATTCCACTCTCCTTGGATATGAAGTCACAGGTGAGGCAGACACTTCGCAAGAAGAACAAATGCCCCAAGTCTCTAGAGAGGTGAAATGGAAAAAAAAAATTTTAAAAATTTCTGCTGCAGTTCTCAGGGACATCAATACTGAATTTTTTCCCTCCTTTTCCCCCCATTACACACACACACACATATATATACACACACACATACATAGATACATATATATATATATGTGTATATATATACATATACACACACACATACATACATATACATACATATGTATATCAGCTAAGGCATTACAATCATCTTAATTCTCCCTGCAACATTTGAAACAGCAAACTGCAGATTTCTGGTTTTGAGAATACCTGAATACCTTAGTTGGTATTCCAAGGTTGGGCTTCAAGCAAATTCACACTATTCTCATACATTTCTTGGTAACTGAGAAAGACATAATGAAAACAGCCTCCAGTAATATTCTAACCCCTAAAGGATTCATTTTCCCAAGTCATCTGCTGAAAATATCAGCAGAAATCCCTCAGAAGGCTTGGCAAAATTTAGTGGCTAAGGATTTTCCTGCCAAATTTAAATCATCACTGTATTTTAAATACAGCTCCCATGTGATGGAGGAGTATCCTTCTCTCCCTCCACACCACTGCGCAGTCACTTCCCACCAGGAGCCAGCACGCGTGCGAAGGCACAGCGGGGCAGAGGGAAAAGGGAGAACCACACCTGCTGGGATCCACCCTGGCTCACAGATGCTGTGCCCCAGTTTCGAAGCACCAGTTGCCGCAGAAGCTCTTACGGAAGAAAACACCCCAAACAAACACACGAGTACTAAAGATGCTGCTGGAGCAGAGCGCCGCCTCCAGCAGGGTTGGGAACCCACGGATCGGTGCTGAGCTTGTCACACGGGTTTGGCGTGCCTTGTGTGCTCCCGGCTGTACAAAGTCTCTGTTTCACCGCGACCCCGCTCCCCGCGTCCCCCCAGCCGCGGTGACACGGGCCGTGACACGGGCGGGGGCTGACAGCCGGGAGGGGGCGCTCCCTGCCCGCCGCCCGCTCCTTTTCCTCGCCTTCCCGTTCCGGCCCCTTCCCCGGAGCGTGTCCGCAGGCGGAGAGAGGCTCTGCTGGGTCTCGCCGTGAGGTTTTTGCTCAAACACAGGTAAAACATGAATTTAGCAAAGATGTTCCGAATTCACCTTGCGTATGTATCCTTCTTCTCAGTTTTCACTCGCGTACCTCCCCACGGCCTGCTAGCCTCCCAGCAGAGCTCACGCTGCGCTGCCCAGGGCTGGCGAAGGGCTGCGTGGGGATGACCGAAAAATGGTGGCGTTTATCCACAGAAACGCACCTTCACCCATCCGCAACTCCCAGCTCGCCAGCAAGGAGAACCTGCTGTGTCAGGAGATGAAAAGGTTAAACAGGAGGCCAAGAGGGAGAGCAAAGTACAGTCATGCCTGAAAATCGCCAGCTCCTTACCCGCCCAGGGAAGTTCGAAGATCGGTGGTCCAAAGCATCTGCCCAGCCCTGTGCTCGGGCCAGGGGGGACGCAGAGGCTGGAGGTGGGGCACCACCAGCCTGCTGGGGACCACGGACAAGCGATACGATTGTACAACCTTTGGAAAAGCCATGTGTTTCCCCAGAGCAGCATCATCCACTGAGCTTGCTCCAGAGGGAGAGGGGCCACAAGACTGGGCTGAGTCTCAGGCCACGGATAGTGATCTCTCCTGGACACTCAAGCTTAGGTGCACAAGCAGCTTGACTGGGAGCATGTAACCCGTCTGGTTTTGTCACCCTGGCCATGGCTGCTGCCAGCTGTGGCCCCAGCCACCATGAAGTCATCAAGAGCACTGCTGTCATGAGACGCTTTACTGGTACCACCCATCAACGCTCCCCAGCGACCACACGAAGCAGGAAAACTCCAGTTTAAACCCTATTTACTGATGACAGCTTTGGCCAGGACACTAAAAGCAAAGACAGATGATGATGGCTGCAACCAAGGGCTCATACACCATTCATCAGGCAACACTCTCCTTCAAGAAGCCAGACTGCTGGTGTCAACTGGGGGCACATTCGGCGAGGAGAAAGACAGATGGCCAAAATCTATAGTTTTCCTGGTCTGTAGGCTTGGTTTAGGGAGTTTCCTAGCAGACATCCACTTTAACCTCACTTTCTCCACTGCTAAGTATGTACTGTAGAACATCTCTAAGCTTCAGAGGCTTTGGCATGTGTCCAGCTATTAACCTAAACAAATGCACAAATAGTCCAATTCCATTAAACGTTCCATATATATGAGTAATACCCCCTTTCTGCTTAATAAGAGCAACCTCACTTTTAACTGAAAATGCATGAACTAAACTAAAAAATGAATAAACAGTATGACTTCCATAATTGCTTGCCCCCACTGGTTCCTTAAATTTGTTAAGAAGCAGTTCAAATTTTGGGAAATGCATTTCTTCCTTCTAAATTTAGCAAACTAACCACTTCTTGGCTTAGCAGATGTTTTTGCTTTCTGAGCGAGAGGCCTATGGGGATCATCATTAACCCTCTTCTTAACATAAACACTGACTAAGACTTAAATCTGGAAAACTGTCATTCACACAGAAAGGTTAACAGGCTCCAACAGAAATGAGACTCATCATCTGCAACTTCTGCCACAGGGGATCTCAGAGAACAAGGAAGATGACAGGCAAAGAGAAAAAAGGAGAAAGGTAATTTATTTACTTATTTTAAAAGGGACATTATTTTTCTACTGCGTGTGTTCAGACGTTTTATTCCCAGGGGTGCAAGTGGTGAAGCTGCTGCAAAACACAGACTAAGAATGAAGCACTGATAAAATCTGAAGTTTAGACTGGCACATGCAGACCCTCCTGAATCTACTGAATCCAGTGTATCTTCTTCTTCCTTCAGAGCGGATAATCCTAGGCGGGCAATCATTATTTGCATATTGATACACCCATGGAGTGTTTATACAGGCACAGATTTGAGTTCTGCAATGTAAAGGCTACACAGAGCACATCCTGCAATTTTAAGAGCAATTTTGAACAAAGGACCCACAGATAATAACATGAAAACAGAAAGCTCATATTGTGGTATCCAGAGAGATCTGGATCCTGACTGCTTTGTGAGCCGATGCATGGCAGATTAGGATCTCTTTATCCACTGTCTGAATGAAACAACTATTTAACATCTTCAACCAATTACACAGACTGGTGCTGGAAGGGAAGCTGAAAATACCTGAAACATCAGATGAGACACGTGCAGAATGCAGCTATCCCATCGGGACCTGCAGAATGTGCCTTTTGACACAATGATAGATCAAAACCTTGGGTTTATGTCCCACTAACTAAACTGCACAGAAGACCTCACCTGCATCTCTTCTGGTGAATTCTTCAAAAAGAACTTGGACTTTTATGTTCAGGAAAGCTGAGCTGTGGGAAAAAGCCTTGGTAATACTCAAAGCTATAAAATGCATCAGGTTTACAAGCACCAGATACATACCATAGCATTGCTAGCATATGTCAAAAGTTAACAAAATCTATTTTCACTGGATGTTGCAAATAGAGCTTCCCCTGTTGCTTACAAGTTTATCTTGCTGTCATAATGGAAAAATTATTTCAGTGCAACTTACATGTTCTGGTTGATGGCTTTGTTTTCAAAAATGGTTGCACTGTAGATATCTTCCTAGTGTACACAAATTCACCAAGTACTATGAGCCCTGAAGAATGCCAAATCCAGGTGAGAAACAGCGATGGTTGTTAGAAATTGAAGATCACTTACTCTGGTGGAAGTGGTTTGGAATAATAAATCTGTTACAGTGACTGCCAAAATGGAAAAACCAGTTTGACTGGAGTTTTCTACAGAAGAGAAAGCAGAAAATCCCCAAACAAGAGAAGCAAAGGTAACGAAACACAGACTGAAAAGGAAGTCACGAGAAGTTTGTGTTTACCTGTGGCACCAGTCCAAACGCAGTGCAAGAGAACTTGCTGCCAAAAGTTCTCAGGCCTAAAATCAAGCCAGATGACTCCAAAAAGAGGATGCTAATACTCTCTTGAAAACCCAGATAAAGAAAAGTGAATTCTTTAGGGTGGCGAACACTCCTGGCCAGGAAAAGCACATATGCATGTTTATTACTGTTTTCAGACCTGTGCCTTTTTGCTGACACAAGAATGAAAGGAACAGTGCGTTAGAATCCTGAGCAAAATGAGAGTGTATCTGTTTGCTTTCACCTATTGTGTTTGTCTGGTGTTGACATGACTCAGAGAACTGACATGGCTGGAGTCTGAGTGAGTGCTGAGGTTAAACAGGAGAATGACAGTAGTTTCAAGGAATAACACTTGGACCACAGGATCATCTCTCATGAAAATGTCTTGGAGGCTCCAAGACATAGGCAGGATCTGGAGTTCCTACAGGTAACAACCATTCAAGGAATATGAGGGCTCCTAACAACTCTCGTACCAGAGAAGAAGCTTTCTGGGATTGCATGTAAAACCTGAAGTATGCCATCAGTGCAAACCAAGAAAACAGAAATTTTTTTTTATGAAAAAGTCAAGAAGGCAACCAGCTTCCTGCACAGTGAGAAAAAAGAAACTCTTAATGTCGACCTTGCAGAGCACCTGCTAAAATTTCTTTTTCCTTATTGCAGTTTATGAAGTGCGGTGACAGATCATTTCTCTTCTGCACTCCTTAATCCTTGTCCCAGCTTTAACAGTGCACTCTCATACCTTTACCTTGTGTGAAGGACATGCTTCACAAAAGGTAAGGGTCATGCTGAACACAGCTCTATGAGTAATCCTTTGATGTACCAGGCCGCTGTGTGTGGTTGACCAGCTTCTTCTCAGAGTTACTGCAACAGGATATCACCTTGTCAATGTTCAAGGCAAGAAAACTTACACAACAGGACGAAAATTAATGGCTCAGGAGTTAAAGGACATAAGGATGACAAGGACTGACATCCTTCCAGCAGTTCCTGAGCATTTAACCTCCAAATACCCAACAGAACCACTTCACCGATCATTCAGCTGTTGCCTTCCCTTTAGCAAAGCAAAGAGATATGGCAACCGTTCACCTTCAATGGGAAGGGCTCAAAGCTTGCTCTTCCCAAACTTGCTCATGCCAAGCACTAGAATTTATTAGGGCTTCCCTAATTGTAGTCTAGAGCAGATGGTTTATCCTTCTTATTCCCACGCACAACACACTCTGGAGCTGTTAATGAAGAACAGTATCAGGTAAATATCTGTATATGATCATCTGTCTTAGAAATTACCAGGTGAAAGTGAACATCAAGCAGAGAGAGGTCTAACAGTACAGATACAAATGCTAGACATAACTATTAGAGTCATAAGAAAATTCCTCTATCTTTACAAATGCTGCTGCTGAGACGTTTTCATTAAATCGCCATTATCCTGCCCATTTTAGAACAGGATATATTTAACCACTGAATGTATTCAAGCAACTGGTCACACCACCTACGGCTTGGCTGAGTGATTACCTTGGGTAGCTGGAGGAAGGCATGGAGCTAAAGCAAGAAGATGAATTGTTACTACAAAAATGGAAGGAGAAGAATGCAGTGACTGCATCCAGCTTGCTAATAATTGGCCTAATTCCACTTAGCAGCTATAAGCTATTTAAACAAGGGTTATAAAACTTAGTGTTAAAAACTAGCCCTACAACCCTGCTACCTGTACATTTGAGAGGAAATCACGTTAACAACTTTTTACTATTAATAGGGCATTTTGTGAAAAGCATTCCTAATGCGGCACTCCCTGTTTCTTTACATTCTCATCAATTTTGCTTGACTCTTACAGGGCACAGTGCATTTGTACTATTAAAACAACATACAATGAGCTGAGTTTGAGGAATGAGGAAAATAATTATGCAACAACCTCATTATGTCCTGCTTGGAGTTACTTTAAAGATTAGGTTACGCTTCTGTTTTTAATCTCTCTGCCCTGTACCCAACAGGTGGTTGTCATTTCGTGGGTCTGGTTTACAAAAAGCTGGAGCAAAGGGATCTTGGCTTGTGGCTAACAGAGAATTTGGTACCATGGGCAATCCTTGCTGCTCCCTGTGTGGACTCCACATCGAAGTGTTGGCTGCCAGTGCTCACACACCATCTATGGCCCCAGGTGGGAGAGCTCAGGAAGGAGTGGGCTGAGCAGCACTGGACACGCCGTGCTGGTGCTGCAGTACAGCAGAATGGCCCAGCCAGCCTGAGGACCTGCAGGGAGCCACCTGGGAGCCTGGCAGCTGCAGCTCCCTGCAGGATCGTGGCCAACATCACCACCCCTGAGGGTATGATGGTGCTACTGTGAGAACAACTTCGGCCTTTACAGCTGAAGAGTCACCCTGCCACTTCCTAGGAGCTATTGCTTTGTACCATGTTCGCACCTGCAAGGAAGGGCAGAAACTTGGTAAAAGCCAGCTTATTGAAAAAAATCCACCACGGCCAATTTCGAATCCTGGACTACTTCTAAAATTCCTAACAAGAGGCATGGAGAAGGAAGCTGAATTTCCTAATTTGTCTTCTCCACCCATACAGTTAGTGGAAAAAACGTGGAAGATTTATGCAATAGCAGCTGGAGGAGGCTGAAAAGGAATATACAAAGAAGGCATAAATGTCAGAAACCCAAAGCCACTTGTCAGTTCAGACAATGTTGTCTTTTCTCTCTTTTTTTTCTTTTAAAGAGAAGATTAAAAATACCATTCCCAGCTTGAATGTAACCTGTGGAAATGAAAACCAGGAATCATTTGTTCTATAAATATGGAACCATCACTTGTGTTTGTATAATGATTTATAGCTGGTAGTATATAGGCAGGTCATCCTGCGGTCAGGCTCTGAGGGCAGGTGCAGAGTTTGTATTTTCAGAGAGAAAAGTAGATGCCTTTTTATCCTTTTGCTTTTTCTTTCTCACTTGAAATGTGAGGATGCCCAGAACAACAAATTCCCTAACAGGTTCACTCTTCCCCATCAAACTGTGTGTACAACATCGTGGCTCAGATGCTGAAATACGGTCTGAGAAGAAGCGTGCCCAGCACCTGTCCTGAGGGCGGGAACGACTCTTGTGACGGTCTCTAAGGGTGAGACCTTTTTTCAAAGAAAGTCCAAATTCCACTGAATTTCCAACATAAAAGTTCTTCAGACTATTGCTCAAGAGACTTGGTTGCCCTCAGGAGGTGGAGGCAGAGGCAGAAAGATCCAAAGTCGGGTGTGAAGAAGAAGGACCTTTATCCTCTGGGACTTTAGCCTCTGAGATCTCAGCTCTGCAATGAGATGACACGCTCAATCACACAGAGCTGGACATTTTTCAAACAAGAAATCCGGGAAGCTTCACTAAGTGATACCAGACCTAAGCTGCAAAGCTACAGACACAGCCTCAGCCCTGTGCAAATGAGTATCCTGTTGAATTACTGTCTTCGCTCAGTACCCGAATTTTGAAATTAACGGTATATTATTTTCAAAAATTCAAAATTTATTATTTTTAATTACAAAAGTTAAATATAATATTTTAAAAAATGGTCTTCACTCCCCTAAAAAAAACCAAAACCAAAACCAACTTTCTTCAAAAGGGCTTTCAATAATAAGGTGCACTGCAATTCAGTGAAAATTAATTACGGACTAGACATTCTATTGAAATCATCACAGAAACGGAATCAAACCACAAAGTTTTGTTGTTGTTTGTTTTTTCTACTTCCAATCAAACAGGATTTCTGATACCAAACACCAGAGCACAGGTATGGCAGCCAAATCTGCAAGCATTTATTTTAATCAAATAAGCACACAGATAATTGCTAATCTTATAATCCCTTCAAATTGTTAGTAACCTCCTTAATTAGATTACACATAATCCAGTCCTAACACCAGCACTATAAATACTGATCTCCAGCCCTTAACAAACGTCTGCACTGCAACAGGGTATCATGCATTAGATGTCAAAGCATCCAAAGCTTACACTTCCTTCAGAAAATAGTAATTTTGCTTTTTGGGTCATTACTTTGTTTGGGGGTGCATTGACAAAAATTTTAAGTAAATCCAAAAAGTAAAGGTTTAAAATGTAACTGCGATACTTTGAAAGCAAAAGCCATTTGTTACCTCAACAGACACTGATACTTCATCCATTTTTCATGATGCTTTTTTGATAAGGTCTCACTGCAACTCATTCAAAAAGCGAAAAATAGTAATACTCATATTTAAAAGAACAACTTTTGACTATGGTTTCTAAATTTCAGTATTTTTAAAAGTATTTCTAATAACTTGAAAACCCTATAACAAATGAAAAACAAATCAAGAAGTGTAAGTAATGAACGTCTTTAGGACATCCATCTTCATTTATTGGTTATGTGTTGGATTTGGGGCTGCTCTGACCTAAATTCTGCTGAAGCACTGCAATGCACTTCTGAGCAGATTTGGTGTCAAAACATAATGTGGACAAAAGCCAAATCAGAGAAGTGAGAAAATGGGGATGTTTCCAACCTTTTTTAACGCCTTGTGCTTGTGTTTCTTCCTATCTCAGCACTGAGAAACTGTATGATGGGCTCCACCACCACCCTTTGTGGATGTCCTGGGCCACCTCTGCTCCTCTAGACAAGACATGGACATTATGCAGACTGACAGCCCACACCATGTGGGACAGAAATGATGACCAAAATTAACCTGGATTGCAATAAAAGTGCACTGAAAAACTGCTGACCCTTTCCTCAAAACTGACACCATCTTCAAGGTGAGTTGTTTTCTCACAGAAGCTACAAGTAAGAGGGAATTTTAATAAATGTAGAACAAAAGTAGACAAAATAAACACGAACAAATGGCAAGATGTTCTGACTACACGGCAGTTTTGTGCTTCCCTGCACTTTTTTTCTTATGTCAGAATGATTAAATATTTCACATATAGAGAAGGACTAAGAAGTTCAGTGCAAGAAGAACTTCAATTCTACCAAGACTCACCCACAAGCATAGTTTTAAGGATGTAAGTAATCCTACTGAACGCATCAAGACTTTGGAATTCAATGGGACAGCTCACATGCTTAAAAGATCAGAAATGTGGGCAAAATTTTGGATGTCTGGAACCTGAATGAAGGTTTTTCCCTCAGAGCAAATGAAGACCCCACTCTTTGCTCACTGCAGCCCAGCTCCAAACCCACCAGTCAGAACTACTGCCCAACACCCTGTGACATCACACAGCATGTCTCTGTACTTAGAAAGTACAGAGGTGGCTTTTTATTCTGGGGAATGATCACAACTATGTCATTCTCCACAAGTGTAATTATCTTGCTATTAAGAGTAACCTGTAATTTTTCTAAAATCCAGCCGTTTTAGATACAGATTGTTAGCCCACTCTGCTATCTTCCAGTGCTTAGCACAGGATATAATAAATACAATAAAAACACCCTACCTAACAGCGGTTTTGCCTGCATGTGACCCAGGGGAACCGTCAGTGCACATTCCAACACGAGCACTGACAGGCTCCTCTGCAACCTCCCTCAAACCTCCCAGGCTCCGGCTTCACCTCCTAGTGCAGCATATTGTATTTTAAGTACTTCTCCTCACTATAATGTGGATAATCCTATGAGGACACTGGAACAAAGACACAGCCTAGGTCACTTTCTAGGAAGTGCCTGCTGTCTCTCCGGTGACTGCCACGGGCAGTATCATTTGCCACACCAAAACAGGGGCTGGCCCATAAGCTGAGGGGGCCCCAGGACACTCATGGCTTTCTAAAGCAAGACCTGCACATTGATTTGTTGAAACAACTCGGCAAACTGGGAAAAACCCGTAATTTGCCACCATTAATGCCAATTGAGAAGAACAGCCTCACAAGTGCTAAGAGCTTTTGTTAATTATGCATGCAGGATTTGTTTTCCAGTGCAATTGATTTTCTTCAGCAGTTCACCTTAAAATGTTTTCTGTTCTGGCAAGGCGTAGTACAACATCATGCAACACCCATGCCCTGCTTAATTACAGCAGAAGAACAAAAAAAGACCAGAGAAGTGAATTAAGCTATAGAAGCTCAGCTCTTTATACCCCTACCCCACCTCTATCCTTTTAGAGTGTTTTTAAGTTAAATTTGTTTGCTTTGATAATCTGAATGACTATGGTCTTTATCTTTAAACGTGACAGAGAAGAGAGGTGCTGGAAGTATAATACAAGAGAACAGCATTGGTACCCCAGCCAGACTTTCTTTGTATTTACTGCTTCAAACACAACTATACTGATTATCAACACAAGTCTGGTAATAAAGCTGGCTACAACTAAAATTTACTATAGATACCATATAGACACCAATTGTCAAAGACATGCCCATGCATAACACTGAAAATACAATTCAGTACAAATAATGAGGGACTCAAAAGTTTTACAAAGGAGCCAGTGCATGGCGGCATCATAATTTCTACTAAAATGACCAATGTTTTCACATTAAACATGACCTACATTTGTTAAGGAAAGGAATGAAAGATATAATGAGAAAGCAATGTTTTAATATTAATAAATAAAATTAATACTACCAAACTACACCCAACCGAGAAAGTGAATTATTGTATGACATCAAATAGAGATGCAGTGTTTTGAGGGGAAAAAAAATGCATTTCCCATAAACTCACAACCAATCATTTTTAGGCAGTGCATATTCTCTGTAATTGTTAATAAACCTATTTACCTAGATAAGCACCAAATCTAGACAAGATGTCCTTTATTCTAACTATCCCCAGAACACACATTCAAGTGATCAGGACTGCCCCAGCTAGCCACACAGCATGTTCAGAGTTTTACAGATATATACTGATATACATTTTTATTGGTGTTGAAGAGCTTTGTTCTGTTATTTACATCATCTACTGAGCATCTGAAGGAACATCCCTGAACACAGCAGGACAAAGAAAATTGTGGAAGGAGCAGTTTAGATAGAAATATATCAAAATTGAAGCCACGAAAGGAGGAAAGGTTTGCTTATTTATAGTACAAAAGAAATTCCATCTGGTCAGGCTGTGGGTTTTTCTTGTAGAAATTAAACAGGAAATTAATTTCTCCCCTTCCCCCTCTTACAAAGCAAGGCATTTTCACTTATGATGCCAAAAGCTTGATATTTGTAGATTTGTCTGCCATCAGTCGTTAATCAGCCTCATACAGTTTATAGGTAGAAGGATATTTCCTGACAGATACAGAAAAACAGATTTAGAACCGAAGCTGAAAATTATATAAAGACAGATATATAGATACACATCTTAGCACCCTGGAGTACATTTCCAAAAATAAACTAGTCAAATGGTTATCTTCCTAAAAAAGCTGATTGCATAAGCATAATTACACTAAACACAAGTACCTGCACTATCTCTGTGCACGTTATAAATAGCTCAAAGTTACATTATACAGTCTTATTCTAAAACGCTATTGTTCTAAGTTCATGCTTTCTCACAATCCTTTCAAAAAAGGCCCTCAGCTCTCACCACTAGCTCAAGTACTACTTTCTGTCACTGCTATAGAACTCGTTAGAATCCAGATACACTACTTCCACCTTGCAACCTGCAGTCATTATCCAAAGAAAAATTCCAGCAGTTACGAAAGCTGCCTGACCATATCACTCTTTATCTACTGATGACCAGGATTCCTCTACTTGCTTACAGGGTCTTAATTTTGTAACTCAACAACTTTTTGACATCTTGGAAAAAACAACTGAGAGAGGCGCGTTTATTTCAGGATACAATTTATTCAAGATCCTCTTCAGAGACCTTAAGCTGAGACTGTTGAAAAGGATATTCAGTTGGATCCAAGAACCAAAAAAACCTCCTGCCAAGTACTAGGTGAAGGAAGCACTATCTGCTTGATGCACACTGAGGACACGATGCTGGGGTTTTTTCTCCACCTGTCTTGCTTTGTGACATAAAATTCCACTTACTGAATTTGTGCAAAAAGGACCAAATCCCAGCCTAGCAACAAGTAGAAAGTGAGCATAAAAAGCACCTCTGAGAGGAGGGAGATGAACTGGCAGCGCCAAGCATTACCATATAACACTGCTCATCAGTGCCAACGCAGCACTCAGACAATCACCACTGTAAATAACACAAAATATGTATACTTTTCATTAAAGTAGTTAAATCCATCAGCGACAGGCAGCTGCTGGATAGAAACTCCAATTTTAATCCATCTGTCATTTAAAGGTGAAGACCAGGGGGGCAAATCTAACCCCAAGGAGGAGGCCCCCTGTCAGCAAGAGCAGTTCTGCCGTATGACACCGCATGACAACGCTGTGGGAGGGGACCCTTTGCACGATGCTTCACTGATAGCAAGGGTTTTGCTTAGGAAGAGGATACAGATGAGCCGTAGTTTGTACCGATGAATGACAATTCAGAAAATATCACCTCCTATCAGCTCTGTTTCTGCATGTTGCATATGCAGTAGGTAATTCTTCCTATATGTGGTACATAATGATGAATGTAACAATTAAAAGCAAGCCAGCTGATACTACTTAAAGTTACTGAAATAACTACGTATTTCTGAGAAAGTGCACAGAGACTTAAACAAACAAAAGACAATCCACAACAGCAGAAAAACACCTGTATGCTTTACTCAATTGTTTTACACAAAATAAGGATATTTCTGCCTTCTGTTGGGTATTTATAACAAAGTTTTTTTGATGTTTAATCTCATAGGGGAAGACTTATTTTTTGCCCTGTGTCTAGCTTTGATAATCTGAATGACTATGGTCTTTATCTTTAAACGTGACAGAGAAGAGAGGTGCTGGAAGTATAATACAAGAGAACAGCATTGGTACCCCAGCCAGAAACAGGTGTCTACCCATGTTTCAGATATTGGAGGGATTACATAATTTCTTAGAGTGGTCAAGCATTGAAATAGGTAGCCCAGGGAGGTGGCGGAGTCATCATCCCTGGAGGTGTTTAAGACATGTCTCGATCCGGCCCTGGGTGATGTGGTTTAGGGTTTACAGAGGTAGTGCTGGGTTCACAGTTAGACTTGGTGATATTAAATGTCTCTTCCAACCTTGATGATTCTATGACTCTAGGTAAACATGCAGCTATGAGCTTATTCTACTCCCAGTGGAATTAATGCAGCAACCTGACCTTCTTTCCTAGAATGAAATCAAGCACAATTTGCAATTCATCTTTGAAGCTCAGCAAGGGGTGTGGAGGCTCCTAAATACAACACATTTGTAGAACAAGTAAGAGGGGTGTTCCCAATGTGTTAAGAAATATGGTTATTAAAATCCAGTATCATTATTTCAAATTATGAGAGCTGAGAATAATGGAGCAAGATGTGGAAATGAAGAAATATAAAGAGATAAACATCAAAGAAAAGACCATTTGGATAAGGAAGAGGAAATGCTGAACTAGAGCTTACGAAACTAACATTCCAGAAAAAAAAAAAAAAAAAAGACACCCACAAGATAGGTACATAACTATGTATTTGACAAAATTATACTTCAGAAATTATCTTCATGGTGATCCACAGGCATACAGAGAATCACTGCACACATCTACTGAAATTTAAATTAGCTAGCTCAATTATGGATAGCAGTATAGCTGCTATGTCAAGGCTTTACCACTTGAGCCATGTATTTTAGAAACCTGGCTGTATTTAAGCTTCTTTTTTCTGCACAGGTGCCCAGACTGGTTAGGTTAATGGCAGGCTGGGTGTGTCCACATGGGCTGCAATTGCACCTGTAGTCTGTGTCAAAAGATTCTGAGAGCCTGAAAAGGAGCTGGCAAGAGAAGAAATCTGGGAAAAAACTTCTGAAATACATAAATCAGTGGTAAGTTAAGACTCATGTATAGCAGCTTCTTCACCAGAGACTGTGGAGCAAGAAAATTACAGCTATTACAAGCTGTTTACAAATATTATATCCCTGCAAAGGTTTTGCAACTATATATAATAAGGCCAGCTCTGATCTACTTGTATTTAATTCACTACCTAATTAAAACAGTTCTATCTGCCAAAGTTAATTTAAGCAGTCATATGTTAACCCAGCATAATTTTCAAGAAATCTTCTTCCTTTACGATTACATTGCCGTATGTTAATATGATGGCTTTTAATAGATTTTTTGTTTACATACATGTCATAACTGACCCACTGAAAGATTGTATCCTAGTATCCAAGTAAAGTAGCATCTGTTGTAAGTTCCCCTGTAGCTAGCAGATTCACAGCAACTATTACTCCAATTTGCAGGTTTTTTTGCATCACTAAGAGCTCAGTGCAATTACTTCCTAAGTGTGCCATCTCTGCTCTATGCTTCATTCAGCAAAATCTGTTTTATGGATGTTTTAGTGGTGAGCTGAGCTGCAGAAGCTATAATTTGTGAGCTGGATGTGACGTACAGCTTGGCTTCATGATGCCTCACAGGCACACCAATTTATTTATTTTGCTTACTCCTGATAACACTGAGGTGTGTGTCTGAAAGGCCAGCACAGCATCCAGCGAGCAGGAGATTCCCCACCCTTGCTGCTTGCCTTGGTTTCCTCCCAGGGCTGGGACAGGAAATGCGGTGGTTGCACTACACACAACTCCCAGCCCTCCTAAGAAGTGTCAGCACTGCAAAGGCTACTCAGTTTGGCCACAAACACGTAGGTGATTACTGACTTCTGTTTTACTGTGGCAGATCTGCTGGGAATAAACAGCAAGTTATTTGTTACAGAAAGCACATCGTTCACCAGCATTGGCCAAATCACAATTAGCTCCTGCTCTCCAAATTCTGTTTTTCAGAGACCTAAACACATCACAAAAATTGTAGCTGACAACCACCTACTTTTCTGTGACTTACAGTTACTTCAAATCAAAATGTTTTAATCTTATTTGTGTTTTGAGGTTACAATGGTAGAAGCCATTCTAGCAAAACCAGGCACAAGAATGTGTTGTGGCTTGCATTTTAAAGAGGAAGATACGGGTTTTGGAATACGGAGTCAGTGTACCTGTGTGAGAGAACTGACAAGAAGTAAGTTCAGGGGTTTATTCAGAGATATTCATGGCCGTATCTTCTTATTGTAGCTCACAGTAAGGCAGCATGCTACACTCAGATTCTCAACTCATGCAGCAACTGTGCATTCTGAGTTCAGCTGGATGTTCCTTTGGTTTGGCTAGGGGCACTTGAAAACCTGGCCCCAAAAAGTCAAAATATTTTCCTTAAAAAAAAAAAATACTAACATCTGAATGAATAGTTTACAAACACTTGGCTCCAAGTGTTAAGTTACCCAAAACGTTCCAGGAAAAAAGACTTTATCATTAACGAATGGATTTAGAATGCATGAAACATTCTTTAACAATTTACTGTCTCTACTCTTTGTTTCTTAGCTTTTCCTACTCTCCTGCATTCTATGTCGATTTTTTTTTCCTGGCTGCAACTTGCCTAAAATAAAAAATAAACAAAAATGTACAGCCAGTGGGTCATATGGGGCTACAGTTCCTCTTTGACATCAAAGTCCACTAAACTCACAATCCCAACGAGATTCACAGCACCTACACAGGACTCATGCCACTGCTGATGAGCCTAGGAGCCTGTGTCACTGTTCCTTCCAAACCCAGACGCCAGTTTGAGTGACTCTTCCCCTAGCCCAGGGGGAAAATCCAGTCAGGAGCAGCAGAGAGGTAACAAGAGGGACTCGTTGCACTCAAAAGTTCTTTTGTGCCATTAGTGACACAACTGGCATTGATATTTGCATTTGTCTTCATGTGCCCATTGTGTACTAATCTCATCTAACCCTGTTTTGCATAGGCTGCTATAGTAGGAAAATCATATAATTTAGCTTAGGCTGACATCCTTTTCCCTAAGCCCTTTTTCACAGTTATTTGCATTTACTGTAAGAGTAACAATCACTCTCCCATTTCCCAGGCTCCTGGAAGAGAAACCCCAAGAAATTCAAGCCCTGAAGTTCATTAAAATACATGCACCTGCAGGATCAACAAAGGATGCATCACTTGAACAGGTGGTTTTCAGGAAGAAGGGAGGCAGCCTTTTTTTTTTCTTGTTTTAAACTATCAATTGAAATGAACATTTTCAACACCTTTTTTAACCTTTATAAAGGCTGTGTCTCAAATGCTTGAGTAATAATAGGCTGATGCTACAGACTGACCATAAGCTTTCATGGCACGGCCTTGGCAAGTGATTCTGAGTAACTAACACACGGTCTTGAAACTACTGACTTAAAATCTATTTGTGCCTCTGATAGCATGCAGACACATGGAAACCAAAGTAAACTAAGTAAAAGTTAATCTTTGAAAGGTTCAGTGAGTATTTACTCAGATTAATGTATAATTTCTGAGGACAGATGCATTTCATGCAAAAATCCCACAAAATAAAAACACTAATTATGAATGGAAAACCTCATAGAAGAATATGTCAATCCAATTCCTGTGTAAGAGTGAAGTAATTGCTCAGATTGCTCTTCTGCTGGCTGAAAAAACAACATCTCCCATGCTGTAAAGCAGTGCTTTCACAGCAAGGACATCCCCTGTGCAGTGGCTCTGCAAGACAGCTGCATCTGCTTCTGCTACACTTAGGTATCTTCAGACAGTAACTACACTCTTGATCAAAGATAGAGAGAAAACTAATACAAAAAGAGAAAATTTCTAAATAAAATGCCTAATGGTAAAGACTGCATCAAGTGAGACAATGGGACACCAGGAAACACGGGATTCTTATCAGGCTCTCATGTTTGCAAAATAGGAAAATCTCCTAAGAAACAGAGCTGGTGCATTTGCCTCTCGCGTGAGGCTTTGATTTGGGTTCTTTCAGTACCTGAAGCTTGTTTTTTGACAGCGCCCTTGTTTTGTTTACAGCACATTGCTGGGATACTCCCTTTGATTCAGCCTGACACACGTGATGCTCCGCCAGCTTCTGTTCTGCAGTGCTGCTGCTGCTGCACTAAAAATAGCTTCCGCTTGCTTTGGCTCCACATCTAATTTATGGAAACTCACAGAAAAAAAGGCCCCTGTTAGTGGGTGAGCGACGTACGATTCAACAGCTTGTGCTGTTCATCTCACTTGGCCTCCTGAAATGCATCACTGAAAATTTAAAATATTAACCTGCAGTTAACAGTGATTAAGGGGAAAGACAAAAATGCTTAATATGCTTCATTTACTTTTAAGGTGCTTTAATGATAACTTAACTGAAAATGTCAGACAGTTGGACTACGCTATGTAAAAATGCCTAGAATTTAGAACAGAAATTTATAAAGGGCTACTAGTGCCCACCTGTTTGGGGAAAGTGCAGTAAGGATTTTCTTAATTAGTTTACAAATCACAATAAGATTACAAACCTCCTGTTTGCTCTAACAGCTTCCATGTGTTCTAGGCAAACTACTCCACTGTGCCATGAAAGTCATCATGTAAATATGCCCTTTAAAAAATGCTGATTTTACAAACTTTGCCACAGAACTCAACTCTGTGTGAAACATTTTGCATCAACATAAATCTGACATAAAGCTTTCTCTGAAAAAAATCCAAGTTTATGTTAAAACTTAAAATCAAAGTAAGTTCCAGCAAGTGGTTACATCTCTTTCTACAAAAGAATGGGTTTAATGTTCTTAAGAGAAATTTTTCAGATGTTCATTCATAGCACCACATCTAGGAGTGTCACTAGCTGAGCTGGAGTTAGTTTCAAGGGAAAACCAAATTAGAAACAGGGATGGCAGCAGTCTAGTATATGTATTAACACACTGTTTTTTAATGGTTTAAATTTGAAGCACTGAAGTAATGAATAAAAACTCCAAAACTGAGAAAGAAGGCCTGTTTTAAAAGTTTTTAGAGTGAGTAATGAAGGCCGTAAGGAAACTGGATTGAGATTGAAATTTAGATACGAAAGTTAAGTTAAGGAAAATTCAGATGGCTATCGGCAGCTTAAGCAGAAAGAGATTTCAAGGCTTTCTCTTGTAAAAACCATCAAATAAACTATCTGGCTTTGTCCAGAAAGGCTCTCTGCATAAATTTAGAAGTCTCTATGCAAGCTATCAATTTAAGGATTGGTGCCTAAACTGTTATCCAAGTAGGGACATTACTTAGCAACTACCATGGCTAAAAAGGAATTTTCATAAGTCTCAAGAGAGGTTATGAGTTATTGACCAAAAAATTCCAACAGAATGCTGAAACCAGTTTAAGCTGGCTACAGTTAGCTGCTTAAGAATTACATGACTAAGTAATGGTCACAGTGAATCTGTATCAACCTATTTATGCAAAAAATATTGTGCTGTGTTACCATCAAAAGGTCTTTAATTGAACAGGCAACTATTAACTTCAATAAATCTTCTGGAGCAAACCCTTTCTTTAACACCCTGCCGTGGTGGGGGGAGGAAAGGACAAACAAAACCCATTACATGCATATGTGTTTAGAAGAAGGGTATAGTCTACGAGAAGAATGAAAAACAGCAGCTCTGCAGCAGAGTTTTTGTGTGCAACCGTGTGTGACGGAGAGGGAGAGGAAGAAAGTGAGGAAATGGTATGATTTAATGCTTGCAGGAGTGTCATTTTCCTTTCCACCCTAACCACAGAATTCTTTTATTTCCAAGGAGTTCAAACCAGAGCTTTAAAAGCCTCTTTTTTATATATATATCTGGGGCATATAAACATGAAATTCTGTTTACATTCTTAATTATAAACATGTATTGAAAATCTCTGGTCTACCTCCAACCCCAAATCAGTCTGATGGCATTCAAATCAATGTTTACAGTCTGGCACTTGTTGCCTTTGCAGCCCCAGCTCTGTGCCTCTCTGCTGCTGATGGAAGTGTGAAGCATGAAGTCCCACAGCCTTGCACTGCAATTGCTAGAAAGCAAATGAGAGATGGGGTGTAGCTGTGAGGTCTTAAGCTCAGGAGAGGAGAGAGAGCAGGTGCAGCCATCCCTTTAACCATCTCACCCCCCGCTCTGCTCATCTCTCCTATCAGCACCAGGATAACAGCAGGAGAATACAAAAGCTCGGCCCTGCCTTAATATAATTCTGAACGTTACATAAGTGCTTGATAAACAAAGCAGGCAGCTAGAAATGAGATAACCTAGCCATGTGTATATTCAGCTGACTACTCACTTAGATTCCCAGCTCAAGCGCTGTGACTGTGATCAAGGGCAAGAAAATGGCCATAAATACCAACCTCTAAAGGCATTCTCAGTTCTTTTAGGACAACACAGTTTTTAACACCATGTGCAGGATAAACATGCCAACGTTTTAGATACAGCCAGACTACACTTCTTATTTCCTTCTCCCTCCCCTGCTCCTAAGGAGTAAAATGGTTGGCAACACAGGAAGCATTTCAAAACCATTTTCTGGCCTACCCACAGCGACACAGGACAGGTCACATCTTTTACATGCACCTTTAAAAATGTGCTAGAAACTAAATGGTACTTTTTGGCTTTGTGAACTTAATTCCAGGCAATTAGGGTGAAAGGCACATTACCTAAATGTCTGACTGCACAAAATACATGCGCAGTGTTACGGAAGATCCCAGGAAAAACCTCAGACACAATCTCTAATGTACACCTTTCCTGGTCAGGTGAAAAACATTTAAAGCAATGTCAATTGTCTCTTGCCTTACTGATGAATGAAAGCAAAAGCATGAGGCCGTGAAAACAAAGGCCATGAAAATAAAAGTGACCCAGCTTCACACTGATAAGCAATGATCGAACTCAGTATGTTTCTAGTCAATTAAAAGAT
This sequence comes from Oreocharis arfaki, assembly GCA_013398015.1. Taxonomy (NCBI): domain Eukaryota; kingdom Metazoa; phylum Chordata; class Aves; order Passeriformes; family Paramythiidae; genus Oreocharis; species Oreocharis arfaki. The sequence continues at coordinate 155,439 of VZRR01010896.1, read as the reverse complement.
ATTTTTAAAAAGTTTACAAGTACCAAAGCATGCTGCTCTGAAAGAGCAGCCAGAAAAGCCAGGGAAAGGAAAGAAAAAATGCATGGAAAGTGCTGATAAAACCCCCCGAACAAAATGAAACAAACCAAGAACCCCAAATGAGAGTTTAAACATAAGCTACACTTCTAGAAATGTTATCTTAGCTGTACTAAAAATATACATCAAAATGCCCACTACTGCTATCAGAAGCTCCCTTCTGTTGGGCCCTCTTCCTTTGGAGCAAACAAAGTTGTAGTAATAGCCAGCTTTCTTCCAACTTCCCCTGTGAACGAGATCCGCTGGTGGATGTAAGCGGTCAACCACTGCCACCAGTTCTACAAACTTCCACATTTCTCCAATCCTATTCATTGTCTTGCCTTATTATATTTCTAAGTGGTTTAACAGCACATGCCAGTATTTTTCGTAACTCCTTGAAGGAGTGCCTGTTACGTCTCATCCATCACCACCTCAGGTTAGACAGGAGGCATTGTCCAAACGCTACACATTTCTTACGAAGTCCAGAGGAAAATGACAATCCTGATCTTTTACATTCAATACTATTGGATTTGTACTTTCTCAAATACTACAACTTTTTTAGAACCACAAAACATTTTTGGCTGCCCTACACTAAAAAAAAGAGAAGCACATTCTCCCATCTGGCACATAAAACAGTGTTTTTCATGAACACAGTTTTCAGGGATTTTTTTTTTTCAATTGGGAAATAAATCTAAATTTTGATGCATGTGTCTGATGTAACTGATGGAAGGAAACTGCTTGCCATGAGATTTCTCTTGTAGCTACAAAACATGCCCTGTGGCCATCTGGTCATCTGCTGCAGAGTTGGGGTTGATGAAGCAAAGGGAAACAGAGACATGTTTAATGACCTCTGTCCTTTGGGGCCAGAGAAAGGCTTTATTGACCAATTCTGTGCCTTGGTTTATCTCAAGCTCTAGCATGGGAAGAAACAGACAAAATTTATCTATGCATGCAGTTCTGAAGGATTGCCATGGCTCATCTAATCACCTGCACCAGGATGTGTAAGGACCTTTTGAAATTATTTGAAGTTTTCTCAACTGAGAGAATGTAATTTTGTACTGTAACTTTGGGACTAAATGTCAGGGTCTGGTTCCAGAGGAACAGGGACCATTCATCGGAACCAGAAAATCTGGCAGCAGCTCTGACATGGTTAAGAAACTGGCTGCTGCAGCAGATGCACCAGGCAGGTCCAAGGACTTTCCTTTCTGTTCCCTCCCAAGTTCACACATTGCAAGCAGTAAAAGGAAAGCAAGTCAATACAGCATGCACAGTGGTAGTGTATCATGCTGGGAGATTAAAAATAAGACATGGCATATCTGTGAATTACAAATGTTGGCTGGTTCAGCTCTGCAATGTGCAATCGGCACTGCCCATAAAGAACTAGTCTGTAATCCAAATTTGTGCTATACCTTTTAGCCCTCAGAAATTATTCTCAAAGTTATCTGAATTTCTAGTGATATATTCTTTCAGGAGGACTAGCTGCTACAGGCAGAACCTCCTAATATCAGCTGGAAAATCCACATTTAAAATAGCAAGTTTGGTTGAAAATCCAGTGACAACTCTGGGAACTGCTTAAATGTAAACCTTAAATACAAACATGATTTATGCTGGGACTACTCACGGCATGACAAAGAAAACAGTATAAGCCTCACCACTGGAAAACAAGTTTACGTTAAGAGTTGTTATCATTATTAATTGCTTTCCTTCACAGTTCTATCAGATCACAAATTAAATATGTAGATCTTTTCCTAGCAGCTTTCAACTCCCAAGCAAAGCAACTAGAAGAAAATACTTATTCTAAGACAATGAAGTATTATACATGAAAGTGAATGCCTACACTGTTTGTATTCTTATACCAGAATGGGTTTCCCTATAAAAATCACAGCCACTCAAGACAGATTTTTTCAAAGGCCAGATCTAGCAACAGAATTAACAAAAAAAAAAAGAAAAAAAAGAAAAAAAAAAAAACTGAGCCAGCTTAGAAAAGGGTATTTCTGAGCTACAAAATGAAGAAAATAATTTGAGCCTTAATGATAGGCTTTTCAGTTCTTCCAAAAAGTCCCTTTACTTTTTGCAATTCTTCTCTAACTGCAGAATTTTGCTGCACTGTCTGCAGTAGATGGGACAAAGAGCAGAGAGTGGCTGCACTGGCTGCATGAAGAGAGATTGCAATGGGGCTGCTCCACTGCTAAGAATGCAAAAAGTCATCCCCACCACAGCCTGTGGATGGAGAAGATTACTGAGTACGTTTCTCCAAAGCCTTTCTGGAAAACCCTCTTAGGAGGAGCCCTTGTATCAATGCAGCTATGTTGATTAAGGGCGTGACTCTTCTCACACTCCTCTGCCAATAAAACCTCAGAGAAGGCCATGCCTTTTTGTAAGGCACAGTCCATTCAGGTCTATTGCTTTGCATGCCTAAAATGGCCAGGTGGCAGATGAAACTGTAATATAGTTTAATCAGCAGGAAACGAAATAGCATATAAAATCTTAGCAGTCAATCCTACAGGACACTCCATTCAAACACTGCCTACCTGCCCTGTGTGTACTAAAAGAAGAGATGAACCTCCTGTACCTATTCTAAATGCAATAACCACAGATGACACTGAGTTATTTTAGAGACAGATTATTCCATCTAACAATTCAGAACCCTGAATGCTCACTTTCTCCCTAGGCTGCTGGATCACAGGAAATCCAAACAGTTCCTGCATGAACTCTTTTAACTGATACGATGGATATGCTGGTCTGTTGCCTTCACTGATGCTTCTGAAACGCCGTCTGAACTAACTACCAGGCAACCTTTTGAAGAAAATACTCTTTGGTGAGTTAAACTCACATGGGTGCTTTCTTATCATCCTAGGTCGGCTCCTCTCTAGCCTCCTCCATGGAAGATACTCTTTCTATTAAGAGGAGCATCTGACATTTGGATGGCTGTATTATGTTTGTCTTACAGAGTCTAAAGCAAATAACCCTCAAAGTCATTACTGGAAAATATCTACATAAATATCTACATTGTTCCCGACAGTTCTACAAGCATTAATGCTGGTCACAGACTTACCACATTTAAAAGCTCTTTGGTGTCTGCATTTCACAATGAACAACTCAGGCTTTGTCTGCATTTGGCACACAGTAAAAACACACAGACTACTGGACACAGTTTTACTGTTTTTATAGATAGAGAAAATAGTTCTTAATGACGTTTGAATTGGTCACATTTTACACACTGGTCCTTATGCACATTAAAGACAAAACTATGAGCTAATCCTTTTCCAACATGGTGTATTTTACCAGTGTGGATAGAGTTGAGCTGGTTAGGGAAAAATGTCCCCTAATCACATCCTAAATTTTCCTCTGCTGTTTAGAGGAACTTGCAACAATCTCTGCATCACGTATTAGTTAAACTGGGTTCGCTACTTTACTTGTGTCCTTAATTCTAATGTAAATATTTTTCTAAAAACTCGAAAACATCTGCAATATTAAATAAAATTTAAAAATATTTAAATTATAAAGTGGAACTAAAAGATACTGGCTGCATTCATTTTACTTTCACTAAACCTGACTATTAGGATTCACATCCCAGCTTATACAAACTTTTAATTTGCTCTCATCTAAAGCTGTAGTGAAATGGAGCAGAGTTCATCTGATGTGCCATACAATGAGAATTGAGAAGGACCAGACCTGTATCTGTACCACACCAAACACCAGGAAGTACTGAAGCTCTACTGATATTTTCTAGACAGAATAATGATTTCTTTGGCAAAGAGTGGCACCAGCAATTATTTCACAGGAATCAGAAAGACAAACTGCTATCTACGACTGCACTGTACTGAAAAAGCCTATGACTCTTCCACAGTAACCTTTAATATCAAACACAGTAACAGCTTTTACAAGGTCTTAAGAAAGGCACTACTCTTTTTATTTTCACAGATAGCTGAACTGAAAGACATGTATAAAGTACCCAAGGCCAAACCAGGTAATGTAGTCTCGATTAAAGCTACATTTCGAAGCTCTTCTTCCTGATCTGGTTTGCCCTTTTGCTTCCCCTGTGTAAATAAGGAAGACAAAAGTCATAAGAAACTGAAGTAATGCATAACAGATACCACAAATCAGCATGATACATGATTACAGCCTGCTGAGAGCAGCTCACAAATTGAGGAGAATTCAAACAACAGCACATGTTCTGTGATTTGGACATTGAGAATTCCCTTGACTCCTTTTCCTGTGAGCAAGCTATTGAGAAACACTGACATTTGGGCAATAAAAAACACACCAAGAGAACACTGACTGCCCAATACAACTGCCATTGTAGTTTTCCTAGCTGTAAACTGATTCCTCCCCCTTCATCTCCACTGCTGATTTGTCACAGCTTCTTTAACCAGTGCTGACAACAGTCCATTCACATCACTGTGCATTGTATCACACATACAGTTTCAGAATCATCCTTAGAAAGGCATCTAACTATATCTCAAACTAACAAAAAGAAAAATAGAAAACAACATGCCATAATTTGCAAAGGATGGTGGGCAGGGGATAAAAAAAATCCAAACAAAAAAAAGAGGACAAATGCTTTCAATTTAGTCACACTCTTTAAATAGAACAGAGTATTACACACAGAAGAGCCAAAAGGTCCTCACACCCATATGCCTTCACTAAGTGGTCTTAGGAACAAGTCTGCTCTAAAACCAACAAATTAAATCAGTGAAAAAACAGTTTCCACATCATTTTATCTTACCATAATCAAACAACTTACACCAGCAGAACAAAAATCAACCTTGAGCTTTGTGAACAGAACACAATGCAACACGGGCACAGTCATTCCAAGAAACCAAAGCCAATTTACTCCTAATTCCATCTTGCACAAGAACAGAAAGTCATGCAGTGACCTGAAAGGATTTTTGTTTTAAAATGGAGAAACACTGCTGTTTGTGATATTCCAGGAATACACACAATACTGGACCATGATACTTTGTTTCTGAGTCTGCAGAATGTCTCTGGCATGATCTGACTACAATGTGAAGCTACAGATTTGGCTCTATATCACATCTCAGCATATTCTTCTGAAAGGCATTCCCCCAAATAATCCATTGAATATTATAAGCTGGAGACTAAACTGTGCCTCAGAGAGAATGGTATAAGGGAAGTGGTATAGAGGACTGGAAGACAAGATGAGGAACTAAGAGGCAGAGCCCCATTTGGTGCAGGGGGAAGAAAGGGAGGAAAGAAAGGAGCTTGCTTCCAGAGTGCCCTTACCCTCTCAAGCTGGTAGCAGACCTGGAAGTAATGACTCTGGGGAGAAATACTCTGTATTACCTTCACACGTGTAACACATGTTGCTCGCACAACTGTATATACAGAAAAATTTGATGCAGAAAACTGCATCTGGTAAGTCACTTCTAGCTCAGAGCACCAACCAAGGCATGCAGAGGAGTGAGTCACAGATCTGAATTGATACCTGCAACTGTATTACATTTAACTCAGAAGAGATACACGTTGAGTTTGAACATGTGAGCAGCTCCTGGGAAGAAACGGCAGACCTGAACTGGAGCCCCATCACAGAGAAAAAAAGACAATGAAACAGCTGCAAATAAAGGGAAGCCCCTCTTGTGCACAGCCACAGTCGCCCTGGTTGTGCTGTGCTGTCTCCTGGCACAGACCACGTCACTCAAGACTCTCCACGTTGGTAGGAAGCATTTTTATTGCTTTTCCTGTTTTAAGTGTGTTGAAACTCAATGAAATTCCATATATTTCCTTTCCTTCACACTCCTTACTGGTCTCTGGTGCACAACAAAGAGAATATTAATTTCAGTGGCCTCTTCTATTTTCATTCTGAGAAACAACTAGGATTTGATTATTTATCTCTTAGCAAGGGAGAAATAAGTGAAGAGTCCTCACATGCCCCAGAAACGAACACGAATGCTTCATCCAACTGGGCCATTTAGGATTCAAGAATTTCAGTTGAGGCCATGTAACTGGAGAAGAAATGCTCATTCGATGAAAAGGTAGTTTCTTACAGATGAAGAAGACTTGACACAAATAAATATTTTAAAGAATTATGGTTCTAGGAAGTTTGTATCCAGGTTCTACTTGTTACTTTATTTCTGTCATCATCTGAGAAGTAGATATGTTACCTGCCTACTTTTCAACTATTTAAAAGCAAAAACGCACACGAAGCCTAATCTTTGATTTGTTAGTAGTTTTAATATTTATGCACAACAACACTTGGGAATTTCCAGCATACTTCAATTAAGAGCTTCTGACGAATTCTTTTCAGTTGAGAACCATGAAGGAAGAATGGATTTACCAAAAAGAGGAAAACATCTGTTCTGAAAGAAATGCCCATTTCTCTCCCTCTTCTCCTGCTGGTGTGCTTTGTCTGATTACACTGACACATAAAATAGAAAAAGATGAAATTATCAAAAAAAGGTCAAAGGAGGATTGGGGATAGCAGACAGATAAGCCAATCTTACACACCCAAGTAGATATGCAAGATATCTCACTGTGACTGACAAAAATGACACATTACCGTCTATCTCAAGAGCCCAGAGGCCCTAATCATATCAAATAGTCAATCTGTCAAGAATAAAACAATGAAGAAACAAAACAGGGTAAAGCAAAGAAATGGATCAGATGTTATTAGTAAGTGGAGAGAAAAAAGGGAAATATGTCAGCCACCCAATTTAGATCAAAACCGCAAGTCATAGGTCTGTGCACTGAAACAGGAAAAAAGGCAACACAAATAAAATCCAAACATGCTGGATTCTGCTCAGAAGACTTTCAGCCAGTGTTGCAGTAACTGTCACACATGTGTAAGGTGAAAAAGCTCCAGAAAATAAGCAGCTTTTATGCTGAAATCTCTCCAAAGGAGTGTGATAGCAAGATATGACTCTTAACTCCATTTTAATAGAGAATATTGATAAAACATCAGTGACTCTGAACTTTTCAAGGGCTGGAGAAAGCCAGTAAATCCCCCAAAAAGTCCATGATCTTTTTCATAGGTTTTCATGGATTTCTATATAGGTACAAGGAATTACAGACTGTTGCGCTTAAAGACCACTGTTCTTGACAAACATTTTTGTAGGGAACTTATTTTCAGGCAAAGAGGACAGCACTACACTTATTAAAATAGAAACATCTGTCCCAGTGCTCTGAGGTTCACACTATAATTTAGACAACTAGAATCAATCTTATTAGACGCAGAATGAAACCGAGACTTTTCACTTGGAAAGCCTTTCCTATTTTTCCTTTGGAAAAAAAGGGTAGTTGTGCTCCCAGCCTACTACTGCAGATAATACCCATCTTCGATAGAACAATGAGGATAGATGAGATGGAGAAACCTGTCTTGCTTGTGAATTAAGACATTTGTCTTAAGCTCATCCCACAGGCTGAAGAGTTTAGAATTAAATGTTTTGGAACTGTCCTTCAATTATTTCCTTTCTAAAGAAATTAACAGAACACATAACCATTTAGTTTTTGCTATTTTTTTCCTCTTTTAAGGACTTTTTTTTTCTATATTTCAGTTTTTGTGGTCTTCTGTATATTTCTGACAACCTCACGGTATCAATACTTAACTCATGTTTATTGTAAATGCCTTTTAGCCAGGCTACCTAATTGCTCAGAATCCAACTGTGTATTTACTCAAGTTTCTGAACATTCACCTGCACAGTGCTCTTCATATGGTGCGGAAATAGAAGATCTCACTAGCAATGACTCTTTTTGGTTGTTTCCAGGATCTTACGGGCTGGATTTTTTTTCCTCCTCATATCCATTCTGCTCATTGCCATCAGGACATAGGCTAAGCCCCTCCAGCATTGTGCAGTCCCATGCATTTAACATTTGCCTCATTAAAGAGACATAAGAGACTGCATTCCTGCCACAAAGACTTGGTGCTTTATTACTCCTTCTTTATTTGTGAACCTGTATTTATTATCTTCGCCCACCTGCAGTCTTCTCTCTTTATCTTCTTTTTGTCCTCTAAATAGGTGCAACTTGTTTACAACTTAGTAAGAGCATTCCCAAAATAATTCTTAATCATCATTTAATCATTCTTTCAACATACTGTATATCATGATGATATCCCTGACAGAGGTACAGAACGGTCTATTTAGAAGTAAGTTAACGAATTTCTACAAATAATCTTTAATAGAGGTCTCACCCTTGTCATTTTTACATAACATAATTTGCTGGTTACTACCTTGGAAGTACCATCAGGTCAAAACACTAAATTTTGCCTGTGCTAGTTGCGCACTCTGTACCACAACCTCCTCTGGAGAACCTCCCACCTTGACGTCAGACCCTACTGACATGAGCTGCCTACAAACCACAGAGGAAAGGGGTGACTAACCAGTGCAGAACACAAGTTAAAAGCAAAACAAAACAAAAACACCAAACCCCCAAAAACAAACAGAAAAACTTCCATGTAGTGAGGAGAAAATGAAACTTGGGAAAACTACTGACTACATTTGACCCCCTTTTTTGAACAGTTGTAACAATGCTGATGTAATGAACTATAGTTTACTATTATTACTTCAGTTCTGCACAATGTAGCAAAATGTTTGTTCCCTGGCATCTGCCTCTCTAGAGAAAAGCTTTTCAAACCCAAGATGTTTATGGTGAAAATCAAGTTTATGGCAAACTTGCTGCAAAAAAGGTTTCTAAGATCCTGACAATGGAAGGAAATAGGACAACCAACTAAATAAATATAAAAGTCATACTGGACAAACAAGCTCCTTTACCCTCAAAGCTTCTACGTTCCCTGAACAGAATAAACCCTTGTGACAACACGGCTCTTTAGCATTCTACTGCTCCTTAACAAACTGTTTTTTAGTAATTGCTATAGTAGTGTAGGCAATTACACATCTGACATAGTTGTGCCAATAAATAAGGGGAGGCCAAGAAATTACACCCATGCTGACCATTAAACTTCCTCACAATGCAGTTGGAAGGAAACTTAATAAAGAGTAACTATCCAAAACCTGTACCATTGGACTTTCAGGATGCTAATGTCCAGAATGCATATCTTCCCAAACTCATCCTTCTAAATCAAAAGAAAGCTAGTGAATCTTTCTTAAAGAAAGACAGAAAACAGCAAGGAGGCAAAGTCAGGGAATAAAGAAATGTAGCAAGAGATTTTGGTCAGAAAATGTACCTAAGGGTAATTTTGATTTTCAGTTCACTTAATTTAAATGAACAAATATCTGAAAAACAAAACAAAAAAAACCTCCCAGCCTCCCAGCTATGTTCATGACAGAAAACCAAAACTGAAAAGTTGTTCTCAGAAAATCCATACAACTGATTCCAAGACTCATCTTTTCCTGCATTAGCACTTATATCTGAAAACTGCTTAAACTAACCTCTCTTTTTTGATTACAATTAATGGAATTATCAGGGGAGTAGTAAAAGGAGGAACAATTAAATTTTGAACCAATTCCAGAATTAATGATCTTTCACAAATTTTACTATTTGGTATGTCCATTAAACAGGTTGTCTGCTGATACATTTTATACATATTTTCTTTTCCACTGCTTAATTTAGGATCAAATTAAACTTTGTGTAGAACCCCATAATGTAACAAACAATTCTAATTAAATCAGAAAGAATGCTTTCACAAAAGACACAACTGAAACAGTTTCTCTGAAGTCAAATAAACCTTTTAAAAATTCTGGCAGCATCATTGTTGTCTTGTACTAAAATGAACAAGATTAGCTTTAACTTAATTATGAGAAGTAGAGAGACACCCTTGAACTGCTTAGTTTCCCAGTCTGATTTGTCTTAAAATTGGGATTACAACCAAACTGATAAATACCATGACTCTATTTTGGTTTAGTCTGAGGTGTAAAATTTATTTTTCAAGTATAGATGCTTCGTCTTTAGACTTTTTCACACAGTATCTACTGTATTTTATTTTCTTATTTCTTAACTTCTGCATTCCACCATCTTTCTTTTTCCAAATCTGTCAGTGCAGCGCTAATTTAGAAAAACACCACCACCCAAACCCTGGCTTCTTGTAGATCCTAACATAAACAAGGCTGTGTACATATATTAGTGGAGAGGAGCCTGTCTATGCAGGGTCTGGCCAGTGAGCAGTTTCTTAAGGAAGAAATATGACTCTTGGCCCTTTCTTTATCCTGTCATGTGAAACTGACTACTTGAAAAAAAGAAAAACTGACCATCTCGAAGTGAAAAAATGCATGTGGCATTTAAGAAAACTCAAACCTTGAGTGCAAATAATTTGACAGTATCCCATATAACCTGCCATTAAATTTTCAGTGCTCTTCTTTCTTTTTAAAGCATTCAACTCACAGTTATTACACAGTTCTTATATTAAATTTATTATGTAAACGTGCATTTCACAGTAGGTTAGGTTTAAAGGAACAGAATACAGAACATACCTTTTCTATAGGGCATAGTAAAAAAAAAAAACACACACAGACAAAACTTAAAATACATTTGTGTTACATACTAATAAGCTTATTAATAAGGTCATGTCTTCTTTAACCAGCTAGTCTCCGCCACTGAGAACATGCATGCACTCAGCAACAAACTATAAATGAACAGATTGAATTAAATTCTGTAGAAGTGGAATAAATATACGTGACTCTCGATGTTTCCTGCAATATAACGAAGCTGGCTTTGGTCATAGTTTACTCTTTCTCCCACGCATACACTGAAAGAGTCCTAAACCAAGCACAGCATATAAATAACACCACAACTGACAGAATGACCCACAACTTCCTTCTGAAATACACTCATAAATCCTGCATGCAGATTCTAGATAACCAACATCGGCAGTTCTACTTCATTTGAAGACATTTTGAGATGCTGACGCTGAACAATGATTCATAATCAGGATTTCTGGAGTTAAGCTGTATCAGCATGTTTACTGTACTCTTTCCATAACTTGCCAGTAGGAATACACAGGTTTTAAGGTTCTCTTTACTGGCAGCTATCTGTACTCTAGATAAGAGATAAACTTTCAAGGCAACTTTCAAAGCATGCTGATTAACTTTGCTATTTTCCTTTCCTAAGTTTTAATAAGGCCATGTATGATTTTAATATGCAAAATTCAAACAAAATGTCCCACAGTGAAGTCCAGTCTTACAGAGAAGCCTTCCCTTCCTGCTGCTCCGCATCCCAGAGCCTGGTCATTTTCGCTATCACACTGGCCTACTGTGCCAGTTCAGTGATTCAGCCCTGTACCAGCACCTATTCACGTCTGTCCTCGCTGCTGTGATGCAAAATAAACACAGTCTTTTCTCTTTTAGTAATAAATGCAACAGAAGGCTCTTTCTTTGTTATAGAGGATATTGATGCTTTAAGAGTGTATATGCTGAGGGTGACACCGAGTGTCTTGGTGCTTCAGCAGCCTTTTGCTCAGGCTCGAAAAGCTCCTCAAGTGTTGTATTGCAAACACAATTGCAAAAGCCTGCAGTCTAACTCTGCAGAAAGGATATGGAAAAACATATCTCCAAATTAAATACAGGATACTAATAGAGAAAACTAAATGCAGACAAGTTCTGCTGATGGACCTACTTGCAATCCTCCAATTTGCTGAATGGATCACATTTCCAAACGAGGCTGAGTTGCTATGTTACACCAACATGTCCTGCACCTACTATTGCCTCGTAAGTGCAAACAGTCAGGAAAAAAAATAAGAAAAACATTCATCAGTTGTTCAGGAAAAACTGAAAAGTTTGATGACTAGGGGAGGAAAGAACTGTTTCCTCAACAGAGTAAAGCCAGCTTTGCTGTATTTTTTCAAAGGAAACTAACACTGTTTAACAAAAACATCTTAAAAAGACTCAAAGTGTACTTTTATTCATTTGTCATAAGTCTGCCTGGTCTTCAGATTTTTTTACTCCTTTAAATTGATGTCAAGGAATATTTTATGTTTTTCCGCCTTCCACTTTCAACCTTTTTGCTCGTTCTAAAACCACAGGAAACAGACCCAGTCATACACACGTGGGAAAATGTATGGTTTAGATTTATGTTTGAGCAGCCCATCTAGGGCTGCTTAAATGGTTCTCCAGTGGTAATTAGTTAATAAGAAAAATTATTTGTCACATTCATTTTAAAAGGTAGAGGAGGTGCTGTGTTTATGAACTATCTTCGATCTTATTTTTATATTTGAGAAGTGTTATTGTTTTCTCTGGCTATAGAAGGCGTTTGTGAACCAAAGTGGCTTAAACAGAGGGGTACATGCCTGTATGCCATTCTGGCTATTTGTGAATGGTGTTTTCATACTGCTTCATCCTCCAAACTGAAAACACAAAGGCATTTTGGAAGTTTCTCCAGCTGCTTCCTATTCCATATTTTTGTACTTCTAACAACTAGTACTATAACATCATGGTCACATTTTGATTACCAAAATTAAGATACAACTGGTTAAATCTAGTGATTTTTGTTTTGTAAGTGAAGGAAAAAAGGAGAACGACAACAAAAAAATCACAGCAACACATGAAAAGGTTATTTCACAGAATTCCCAGTGCATATTTTAAGAAACCACAATTCAGCCTCTCAAGAGTGTGGTCTATTAGTTAGTAAACAGTGAAAAATGCAAGCATTACACACTGGAGAATGACTTCTGTCCTATCTGGCAAACATCTCTGTTTAGAAGACTCATCAGTGAGGCTAAAGTGATTACTCTACAAATATAACCTCTCCCTTTTTTCCCCCTACCATTAAATAACAATTTACTGGTTGGTTAAGGCCTATAGTTTAGATCAGGTAAGTAGAGAAAACTTATTCATGAATTAACCAAACAAAATTTGCTTCTAACTTAAGCAATGAATTTTTAAGGTTTGAAAGTGATACTGCAGGAGAAATCTTAAAAGGAAAAAATGAAGAAGCTTTATCATGACAGTGAGTTGCTTATATATGAACAAGAAAAGAATTTTAGATGGAAGAAAATCATATTATGGTTTTCCTGTATTACCATAAAAATTTAGTTCTTAAAATCTAGTTACATGAAACATTTAGAATTAATACTTTTCCTGCATTTTTCTAAGTAACAAGTAGTTGTCCTGTATTTAATAAGCAGCTACGAAGTGGAAAAAGAATCCCTGCTTTTAAAAATAATGTTCTCTAGATAAAAACAGCAACAATAATAATAGTGGTTTAGCTTAATTTATCATAAATCCATCCATACTTACTCCACCACCCTTTACGAAGAAGGAATATACCAATATACCTGACTGCAATGCCACACTAGACACGAGAAGCAGGGAATGCCAAGGTAGCTTTTCTGACCTCGGACTACAAGAGGGAATTTAGTGATGACTATGTGCATGGCAACAATTAAACCTTATGTCTAGAAGAGCGCAAGCAAAGTCAGAAATATGCTTGGTTTGAAGAAGTGCTGCTGTTGAGAAAACAATCAATATCTTTTTTCTCACATCAAGAGTTGAATCTGTGGACAGCAACGCAAAGAGTTGTTTGGTTTTTTTTAATTATTCCACCTAATACCAGGATAGAAATCGCAAAAATTGGCGGAAACCATTCTCTGGGACAGAATAACTGCAAAGAAAAAGAACATGTGTGTCTTTTCCATCTATATCAGCTCAAATATAAAATCAATTTTCTTTGGCCAAGAAAGAAACATACCTCGTGTTTGCTTTCCTGAGAATTTGCATAATCTAGTTTTATTAGCCCACATGTGTGCACAGAGACCAATTTAGGCCTTCACACTTAAGTATATCAGAAGTGGTTTATTTTATCAGGGAAAGAAGACTGACAGACACACTGGGACAAAGTAGTGGTTGAGGGCAGGGTTACCTTAAATCCTTGGTCTACTTCCTATTCTAAGGAACTCAGTGAGCTGAGTACGACCCTTCCAGCCAGGGCCACTCATGCACACACATGCTGCTATTTCCATGTGAATACAGTGAGACAAAATTCAACTCTGGAACCTTCTAATAAACCTGAAACGAGTTGTTTTTTTCTTCTAACAACAACATCTTGAGCTAACTGTGTGTGATGTAAAAAGAGAATAGAATGTTCTGCTTTTGTCTTTTTTCTCCCCTTCCCAAAGTGCCTAGTTCTCTTGTGCTCTAATACTACCACCTTTCCCTCACAATGTCTAAGCACTGTAAGCATCCCCACACCTTTTTTTGGATCACTGCAACTAATTTTAGCAAGTAATCTGACAGCTGAGTAACCAAAACTAAGTTAGCTCAGTGCTTAATTTATTGAAACAACAGACGGATGTCACCAGACCGGGAGTGCCCGATGTCCCCCAAGGATGACTGATGTTCTGAATCGAAATTTTATACCTCTTCATTGCCACATTAATTAATTGACTTAAATCTATGAAGTTTTAAAAGACATAATCAACTCACCAGCTTTTTTTTCTGTCTTTTTTTAATTGAAGGCCATCATATCTGGACCTTTATTTGTTTTGATCTGTTCTACATTTATAGAACTTTTCTTTGAGGTTCCCTTCCACGAATACAATAAAATTTGGATATTTGGCAACCAGCATGAAGAAAGGGAAATATTAAAAATGGAGCTGTATTAATCTTATGGGAATCTAACTTTTAGAAAATGGTCCTAGAATCACAGGAATATTTTAATTAAAATGTTTCTGCCTATTGTTTATATATTAGACAGTTCAGTGCCAAAACTGCACTAAATCACAATCTGAAAGTCCCTTACAGACCCAGAATGTGCTGAATTTAAATTACGTGAATATAGACAAAAAGAACAGTTTGAACAGAGTTCAAGTAAGTTAAAGTTAGATGGGAGATTTATCATCATAAACGACAAATCTTCTGAAATCTGGCTAAGTCAAATGGGGACACAACTAAATAAAATCAACTTTTCAAAGTAAGTATCAGTTTTTGAGATTAAACTTGAAATTTAACTTTTAAGAAATATTATATCAGAAGACAGGGAAAACAATAACCTGTCAGTTTTATGATATTAATCTCGAAGAAACATATGAAGGTCATTAAGGAAAGAAGATGGTTGATGTCCATGCAATAATACCCCCTCCAAGAGCTACATAAATGTCTTTGCAGCTGGTGATAAAGAACAATCCTGATCTTTGCTGACCACTGGCATGGTTACAGATTTCTATTTGTTACAAGTATCACATGATGCATTAACATGATGTGTCCACTAAATGTACTCCTTAACAATGAAAGGAGTGCAGATACCTGAAGACTCATGTAAGAATATTAAAATGATTAAAATGATTAAGTGAATGAGAGTGAGGGACAAGCAGGCCTTCATCCTCATTCCCGTGAAGGAACAGTATCCTGGTAATTTGAAAGGGCATTGAGGATCAAGGAAAATTAACTTTCAGGCATAATGTAAATAAAACATTTGCCTCTATGTCTTTCTACTACCCCTGATTCCAGCAAAATACTTCTCCCACAGCAATAAAGAAAATTAGGTTAAGTTTTAAAAATACAGAAGCTCTGAACTGTACCCAAATTAAACTATTCCAAAATACACTGTATTTGTAACTCATTTAACAGTCAGAGAGTTTGGAGGCTGACATTATAATTTGCTAATAATGCTTTTCAGTATTTTTAAGTCAGCCACCCAACTCGTAGTCCAGCGATAATTATAACAGAGGGATTTTTTAGGTTTGGCTTCGTGTTTTTTTAAGCTGAGATGTAAGTGGTGACCTACTGATAACATTCTTCCTTCACTACCAAGCAAAAGATTAGGGTTTAGCTGATGGCAAGGGATGCTTTCTCCTAAAGCCAGTATAATGGAAACACTGCAGATGTTTCAAAATCCCACAGTAAGCATGTGTATCAGCATTACACCCCTCCCCTTTTGCCCTTCACCAGTTAAAGATGACCATGGACAGGTTCTGAGAGAAATGCCACCAGCTCCTGCGGAGACAGAAAACAGGACCCTCACTATTTTCTAAGCGCATGAAAGAACTGGTGTGAGGGTATGAGAACTGTATTTCCAACCTCTGCTCACATGCTGTCAGCTATGAGGAGGATGTGACCCCACCACCCTGACAAACGTCCATCCAACGCTAGCACAGAAATGTTTTTCTGGGTAGAGGGCCAGATAAAAGCTGGGTGCATTTTTAGCATCTTTCTTTCTGTCAAGATTTTACTTTGGTGTTTTAAATCATCAACACCTGTGAGAAAAAGGCTGTTTGATCAGATCAGTGACATAGCTGTTCCTGAGTTTCAAGTTTCTGCTCTTAAGACTGAAGGTGTGTAAACAAGGATAAGTCACTCAGCTATTACATTTTCAGTTAGATCATGACATGAAAAGCACAGATACACTCAAGGGATATTTAAGTATCAAATGATACTTCATAAAGGGCCCTGAAGGTGAAGAACTATGCAAATGTACTTACTACTATAACAAATAATCTCAGAATAAAGAAAAAGCAATTCAGTTAGAAGATACAGAGGGAAGAGCCATAGAAAAAACCCTATTAAAATTCCTTTAACCTTTTACAGAAAAAAGGTAGTAGGATTTTATTTCATGTTCCAAGACAGTGGATTTAATTCTAGATCCAATTTTTTCCCTCATTTTCGTTTTGGCTTTGGATGTAACATGAGACCTAACATTCTTCCTGTCAAAGCCTGTAGATAGGCATTTTTTTAAAGGGAAATCACACTACCATTAGCACTATAATTTAGTGTATTCCTCGTTTTGTCTGGCTCTTTCAGTACCATTTTTCCAAGCAGGATTGTGAGATACATCGACCCTTACTGATCATGGAAGTAAGGTTCACATTCACTTATTTTAACTATGTACCATTATCCTGTTTTCTTGGTCTGATGTTTTATTTGAGTGTGTGAATAGATATGACAGTCAGTCTGCACTTCTCAGCACAACTCAGATCTGTAGTATGGTGGTGGTGGTGGTGAGGGTAGAGAGGAAACCCACTGATTACAATTTAGGACAGCTGTCTAAGGCTCTCTGTGTACAACCACTGCTCTAGTTTCGAGCTACTCTGACTGTGAGCAAATGCCCAAGTTTTGGTAAACGCACGGAGGTCAAATGAGTTCCTTCATACACATATCTAATTTTCTCCTGCTTCTATGTGCTGATGAATCATTTTTTCCCAAAAATGGTCTGGAAAGAGGGAAAATAAACTATGACCTGCAACACTGAAATTCCCCACTGTGTCAGAAGCGGGACAAGTCCTTTAGAAACACAGACCTTTTCCTCTGCTTTAGGCTCAGCACCAAGAGCAGAGAGGAGAGAAAAGCAAAACACTGGGTACTAGAACAGACTTGTGGCATTGCTGCTGACCATACTGCCAATTAGACAAATCATAACACACTGGAGTGTGTTCTCTGAAAACCCTAAATCACATAGCAACTGTAAGAGTATACATTTTCGCAATAGCAGCTCACATGAAATGTTTATTTTCGATAGAAATCTAATTCAGACCTGGGTTACTATTGAGGACAGCTGAGTTCGTAGCACTTGCAGTGTTAACAGACTATTTTTTGATTAATAGGTTTTCATCACTGCACTATGTATTTAAGATTTGCACCTTAACAATCCACTACACTTCTCAGAACACTTCTGACCAGACTGAACCCATTTCCAGGTTTTGACTGTGTTATGTACACGTGTGCCGCTTCACTTTGAAGGACCGAATACCAAATGTACTACTGTCTTTAATTAAATACTGATTATAATTTTTTTCCACCTAGAAAATATATTACTAATGCAGGTATGCATCTGGTTATGTAAATGTCTCAGAAGTTTTAATGGAATGTGAAAAGACAGAGCAATTTCAGCATTGTCTGGGTCTCAGAATTTTAAACAAAGGATTCTCCTTAGATTGACTCAACATTTTTCAAACTTAATAGTTTCAACTGAAATGATTTTATGTAAATCAATCTTGAGTGGAATAAAAATACTTAAAGTTATTTGATTTTTCATACTTATCTTTATTAGGTGTGAAATATTTGAGACAGAATATCAAGTTGTATAATAATGGCAAACTATGATAATCAATTAATTTTGCTATACATGCTCCACCTACACAGAGAATGAAAATGTTAATTCCTGCATTGCAAAACTCCTGAATCTCACTGATATAAATATATTTTCTAACTTGTTATAGATGATCACATTCTTGGCTATAAATTTCATAAAAAGAAATACTTACTACTGTGCACAGTCAATCAGTTGATACTCGTTTGACCTCTCGAAGCATGCCTTTACACCTTCATCATCCCAGAGCTTTTTTGCGTGTTCAAAGAACTCCTGCAAATTGGAAATGCAATAAATAAGAGAACATTTCTCAATTTTTCCACTCCCCAATCTGCGCTGTTGAGCAGCCCAACCTTCATGCTTTATGCTTTGCAAAACGATAGATTATACACTTACAGAAGAAAAGCTATAAGCATTTATTAGCAAAATTGCAATAAAATATCCAAAACATACGGCTGCTAAGAGTTTCCAGCACACAATTATTAATCAAGACTGTCTTCAAAATTCATGCCAGTCCATATATAAAATTTACTGTAAATACAGAAGTTACCTAGAAGCACATTCACTTCATTTTTAACTGAATTTATGCTTCTGTCATGGAAAAGGCACAAAAGTGATGCAAAAAGCTGCTCAGCTTATAAACTTAAGCTTCTCAGAGAAAGAACCAGCCTGTAACTTTAAAAAGATTGTGCAATTTTCCCTGAAAAACACAAGTTTCTGCTACTTGGTATTTTCTCATAAAATACAGTAACTCGACTTCAAGACTTTCAGAGTCTTTGCTCAACACTGCTTCCTCCAAACAGCTGCCTAGCACAACGTGCTTTTCCTAGCAGCTATCCCAGGCTACCCAACCCAGAAGTATCTGCCAGCAAGCTTATTTCAGAATTATCTGAAAGAGGAACCAAAGCTGTCCTTGGTGCCGGTGAAGCCACAGCCACACATGCAGAGAGGTAAGTCCAACCCTGCCTGTTGGCTCTTTTGTTTCTCCAGCCCCAGCTCTAAAGACTCAAGGGTCCAGCTTGTTTTAAAGCTGGGAGTCCATTTTATGTTATATCATTACTGGTAAGTGACACTGTAAAAAGAGTTTTTCCAGCTACATCGTTCTAAATTCAAATGAAGGATGTTTACACAAATTAGTATTTCCTTTATTATATGGCTCTTTCCTCCCTCAAACAAAATTGTTAAAGCAATACGTCAACTCAAACACAGAAGTTGTTTTCTTAACACCTCAACACTGCTAATAAACCACCGGAGCCCTTTGGTTAGTCACAAATCTGTGAAACCTAACAAATTGCTTTTCCACAGTTCAATTTGGCTCTGTGTAAAATGGGTGTAATACCACTATTCACTTCATGATCCTGTCAAAATTTTGCATAAACATTTGAATTCTGAAACTTTCTGGAACTGCTTGCCAGTCTCTCCCCAAATCTTTACAGGATTAAAAATTTCTCTTGAAAGACAAATCTCACTGTGAAAATCTTGGCAGCACAGTGAGATCACTTTTACTCTGTATGGGTTTTCCAACCTTGCATGCCACCTGTGTGAGGTGTCCCAAAAGGTGACACTTTGCCTATCAGCCAAGGTCTCTGACTTGCTGGTGACACTTTCAGGGAAAGACAAAACACAGGATTTTTGGAACATACTAGTACCAAAAATTTAGTTAGGCTTTGAACATGGCTAGAGAGGTCCTGCATAACCCCAGAAATGCCTTTTTTTTCCCCCAACTATACTGTGCACAATGTAGAGAGAGAAAAAATTCCACTCTTTAAGAACTTAAAAAAATGTCAGAGAAAAGAAGACATTAAAGTAGGCATGAAAAACCTTTGCAGAAAGTCTTGGAAGAAGAGAGGAAGCAACACTAGAGATTGGCAGATGCTTATACTGCCCTTGAAATTTATTTTTTCACTTGGTGAGGACATGTTTATTTGTCAGTCTTTGTTATTTTAATGACTTATGTAATGATTGTTTTAAACACTGCAGATCCACCTTTTGAAGTGATGCTACAGCTATTATAAACTCTCTGTTCCTACAGCAGAAAAAAACCAAAACAAGCTCAAGAAAGATATCAAGATACCAAACTAAAGTAGAAGGAGAAAGCGGACGCACCTAACAGAGAGCATGACTACAAGAAAAAGAAAGAACTGGAAAAGTCAAAATGATTAATACCAGAAACCATGGAGCATTCCTCAAATATGAAACTTAGGCTTGATTGATTCGTGGGGCATCAGCTGAATGCATCTCACTTGCTGGCATCTTTGGCCAAAGAAAAGCACTGCCTTCTCAGTGGAAGGCGTGAGCTGTGGGTAAGAGTCAGGTCCTGAGGCAGAAGGAGCCAGCTCTTCATGCCCTCAGATGGGAGCAATGTCCAACTCAGCCCTTCCTACCACAGGCACTCGCTGCTGCAGGTGTGGGGTCTGAGCACAGTGCGGCTGCCTTCCCCTGCTCTCCATCTGGGGGTGGGAATTCCCACCCACCCGGAAAGCCATCTCTAAGGGGAACAAACATATAAAAAACTGTCCCATTCAGACCCACAGGGCCTACAGGAAGGGGAGGGGATGAGGAGGAGGTCATTGTAAAGGTATCCCTTTCTGCAGGGTGGGATGGATTGAGAGATCAGTTGAAAATGTATATAAGGAAGTAAGCAAGCAAACAAACAAATAAATAAACTTGCCTAGCTACAGTAGTTCCTAACTTCACTGCTACTTTTATATCCTTTATAAAAGGATATAAAATACACTTTTATAAAGTGTATAAGCTTTATTTACTCTTAAAAATCTCTTCTGAAAAAGAGGCAATCATTTCAGCTCAGCTTCTTGAGACCCTACAAATAGCTTGTAAATATAGGGTTTCCATATCATATGCTTCAAATATTTCCACCTGACCATTATATCTCAAAGCAGTCTATTTAAAACAACTTCCAGACTTCTAGTCCAAAGCAAATCCTATAAAACAGAGCAAATATACTTCCCTCATTAAAATGTACCGATCTACTGCAGAGGAGTACACTTGCCTGCAAATTGCCTCCCACACAGCTAGCTACTCGATCCTTCGTTCCCAGGTGACTAAAGCCTTCCAGAAAAATCCTGCTTCACTTCAAGATGCCAAGTACCATGATCCTACTTTTCATGCTTGTTTTTAACCCCTCTCTCCTCTGCTGTAAGTTCTTCAGTATTTTTTCTGCTCATCTGCATAAGGCCCCCCACTGCCAAGATCAGAGGAGGGTTCTGCACACGGCAAACACATCTGGATGCCAGTCTCCTCTCCCTCACAGGACAACATCCAGACAGTAGTTACCATGTCAGCTTCAACCCCTGCAATCAAGACCCTTTCGTGCAACCAGCCTTCCAACAACCTCTCCCTTCCCCTCAATCCTCACAACTCATTCCTATGAATCCCAATGCTTGTCACTTCTTCCTCCTTCCCCTGGCCATGGCCACAATGTGGCCACCTCAATGGCAAGCAGGCCCTGGTGTGGGCTTTGGGCTCTGCCTGCCCTGCAGCACCTGCTCTGGTGCTCCTTGGGTGGCAGCCACAGTCAGCAACCCCTGTCACGGGGAAGAGCCAGGGTAATTCAAAGGACAGAGAGTTCAGATTTGCTCCAGTTGATAAGGGAAGATGGCCTAAACTTTTTAAAATGTTAACTTAGGTCAGGAAAACACAAATAAGGTTTTTAAGATTAAGTTGTGACCTTTGTAGCTTTACATTCTAAACTGGCCAAACTGAAGACTTTCCTAAAGATGTGACTTCTGGAAAGCGGCTTTTCAGTTCTTAGAAGTCACGAGCCAGGTCCTTTAAGAAACCTCAACTGGGACAAAAGAAAACAAGGACATGGTAAATCACTCTGGTAATCTGATGCACTGTATTTGCAAGCACACACAGTTGACTTCTATCAGATCAAAGCCACCAAAATCTACTAAAAATATTTAGTATACTGAAGAGAAGCAGGAAATAATGTGCTGTGCCTGAAAGCAGAAAACCACCTACATCATGACCAAACAGAACAGCTGCTTCACCCAAACTCTTCCTTAGGGATGGAGACATACAAATAGTTGCACCTATTAATATACATATAAAATAAAACAATCAATGTATTTTTAATATAGTATTTTAATTGGAGATTAAAGAAGTAAATGATAATGCTTTAGGTCTCACAAGTTACAGGCGTCATGAATTACAGGTACTTTTTACATTGCACACATTAATTTATGCCATTTATCTAAGAATTTATAGTTATTACTAGACCATACAAAACCTTGATGTGATATTTGGATGTCATCAAAATGAAGATGTGACACACAGCATCTCAAATAATTATTAATATAAAACTATTTGGAAATTTTCCACTCTTCCTGAGACAATCTAAAACCTCAGCCCTGCATTCCTGACCCACCTTCTCACTAGAAGATATATTTTGCTATAAATAATCAAACATCATCTAAAAATCATGAAGAGCCAAAAGCAGGTTATGATTACTTTTTTGTTTTCAGAAGAAAATAAGCTACAAAATGTAAAAACACCCTGAGCTGATATCACTGATATAAACAATATGCTATTTTTACTGTGTTTTAAAAGGTCTTGTAAAAATACTTTTACTCACCTAATTCAGGGAAAAATTTCTAGATTCAATGTATTTCCATAAATAGGATTCCAAGAAAACAATACAGGTAACAAATGCAATGTACTACAGCTAAGCCTCAGGGCACTGTTTTTCAACTTTGTCTTACTAGAAGTTACAGCTTGTTCTAGAAATTAAATTTTCCTTATTTTGGAAATAAACTTATTTATTGATAGGTTACCTTAGAAACCTCCTCCCTCTTATAACTCCTACAAAAAAAATTCAAGTAGGTAAGAAATGGACTTACTTCACTTTTTTTGATGCCTAAATTTGGAATAAATACTAGTGATGAATAAACAATGACATATCTTCATTAACAGATCTTAATGTATTTTGGAGACAGAACTTTTCATCTAACTTCTTTGCAAACCACAAAAGTTCATGTTAGGTCAGGAACACAATTTTTATTCTACTAAGACTGTTTCTGCTTTCCTTCTTGATGAAGCATACATTTAATAGCTATCCTGATGTCACCTTTCAGTCTCCCAGAAACTGGAATGTGGAAGGTTCCACCGTATTTTCTACTTCTTTTAATATATTGTAAACATGGAAACAACTGCTTAGATCAATGCGAAGTCAATCTCCCTCAAGCCAAAATTTATGCTCTTATTCTCCTAAGCTTCAGGACTGTAAGACAATTTCTCATCTAAAACACAGATTAAACCTGTCTGATTTCCTGACAACCACTTAAGGAAGTGGCAAACGTTACACATTTTCATTGCTCTGCCATTGTGGGTGTGAAATGAAATCATCACTTCTATTCTGAATTTCAGTTACTACTTCTTCTCTCATGTACTTAACCAAACAAAAAGTAAATCACACAGTGCATTAAAAATGCCCACCTAACACCTCCCTAACTCCCAATGACAACTGCAGTGCAAGATGATCCATAGAATTAAATCACACAGGAAGGGAGGTATGTGCCTCCGTACTGGGCAGGGTACTTGTACTTCCCAATGCATAGTGCAGGGGGCATGTGTATATACACACACACATACAGGCAGTCCCAGTCTCCCATCCACTGAACTATGGAAACATTTTGTGGAATAAGAGTAACAGCTGATGGAGAACACTTTAATACCGTAAGGATGACACTCGGTAGAGTCAAATGAAGGGTGTATAGGCAAACTACCTGCAGGGTTTTCTAAATGCGGTATGCTTGACTCTGCAATTCAAACAATATCATTTGAAGCATCCTTTTCTGTACCAAACCTGAGGTCAAAACCGAACCAGATCCATCAGCCTGCAGCCCAAGTCACGGAGCATGACAGCAGCAGCAAACAGCAGGACGCCACGCTGTTACAGGGGAGGACAGATCAACATGGTCTGGGAGAGATGACTGGGAGGAAGAACTCTAACCTACCACTTCCATCACCTCCCACAATGCTGTGAGAAAGCCTTTTTCCATGTGGTGCTCAGGGGATGATCAGAGTGAATGCATCGTGGGTGAAGGGAAGCTCAGCTGAGCTACCCCTCATGCTCCAGAAAACTTCATGGCTCCTGGGGCTGTCCGCTGCTGCCCTGGTAGATGCCACGAATCTGATCAGTGTATCAGTATTCTGTTGGGTTTTGCAGAATAAGCCTTGTAACGTAACAGATGAATGGCAATTTAAAAAAGTTTAGATTTGAGCCAAGTGAACACCTGGAATTTAACAGTAGGAAGCAAAATCTACTTTTGTGGCTCCAGGACTCTCTTGCAAGCCTCTACAGTCACTGTAGACAGTCTTCACTTTGAGAGCCTGACTTTAAACTCAAATCCTAACCCAATGTTTAACTGAGGCGGTTGTTCCAAGAAACCCACAATAGATAGTGAGCGACAATTTGCCCCAGTGACTCCAATTATTACTGGTTTGCTCCTACCAAGTATAACAACTAATTTTCTATTAAAACTGCTCTTCATCCCCAAACATCTACTGACTACTAATGCAAGCTGTGTCAACAAAATTTTAAATGGTTTTAATGACTGGGTGAAGTACCAGATAAGGCACCCAAGAGAGAAGGAAGCCTGCTCAGTTACCTCTTCCACAAACAAGTACAGTCTCTTGATAATCAGCCTCTTGTTTACAAGTTAAAAATGTCCCCATAAGTTCAGACAGCTCTCCTTAATCCTTTATGAAATGTTCTGCCTAACAAGGGAGCTGTTTTGCTGTAGGTATACAAAATGCAGCTGCTCAAACTTGTAATGCCCACAACGAAGACAGGCAAACAGTTACAATTTAAAAACAAAAGCAGAATACACGACTTGAATTTCCCCAACAGCAGTGTGGTCAAAACCTTCATTAGCACCAAAGCAATAGCATGAAAAACACTGCAACCAAGTAGGGAGGAGTGGCCAACTGGCACACAAGGACCATGCTCAACAGTAGGGTTCAGATGTTTCTAAAGAACCAGCACTTACAGCAGATTAATTATAGAGAAACCTTCAGGAAAAGTACAACCTGCACCCCCTGCAAAGCATTTTCTGTTGTAATTTGTGGGTGTGCAATAATCAATGCAATTACTCTGCTAGTTAGTGACTCATTCTGATAGGCACAGCAGAGGTTTGGCCTCTAACCCTCCTCCAAAACCTAACTTCGGATCTGTCAAAGAGAATTACAGGATAATACATCCAGATCTACCTTCTATTCCTTTTCATTGTACATATTTTGCCTTTTTTTAGGCTGGATGCAACAGTCTTCAAGCAAGCTCAGTCTGCACTAAGCATAACCTCAGCTCACTTGAGGATGGCAAATACCACCTTCACAGAACACAACCTGTGTTGGGGCATCTTACATTCCAAGAAAACAAAACTAGTTTATTAACTCCTAGGAGAATCTTATCCAACTTGCAAGTATAAGGAAAGAAGCTGGGGCAACAAACAGCATTTATAAATGTACAGAAGCACCACTTTCACATAACCACCACATGCCACCGTGTGACACCATTAGACAAAATGCATCAATTGTGGAGCTTGCTGACAGTGTTCAGAAATCACGAGTGCAACCAGCACAGATATATTCTACATCCCTTTCTTAAACGGTTTCTGTGACTTCACTTTTAAGCTCTTACTCTACACTAAATTTCCAAGAAGTGTGTGCAGTTGAGGTATCAGCCTGATCGCCCTAGCAGTTCTATTTATGCCTGCTGGAAACATGTTCCATCTGCCATCTTATTTTATAGAAATCAACAAGTTCAACTTTCATAGATCACAAAACTCATCTGCAAGGCCTGAGAAATATATTAATATATGCTTCAAACTTATATTTGTCAAATACTAAAAAAAGGTCTGAAAGGTCTTTCCATCGTACTAGCAAAAACAACATGATTTTTTGCTTTTGTAGTATTTTGAGGCCAGCACTGTGATTTAGATATGCTTTGAAAATAAGAATGCATTATAAGTCAAAGAACAGTTCCATGTTTTTCCTTCACTACCTGTTAAATAGTGGCGCTTTTTTTCTGAGCTAGACAACAAAGCTTTTGTCATACTAAAACTAAAAACCTCTGATTCAGTCTTCTAGTTTCCATGTTAACTGTGTACTTCAAGTTTTAGTCTGCCATCACAGATCCTTGAAGGTTGCTGCCTACCTGCTATTTTAAGGGGCCACCAAGCTCTCAACTAAGAAAAGCAGGAGTGATAATTTAAGCAAATTACTTAGTGTATATAGTGCCCAAAAAATGTGTCGAGGATGGCAAGCTCATGCATATTCTTTTCCTTGATATTATGTTGGTTTTGGAGAGGCAGGGCCTCTCCCTGAATGTACATAAAAGCTCTTCATCTGGAAAAAAACCCCCACCTCTCAAATTATTTGTGGAAGTAATTAAAGGTGCTTTACACAATCCTACAACGTTGCTGCCCTTTGCATTTCTGAAGCACTTGTGAAAAGAAAAATGTAGATACTGTTGTAATTCCCTCAAGGAGAATTTTTTTGTGGACAACAGGTGATGACAAATAATGAAATTAATCTGCAAGTGCTGAACAAGATGCAAAAAGAATGAAAAATACGTAATGACTTGACAAAAATTTGGGAGCAGGTGGTTTATCACTGTTATCAAGATGCTGTTTACACAGTTGTCTTTGTAGAGCACTGAGACTTGAAACTGGAAAAAATACTGAAAACCACATAATCTGTATCTCACCTGTAACGGGAGATGTTTGCTTGCTGTTTGTTTATTGAAAGCAGTAACGGCACCACAAAAATGTACAGATTCGGTATGTCAAAATTCGTATCCTTATCTGACTAAGTAAGACTAAACAGAGCAGAGGCCGTGTGGAATAAAGGACAGCAAATCAGCCCACAGCACTTTTGTTACTGCTTCTGGTTCTGCAATCGTTTAACTCCTGGGCCTTTTCAATGAACACCATACTAAATTTAAAGTCACTATAACATCCAGTCAGTGAATATGTACAAATCACTCTGCAATCCTTGATGAAGGGACTGTTATGGAAGTGAGAAGTGCTGCTGTTAGACATTTACTATAAAGTGGTAAACTTGCGGCATTTCAAGGCAGGAAATATCATCAAGATTTTAATTTTCAAAACACTGGCCAATAACAATAACTTACATGCTGTAACACGGCAGAATTGGATCTGAATCCTCCCCGATTTTAAATCTCAAGTAGCATCGTATTAGATCACATTTTTTATTAGCTGTATAGTAAGGCAGTTGTCTATTCCATGCCACCGTGTATTTTGGGCACAAATCAGTACAAAAAAGTGGAGATCCTCCAGTGAATTGTTATTTGACCGAGTAGTGAAAATCATGAAATTAATTCTCAACTGCTGCTTTGAAGAGATAAATCTAAAAGTGCGCTTTGTCACCTTTTGACACCGAGAACCTGGCCGCGTATTCAAGCTCCTCCTGCAGGCTTTCAGCCCACCTTACAAGTCTGCCTCTGCTGTCATTACTTCGGGACTCCACCGAAGAAGTCAAACCAGCGGTGTGCAACGCCGAGGGAGGCAGCTCTTCCCTCTCCCCATGCAGTTCCCTGCCCTGCCCATAGGGAACCCCTGCTGCTTCTGTAAATACAGTTTCAGAGTGAAGACAAGCGTCCAGCGAGCTGTAAAAACACAGGACTGCAGCCTGTAATTCTTCCAGTATGAAAAGTTTCTACTACTCCCGGCTTCAACTGTTTTCCTTACATCAGTTTTGAAGGTCATACATCAAGGAACTATTTCATGCTCTAATACACACTTTATTATTTGTAAGTGATTTCCTACCAGACAAGTGGTTTGCAAGGACAGAGAACTCTCATTTCCTTTTATAGATTTGATTCAGAAATAAATGCTGGCAACATCATGTGACAAAGGGGCAGCATCCTCAACTTGAGCAACTCTCATAATTGTACCAGAAAGTAATGGAAAAGCCAGCCTGCTGCTGCCAAATCTATTTAGCCTCCTACTCCTCTGCCCAAGTTTTATCTAAATTCTTCAGCATTATCTTTCTTCTTTTGACACTTCTTCCTGTCCTTACCCATGTGCAAAAACCTAGCTTCAGCACACTAACTTATTCATTCTTAAATATTTATAGTAGTAGGAAAAGGAAATACAAGTCTTTGTTATATCTCTGTGGCTAAACTAAATTGAGTTTCAGGAAACTTTTTTTTTTCTAAATTAACAACCACAAGTGTAGATATATCTATACGAATAAGGATTTCCTATGAAAAGGGAAAACTTTGTCTTTTCTGTCTGATGGCTGTTGCCTTTTAGAGCTATTCAGGGAAGTGACTGGATACAACTGCATGAACTAGCAATTCTGACAACATGAATGTAATATATTTTAAAGGAACCCCACAGTTTGAAGATGTGCTCACAACGTTTATGGATGCAGAATTACTCTATCTTATTATTCAGTAAGATTAAGGTGTCTGAATAAAGCTCTGAGAAGTAATACAAATAAATGCAAGAAAATCTTGGCTGCAATTTATGTAACTTTCAACATTCTTCTAATGCCAGTTCCCACAAATCTAGTGGTGATAAGCCCCAGAAATCAACCTTTTCAGACTGATTGAAAAGAAATTTAGCTAGCAACTTCAGAAAAGCAAGATTCTTATTTCCTAGTATTTGGTTATCAATTCCCATTCTGAAGAGTACATAATTTTCAACAACTATAACAACATCCTATTATGTATAATACGGAAAGAATGTATATACAGTAACAAATGAAATTGTTGAGGCATCAGAAGCTGAGTATTTTTTGTTAGCCCATTAATATTTTTACAACTCAGAAACTGCTTAGAAGTCAGCAGAAATTTGTATCCATGGGAATAAAAATCTGTGTCTTTATGAATACACATGACTAGAGACAATGGACAACTTGTGGATGGGAAATTCTGTTGGAATTTCAGAGCTGAAAGTCACTAAGAGGGCCCAACTGTTTGGGATGTAGATACTTCCAGGGTACTGGAAAAAAATACTTTATAGAGTTCAGGATAGCTTCTTTCCTTTCTTCCCAATCTTTTATTTACTATTTGCTGCAGGATTATTTCTCACTTCAAATGTAATCTAACATGAAAGCTGCTGATCAATATTGTAAACAGATGATTAGTGTCCTGTGACTGCCAAAGAACTGTTAATGAATCTCAATACATGATGCTGAAGCAGGGACGTGAGGTAAAATAATTGAATTAAGGGAGATAATAAAACCAGGTAATTCCTTCAGTTTAAAAGGCAAATATTGCCAGAGCTCCTTAAACAGAAAGAAATTATTAACACTTGTTTCAGAAATGATAGGAAATGCATTTCTTTGGATGAATTAAAATCAAAACTGCCACCAACTGCAGCACTGCCTACCTGAAGTAAAACACAGAGCTTGTGAATTCGAGGTCATTGATACTAGAGCCTTCCAACCTGCAACAAGTGAGGTGAGACCCCAAGGAGCCTTCCTGCAACCTCTCTCCCTTCTCTTTCCTTCAGGTACTACTCCGTAGAGCCTGCCAGGGCCACCACAGGGCCATCAGCAACCTCCCTGCAAGACAAGTGGTTGCACACGAACAAAAAGGACCCACTGGATGTTGCACCTGGTGAATGTACTTAATTCAGCTGGATCGGGAGAGAAAACCTGAGATACGTGCCAGTTGTGAGCAAGGCCTGGAAACAATGTGAAGACAAGTCAGACAAAGACTTTTGGTGCCTTCTGTTACAAAACCCAACCAACAGACTTCAGAATGAAACAGAGAAATAAATAATGTCTTCTAGCAGCAACCACTCTGAATTTCCAGGGAAACTCCATTCCACAGACATTCAATCTTTTCAGATCTCTTGCTTCCTGTGAATGACTGGAAGAGAGAGATAGGTAGGCAACAAAAGCATACAAGTTATTCCCAACTCTCTAAGTATCTCCTTGAAGAATGCCAGGAACAGGTGCATTGTAGACTACAGCCTTTAACCAAACATAAATTTTTGAGAACTGAAGGTAGTCCATCACCAGTAGTTACTTCAAATTAAACAAACAAATATAAGCCAAGCTTCTCTTCCTCTCTACTTGCTGATCCATTGTTTTTTAATCCATAGCCTTTTCAAATTTTCAAATTGAAACACACTAGTGAGGGAAAGAGCCTTCTTAATTAATTCCATCAAAGACTTTTTTGGCAGTTGAACCAGAAAATGTACGTAAACACCAGAAGTGAAATTCTTGATCAGTTGTAGCAAGTCCAAACCTTAACACTGTGAAATAATCCAGTATCTACATTTAAAGCAAACAATAAATATTTAAATACACAATGGGAAAGCTGTTGATTTCCAGAAAAAAAAAAGGCATTGACTTGGAGAACTCAAGACTCAAAACAGCACTTTGATCTGTCACACTGGGTGTATGACACATTTGGTTAAACATAAATGCCTTCGTCATATGGAGCCATTTCTGTTTTCAAACTGCAGCTTTCTTACCTATCTTCTAAAAGTCCTTTTAAAGAGGTTTATTTTTAATGCAATATAATTTAATTAAACAAACATTTGATATACATTTTTAAGCTATTTATACAGGTAAGTTCATGACATTCAGTGTGTAAGATGAGGAATTTGTGTAAGAACTTTGCTTTTCAGGATTTGCCTTCTACAGGATCACACTTTGAAATTGTATTTATGCTGCAATTAAAAAGGCAACTAAATAATAAAGCCTTTTGCTTATTATACTTTCATTAGTGGGATAATTTTTCACAGAGATTTCTTTACATGAAACTGTAAAAAAATGCGGATAAAGAGCAGAGCGATCTTCACAAGAGAATACTGATCCACAAACCAAAGTTTTGTGACTTTTCTATTCAAAACTAAAGGACACCTACATCCTCTATATAAGCTTTAGTTTTTTGTTGCTCAGAATCATTATAAAAATACAAGTTAATTCTCTAACACACTCACTGACTTTTAGAAACCGTACTGAAACCTGAAAATAAGTATTTTAATTAACTGGATCTTCAATGCACTGTATTTATACAATTTCTACTTCTTAATGTTTACCCACACAGCTGTGTATTTAGCACTGTCCTTGGGTGCTGGATGTTTCCCACACAAAATGACTTCACTGAGCACACGTAGGCTGCAGCAAATCTCAGCAAGGTTAGAGGACATTTTGCTTGGGACCCTGATTTTAATCTGAACCTTTAAAGTACATAAACTGTAACTCCTGTGCAAGGCTCCAGTGGCCATCAGCATCTCCAGACATCCCAGATGGGGCAAGGCTTTAACCCTCCTTTGCTGCTGGTGAGCAGCTTGGCAGAACAGTACTCTCAACACAGCCTGAGCTGGCTGCTGCTCCTTTGAACAATTATTAAAAATGTAGAGAAAATGCTGGCTTCTTAAAGCAGCACAACAACAGTTGCACTTCTGTTGATGGTGACTGTTGTGGACAACTATGAATACCTTTTTTCTACATTTTTAGCAGAAACAAGATGGCAAACACACTGGCCCACTTGATTATCAATAGTTACAGGATCCATGCAGATACACCACATGTGAAGACGAAACGTAGGTCTGCAAGAAAACCTTAAAATAGCATAAGTAAACATAGTTCTCTTGTGAGTAACTGATCCATGATCATCTTGTTTATGACATACTTTTAAATTAGAAGTCAATGCTAATAGCCCCTTGATGCACAATTATTATCTGTTTCATCACTACATTTACTTCTAATGGTACGAGCTGATAAACTACAAGATACTTATTATCAAGAGAATACTGAGAAGTGGTTTTCCCTTTAGAAGCAAGCAAAAATACAAACATATCTGCTTCTACTGAAGTAAACTGGCTAGCAGGATTCAAGAGACATTTCAGGTTTTTGGTAAAGCAACAGGCAGCCAGAATACGTATTATTGTATTTGCCATGTTTCAATTATATAAATTATAAAGACTCATTTTAAAATACATGCCAAAGATTGGACAGCTAACTGAACTGACTTAATATAGTTCACCAAAAATGCTAAGTGGTTCCTGTTACTCCAGGTAAGATGACCGAACTAAACATTCCCAAAAGGAAAATTGCACTAAGTTCAAAAAAATATGGTAGACAACAATTTGCAACAGCAGAAGACAACAAATGTACGATGGAATATCATTAAATAAATATGTTCTTTGAAATAAAATAGGTATCTTTGTTAGGTAACAGCCACAAGAAGACAATTGCTACATATTAAAACAACCCAAGAATTTTTATAGCAAAGTTGTAAACTGTTCTGTTTGTTTTTGGTTTTTTTTTTTGCTTAGAGACAGATATGAGTTGTATATCACAAAGTTTTGTTTGATTAATTACACCTGATCAGTGTGTGAGAAATTCAAACCTATGAATAGCAGCAGTGTAAGAGTAAAAACCTAACGTGAATGCAAATATTTCACAGGAGTGAGCATCTGATAGCTTAATTGCATCATTCAAAAAGCATGATTACAATGGCGGAAAAACTCCTTACGTCAGAATACCTATGCTACCTTGACAGATCAATGCAGATATACTGCATTCATATGCTGTATGAATCTAAGAGATGTAATTTAACTGGCATCACATTTTCAAACATTATGCTCCCTGTGACCATGGCAAAATGGTTATTAAACCTTTTGGTGAAATTGTGACATTTATCAAGCTCACTCATGAATTCTACATCTTGCAATTTTAGTTTCATATATATATATATTTTGTTTTAATATCCTGATATATATTTATATGGTTTTTTATATGTTGATATATATATATATGTGTATCAACATATAAAAACAATTGATCCTTCTTAAATTTCAGTTCTCAAAATATATCTCTTTGCAAACATAATCCATAGCTACCAGTTTTTAAATGTTATTGAACTATATATTTGATTGCTAATTTAAATCAAGAAATGCTAAAGGCAACTTTTAGATCAATTAAGACGTTCTTCTGAATATACAAAATTTTTCTCCATTAGTGTAGTATAAGTCTGGTACATTCTTCTGTCAATCCTCTGACTTGGAAATTTTCTGTTTGCAGATTTACAGCCACATCAGCAACTTCTATGTTGATCTTACTGCTATAGATACTGTATTTGTACGTAGCAAATAACACTTACCTGCTCATAATGAAGATTTCCAGGAACAAAGTTAGAAAACTACAGATTATCTAGCATACCTCCCAGAAAACAGGGAAAACAGCTGCTGTGTGACCATATCATTAGATTACAAGTCATAAACCAGATATAAGATTGTATATCATAAACCACAGATGTAGACACATCCATCTTTGAGTCCTTTAGTTAAAACATTAAGTCAACAGATAAGTGTTGAAACCTGAAAATGTTTCCCTCATCATTCGTATTTTGCTACTTATCTCAGACCTCAAGAAAAATCAGAAATAAAACGGATTGTAAAACATTAGCACAAGCATGATTAGCACATCTATTTGCATATTCAGCATCCAAACTGCTCTTCCACATCCAGAGCACTTAGTGTCAGCACTAACAACTTAAAAACTCTTCTAAGAAAAGCATGCACTTTATTTGGGGATGCACTGACTTCTCCCTAATGGCCTGTAAAACAAACCAGGCACCTCTTGTCTCACTCAGGGCTCCCATGCTGTCATGCCAAACCACTGGGATGCCTGAGGCAGAGGACGACAGAGGCCATTCCTGGCTTTCCCTGGAGGCAATTGCCCACTCCCCACATGGAGCAGCTCCCTGAACATGGTCACTCTCTCCCTCTTTGCAAGGGCCACTGCCCAGGAAAGGCAGCGCCCTGCACAGACACCCTCCCTGCCTGCCTCAGTCTTGGGGTGGCAGCCCAGCTGGGGGCAGCGCGACAAGTAGGGGAGAGATGGAGACACCACAGGAATGGGGTTCCAAGCTTTCCCTGGGCACTGACAGTGCCCAAGAAAAAGACCAGCTGAGGCACACACACAGACTACGCTTTAATTGACTTCGACTTACAACTTTCAAGAGAGATAAATCACACACATCACTAAATAACAGGACAAGAGATCCCATTCTTTGGGATCCCATTGTTTGGCTTTACAAAGCCAGTCAGAATTCTTATGATGTATGAAAAAAAAAAAATCTATTTTTAGTAAGTTATTTAAGTTTGACACTGGCATCCCATGGAAAACAAGTGTTTTCCGTATCTCTTTCTAAGTACAAACAGCAAGAAAAACTCATGTGCTCTTCCAAAATGACTCAAGCACAGGTCACAAAGTACTTCAGCTGCAACTGAAGCATGTCATAGCTCTGTACTGAATCATTACACTCACTTTTCAGACGGTTAAATTTATCTGGGATTATGTATCTTGCTTACACCACTTAGAGAGCCAGGGCAAGCATATAAGAGAATCCGAATGCATGTTTTCCAGCACACAACTCAATTCGCTGCTGAAAGAAATACAGCATGCCTTTGCCTTTTCTCTAAGAGTTTCATTTTCTCTTTGAGACTTTTGTTTTAAAAAATAAGCAATCAGTCTTACCTGGATCACCGCAGAATTATAAAAAGAGGGAAAACCAGGGTATTGCTATCCATTTTATTAACTAATCTATGTTAGCTGAAAACGATTAAATATTCTATCAAAGCAATCAGTTCCAGTGTTCCATCTTGCTTTTTCTTTTTCTGAAC
Organism: Oreocharis arfaki; assembly: GCA_013398015.1. Classification (NCBI taxonomy): domain Eukaryota; kingdom Metazoa; phylum Chordata; class Aves; order Passeriformes; family Paramythiidae; genus Oreocharis; species Oreocharis arfaki. Next base: position 120,814 of record VZRR01010896.1, on the reverse strand, counting down.
AGTTTGGACCATGCAGTCTATGAATTTGCTATATTACTGTTATGATTTTATTTTAAAAGGAGAATTTTGGTAACACTTCTGTTTTGGTATTTAACATAAGTAACACTGTAATAAGCCAATTATGCTTCCAGAAGTACAGCACACTACTGGAAATACCTGTTCATGGAGGTGATTTGGATTGAGCAATTGGGTAACACTTTGGACAGAAATTATACAAGTCCCTGTTGGCACATTCAACATGAGTAGGTCAAATATATGGCTAGATGTTGTGTTATTTTTAGCAATTCAAGAACAGTGCAAATATGAACTGAGACTATTTCTCCCATACAAACATAAAAAAGCAATTATAGCCATATCAATGATGAAAAAAAAAAAAGAAATACACTGTGAATGTTAGTTTGCCTGCAAATTTCCATGCAATAATCCTAACAAACTACCTAAGGAAGTTTCAAATGTAACAATAATGGTTTCTGGAGACGATCTGGGAAACAAGTTCTGCTTATGAAACTTTTTTTGTATTAAACTTTATATATTTGAGCCAGATTCCCCAAACCACTGAAACTACGGGCAACAGGCTAATGAAAGGGAATCATAACACTTAAGACTGTGGTGCACTAGGACAAAAACAAATAGCTATTGCCAAAGATACCAGCTTTTCTAACCCAAATCAGCTTTTCTAACCCAAACATCCCAAGAGCAGAAGACTGCCTAATTGTGGATTTTGCCTGACAAAAGGGGTAGAAGCTGTAAAGAGAAGTTTCTCACTGGCTTCTTAAGGACAAGGGTAGGTAGCATACGTTTCAAAGAGAAACAGCAAACAAGGGATGATTGCTTCCTTTCTGGAGGACAAGCCATCAACGAGGACAGCAGAAGGAGAAGCAACAACCTTACAAGCATCCGCCTTCAGTTGAGCAAATCCTCCAGAACAGATAAGGATACCCGACGGGAACGTGCTCACTACAATGACTGTTTTGGTCCAGGTCTGTTTTTTTTCCCTTTTTTTTTAATGCAAAAAGTACAGGTTGTGGGGAAAAATCTTCTTAGATCTACATATGGGCCCTCTTTGAGAAACTGCCGGAAGAACATGGCTGTACTTCAATAAATATCAGATGCAACATTCCCACATTTAGAGGAAGAGACATTTTTGAAACACTCCTCAAGAACTTGATAAGGTTCGACGCTCAAGCAGCACTGAAGTTTTGAATCAGCGGCGTATTTCAACCTCCAGAACATTCAATTTCTCTCCTATTTGTAAAGCTCCTATGAGATGGTTTATATCTAGGCTATGACTAGATCTTTTGTACCAGAAAAGAGGCTCTTACCTTCCAGGCAAACAGTAGGAAAAAAATAAAAATCACTGGAAGTCTTCTCAGATGTGGAGTAGTTCCCTCTCCTTATCATGCTAGCTCTCAAGCAAGATACATGTTTTCAACATGATTTCACTTGATCTATTGTTAAAAACCAGCTTACTCTAACATGAGGAGTAGATGTGAGGTTATTTTTCATTCTAAATTGTTTATCTATTCCACTATACAGCTGGGAGGAGAAGGGAGACAAATAAAGCATTCCAAATAATCTGAATAGGAGAAAAAAAAATATTCCTAACAGGAAATTAAGCATTCTTAAGAGAAACTTTCGAAACTTGAAGGAAAAAAGGTCAGTTTTAATGACTAATTTCTTCACTTGACAAGAATTCACAACCATCACAGCTAACCCTCCAGCAATTATAAAAATGCCCTGACTGATGCTATCTTGTGACTTCAACTGTATTTTGCAAAAAAGCATTAGATAAAAGAGTGATTTTAAATAACTTTTCTCTGGCAGTATAAAACCTTTACTTTCTTAATTCGATCTCTGATATCCTAAAGACCTCTCAATCAACAAAGAGTGTTAATGCAGAAAGTATTTCACTTCAGCCACATCAGTGTGTATAACTCACTTAAAATCTGCAGCAGACATTCTGATTATTTTAAAGGGCAGGGAAACAAATATGTAAATTCGGTTATGATGGTTTATCTTCAGATTTTAACAATGTAAAGAACTGAGAAGAAAACAAACGAACAGCAAGAGACAAGCAAAAGCAACTCAGGATATGTCAGGAGTAAATGTAGTCACTGAAAATTTGTTTTCCTTTTTCTTCACAAATTCCAATTGGACACCCAATCAATCTGGTACAGAATGTCGTAACTCTGTTTCCTTGCCAATAAAAAAGGAGAAAATTTGCAGTAGTTAAAATCGAGAAAATAAAAAAAATAGTAGACATTCTGTGATTTCCAGCATTTATTACGGAAGTGAATCTTTGCTGTGTAAATCAGCCTCAGCACCTACCCTAAGCATCACCCTTATAGTAACTATGGGAAAAGCACTCAAAGGACCCATTGGTCCTCTGGAAGTAGCATGGCAGGTAACAGGAAGAATGGTGTTGTACCTCAGAGATTTAGCACTAGAGTTACCTGTCTTTCTAGTTCTTCTGTGGTAAAGCAGCAGAAAAAAAGTGTTATTAATGAAAGCACTCTAGTTGAGAGGGACTAAAAGACCTATGTTCATTTCTGCCTATGACTCTTAACAGCGGTCTCTGTAAAAAAAACCCCAAGACAAACACTTGTACCCATAGTGTTCTGCTCTCCCTGTGCTGTGGGTTTTTCAAGGAAGCTTTTTTTCACCTTAGCTCACATATTTTAATGTATCTCCATTTTGTCAATTGGGCTTTAAGGTATTTTTACTTTCTAACTTGTGTCATCATTAGTCAAAGTAAAAAATGATCCTTGATTTTGTAACAATAGAGATAACAGAGAATGACTTTACACAACAGTCTGTGTTACTAATCCTAAAAGCCAAAACGTACCTATTGTGTTTTCTTTCTACTGCCAAATTTTATCTCACTCCTGAAATGCTAATTAAAAAATATTCCTTTATTATTTAACATTGAGCTATTTTTCCCCTTTCGACTTGCCATTTCAAAAGTTAGAATTATTCAATACAAAATAAATCGAAATTCAGCTGCAGCTAAAAATGACATTTTTCTCAATTTAGTAACACCACTGCATGAGAAGAATGTAAGCAATCTCTTGATTTCTATATATACTTGCATAAAGACAAGGCAAACATTTTGTAAAACTTCCACAGAATACTCAACCCCGCAATTTCTAATCATCCTAAATGAACTGCAGAAATGCGCTCAGTGGAATGTACACATGCTTACACAAGTAGATTATTATGAATGCTATCAGTAAGAATGATAATTTGCAAATGATTAAACTGCAAAGATAAATAGAAGGTCAATTTTTATAACTCGATTCTGGCTTTGCCTTAAAGGATTGATGAGGAGCTGGTACAATTGTCAAATAAAGTCATGAATCCCCATTTTAGGCATCTATTTATTTCAACAAAATTCCTAAGAGATACTCCGTTTATAAGAATTAGTATTTTCTATGGTCAAGGAATTTTGAAACTATTCTTTATATGAACATAACTTATTTATTTTTATTCAGTTTCTCATACAAGACTTGAGACTTTATTTATCTGGTAGTTTTATTTAAGGCTATGTTTTTCTTGAGATTCAGAAACAGGAATGCTCTTACATTTTTTCATATTATCCTCCCAGCATAGCCTAAACCCAACACTCACAGCCTCATCCTGAAAAATGTACCATGTCTATCCTACATCACTGCATAGATGTTCTTCTGCTCTTTAAATTTTCTAACTTCTCTGTAAGAATGAAGTCCAGAACAGTCATTTTTTCACCCCACCCTTTACAAGTTGTTACAGTACTTAACAGAGCAATAGCTGAGACTATGGAATCACGTATGGAAGTATGCAGCACGTAAATGATTACAAATCAGCACAACACATCAGCATCCAGCCATGCAGCACAGGAGCCAAGACCCAACCCTTTTCCAACCAAAGGCCCTGGTGTGCCGGCTGTGATTCTGGAAGGAAACTAGCTGAGGATGAAAGTGTTTTCTAGCAAGTGAAAGGGATGAAGAGTGAGATAGCTGACCTTGTTATTTCCTGGTTATTGCTCTTTGTGCTGAGGAAAGAGGCATTTTAGCAACATCAGCTCAAGTGAGCCAAGACTGTCTGCTTTTTAATGGATTTAGATAACTTTTCCTTACAGAGCGACCTTCGTTTTCTGTTTGGACAGTAAAATGACAACACCATGAACTGCTGCTGGTTTTGTTCACTTTTCCCGCAGCAAAGGTTTTTAAGACACACGTGCTTAAAAATCCAGTATGTACGTCTTAACATACATCAGTTAAGCCTATACTTTGTATCTAAACCAAAGAGAATTCCTGCAAGTCCAGTGAGTTGGTGGTCCTGTCAGTCCTCTGGGAAAAGAGGTATCTTGCTCTGCCCTGTGACTGAGAACCAGGCAGAGCAGAAACCCGAATTTCCCAGATGAGTGCTCTGACTGTCTGCCTTGGAAGCTCTCCCTGGCTGCACATTTAGTAGACAGTTTTGTTAGGAAACACTCTTCCAAGTTTTCTTGGATTCTTAAAAACTTTTGGTTTCAATGAGTCAGCATTTCCAGACGAAAGGCTGCTGTACTGAAAAATTAATGAGCAGCTGTATTTATAATAACTACTGAGATTATATTTATCAGTTTTGTAGCTCTGACTGAACTGTGTTAGCTGCTAACTTGACTGCTAGAACATTCCCTCCTCCTTTCCAAATGCACTTAGGACTTAAATCAGTAAGTTATTAAGAACTTCAAAATTTTACTGATTCAAATAAACTGTTCTTTCAAGAATGCGTATTCTTACGATGTTGATGTATTTGTGTCATCATGGAAAAGGGGAGAACTACAACTTCAGTACGAAATCAGTAGTTTCTTCATGACTGCAAAATAAGGAACCTCACAGAAGAAGATACCCCACTGCGATAAACAATCAAGGTAGGTTTAGAATGACCAAATTGTACTCTTTAATTTTGTAATGTTTAAATACAGATAAGCTGTAAAGGACTTAAATCATTAGAATGCTTCATTAAAAGTATATATACTTCTTCTTGTTGTTGTAAAACAAGACCCACAGAAGAATGCTTATTCACAGTTTTCTCACTTGACAGTATAAAATATTTATTCTGGATGTGGTTAGCAGTATTTTCTGATCATGCCCAAAGACCTGTGTAAGTATTGAAGATTAAAGCCTGAACATAATTTTTTGTGGACTTCACAACGCCATTTGTGGACTGTCAGAAGACCCACTGGGACTGTGTTAAGGCATTCAGCCTTCTGCTGCTTTCAATATCCAGGCAAAAGCTCCTGTTTGCTGTGGCAAGAGGGCAATATACTGGCAATTTAAGTGGCAGGCAAGAATGGACACCTCTAAACATGAAACAAACCCACCTCTCTACACCTGCAGCTCGTGAAACCTACTATTTGTGCCAGGACTAATTCAAGGAGAAAAAAGCGTGGTAATTTTAAAATACTGCTTCAAATTTAGTGAGGACTGGCATACAGGTAACACATTTTTATAGAGCCACATCCACACTGAATGTACAGTAATTACCTGGAAATTGGTTGGAGCTTTATGTTAAGAACAAAGTAAGTCACTACAGTATTATTCTTCCATTATTGCTAAGATGGACATGGATAAACACAATCCCTGGTAAGTCGTAATTGCATGTAATACACGGATTCTCATGTTACCATAGGAAACCAATTCCTTAAGCCACAGTAATCCTTTTAAACTAAGTTAAATCAGGTTATAGTAGCTAAGTGTAGCTTGTATCTCTGAAACATCTGTTATCACATAACTTTAAAATATATTTTTAAATTATATATTAAATCAGAGTATTCAAAAACATGGCATACAGTACTACAAAATCAAAATCTGTCCAACACACTTCTATGGAAAAAATCCTTCTAAGTACAAATATTTATTCTTACATCTCACTTAAGATGAAAAAAAAAAAAAATTATGTCAGGGCACATAAAAACACACTTGCACTTTCCCATATGACTGCCCTCTCAAGACAGCACAATGTTTCTTCAACAGCTGAATTTCCAAAAGCAAATGTAGATACATAAAACCACAGTTTCTTACAAAGGTTTCCTTACTACTAAAATAGCCTCATGCAGTAAAATCATGTTCAGGTTTCAAGTGTCTTTCTTCAACTGCAGTGGTACATACTGTTTTTTATGAAGTATTCTCAGAGCATGCACTATCTGCAAAGCACAAGTGCGACACATAAGTCTAAGTGACATCCAGTCACTTCGACTCCAAGTCTAAAAGAAATGCCCAGTACCCACACAGAGGATACCAGATTACATGATGTATTAAGAAAACAATGCAAAGTCATTTAGAGAAGTACCATGGAAAAGCCCAGTAGTTTTACACACACACAGACACACACAAACAGAAAAGACTTTATTTCAGAAAGACTCGAGAGTATTCCTAAAAACTTCCTATCCAACTCCTCTCTGTTCTGATGGATGCAGCAGGAAAAAAAAGCACATATATGGTATTGCTTTCACTGATCTAACTGCAGTTATCAGACTGAAGCAATTATTGTAATTCCTAATCTTACAATGTTTTCTTTAGATTCCTAACACAGATTCCCTTAATTAACACAAATACATCACCTGATTTTCAAATGATGCCACAGAACACTTCAGCCACAGTACTCCATGGATTTCTGTGGAAAAGGGATATTTGAAGCAAGCAACATGATTTTCCTAAGTTTTCCACCTCTCAGGGAAGTTAAACTTGCAAAAATTTACGCTCAAATCTTAATCTTTTCTTTTGCAAACTGTCCCAGATTAATTTTCCTGAGTCTTAGCTCCTGAAATAGCTTCCTACTTGATCACACTGTATCTGTACTTGGCCAATAATGTTACAACAAACAGAATGCAAACTAAAGAGATTTAAGTTTCCCTTTTAAAGAGAAAGAATACAAAGTTTTGCTCTACTTAATTAAACCTAAGCACATTTAAAAAAAAACTGAAAAAATGAAAGATTCAAATTACGCCAGAACATTAAATGATCACTAAAAATTACTATACCCACGCAGACCACCAAAGCAAACTTTTTCACAATCAAAACTGAAGTGGGAGACTTGCTCTTATCTGGCATCATAAAACAATGGAAATGAGATTATTTCAGGTGTACATAAACAACTGAAATTCTCAGCTATTCATTTTTAAAGCCTAAAAGAAATGGCTCTGCCCAGGAGAAACGGAAAGCAAAACGAAAAACTGCATAACACTCTTGAAACCTAATTTGTAACAATTTCTAAGGAAGTCTACCTTTACTTGAAGGAAAAATGAACGAAGCAACCATCCCAAACCAAGCACAGCATTGTGCTTTTAAAGTCAGATGACAAAGCTGGCTAGCCAGCTTCTAGACCCATCCTGAGTACAGAGACTCCCTTTGCCTCACACTGGGAATGCCAGTGGCGAACTCTTGAACCTGGAAGCAGCAGAAGCAGCTCTGTGTCCATGGGCCCCAGCAAAACATCATAGACCTCCTGACGAGGAATGCCACCAAAACCTCTGCTCAAAACAGTGAGGCAAGTGCACACTCCTGGTATTCATGGCCCCAACTCAATCTTGCCTGATTCCTATTTGAAGACTTGACTAAAATATCTTTTTGCCACAGCTGTAACCCTTTTGGCATGGACACATCACAGACATGTGGAATCACAGTCAATGTTTGGGTTTTTTCCAATAAGAAGGACCTATAGGGCCCTCAAAAAAACTGATGAGGTTTTTTATTGGCTGTGCCACTCCATGTGACCGTGCCTTTCAGAATAAACCTACAATTTCTCACGTCATAACAGCTTCTGTAATAATTAATCTATCAAGATACTATTTGCTCCATCTCACTCATAATCCTAGCTTTATAAAAGAGCATAAGTCAATGAAAATAAAAAAATAACAATGAGGAAGCAGATGCCCCTTTTCAAAATGTTAGCATTAATACAGAACAACTATAAATTGTCTTTCAAAATAAGCAAAACATTTCTCACAGATTTCTAACGAATTCTTAATTCAAATCCACTAATGCCCAAAAATCTTTGTAAGAAAGCCCAGCAAGTCCAGTTTCTCTTTCCTATAGAGGAACAGACTTTAAGTATTAAAATAATCACTTGAAAGACCGGTACCTGATGGATAAAAAGGAAGGCAGTAAGAGGCACGTTAAAGGCTTCGCCCATATTCTGTCAGGAATTCCAAAGAATTGCATCAACTCTTTGCAGCCAGAGTAAAAACTGAGAGAACGTGCACTTCCACGTGTGCACAGGTGTGTGAAGACAACACAGCCACATGAACAGTGTCTGTTACAGACCCGGGCATCTTACAATTCCCTGTGTACTTGGTTCACAGGACGCAGATTCCATGCCATGAGGAGCGTGCCATGTCCAGCACAGCACCATCTGTTTGCACTGCTGACTGGGGGACCCTCCTCCCTAACCACTTCCATCACGTACTGCTATCCTGGGGTTGCCCACAACAGTCCAGGCTCTGCAATGGTGGAGATGAGGTAAAAAGGTTTGACCTGGCAGCAGCTTTCTGTCAAGTCTCACCAAGCCTGGAAGTGTTGTGGCAGGAGACTCAAGTGCAGTAACAGTTCAGATGCAGCTGGGAACCAAGTGTGTCATCCTGGCCCAAAAGAAGTGACCATCTGACTCCACAGATGCAAAGTGCCATTGAAGTCTAAAAGAAGGAACTTCTTATTAACAGAAATCTCTATCATTAAGAAATCCTTCAAAAACCTCCTCTTGAAGAGAATGTCTACTTGTGCACCAAGCCACAAGCCACGGCGAAAAAGAAGTTAAGAGTGGAGAGCAACTGTGTCTCCTTCCAGGCTACCCCAACTCTTGTTTCTGAGAAGAGAATACACAGTTGTCTTAGATGGTATTTAAGAAATCTGACTCAGGAGCTTAAAACTATGACAACATGCAAAGGAATAATTATATATATCTAGTGAGAAAGGAATGCATGAGGGAGGGATACTTTGTCTGGGTGCCAGCACCAGAGAGTAACAGCAAATGGTTCAAACTGGAAGGGCCTTTCCCTTAAAGAACCAGTTGGTCTCCTTTGTTTGGAGGATCCCTGAGCATTTTGCAGGTTTAGGTCTCTGCAAAAATCTGCTCTGCACTGTCTGTGGATACTGCCTGATCCATTCCAATCCACTGAATCCTGCCTCACCTACTGTATTCTGGAGCTTTGAGATTTAAAGCTGAAAACTTTTAAATTTTTTTTTGCAATTCTTAGTAATCATCTCACATAAATAAGGGGAAATGTCACAAGATAAACATGTTTTTATTGTGCTACTATGTACAAATGTACTGCCCTGTAGCTGCAGTGTTCTTTTACCTCATGCATCTTTACATCATTATACATCTTCATTTTTCATGGTATCTAAAAGAGTTAAAAAATACATGTATGTTCATCCCTCACAGTAAATGGAAATTTATCATAAGGATAAACATAATAAACTACTACAGTCAATATTTTTCTTTAAGTGGTCAGCAACACATTTTACTTTGCACTTATTTTCTATATTGGAAGGATATGATTTTAAAAAAATACTTTTATTAGAGGTGGAGTTTCTTTTCCCAACAGTTCATACTGGTAGTCTGATTACTGCTTCTGGACTTCAAACACTAAGGTCCTATAAACAAAAAATGAAACACGACCATGAAGAAGTAAATAAACTAAAATATTCCAAGTAAGTGCTGTCTCTGATCTCTGTCTCTTTCCTTACGATCTGGGCAAGAAATTCCTCTATCACAACTACTAAAATAATGGTCTTACATTACTCACTTTTTCTCCTTTATATTCAGTTGTAGGTGATCTCTAGTTCTTTTAAGTTTTGTTAAAGCAACAGAGTGTCATGAGGCACACATATGACCTGAGAGTAGTGGGAAATTTATTTTAGATTTCACTGAGAGTTTTCCTATGCCTTCAAAAAGCATCTGGAGACTGATATTCTGTCTTCATGGGTATCTGTCCTCTCACTGGATAGAGTCTCCAAATGGTCCAGCTGTCCAACATTTTCGATTTTAGAATAGGAACTTTGTCTCCTAGATAAAAAAAATTTTTTTTTGCATTCCCTCACTACCCAGTTCAGATTACCCCCCATAGCAGGAGGTGTCCCGAACACACGGAGAGAAACTCACAGAGTTTTGTTTTCCAACCATTTAACTTCAGACAAACATCACATTTAAGCTGTGCACCAGTGTTTACTCTGGCTGGAGCAGTTTGGCGGAGCAACACTCTTGATTGCTGCTGCAGCCCTGTTTGGCAAAGTACTGCTGAACTTCTTTTTGTTATTTACAACTGTTTTTCTTTAGACTTTTTAAATAAAATCTTCAAGGTTTTCATTTTTTTCTAAATATTTTCTTTGCATTTGCTGTTCAGATCATCTCCATCAAGTGGAACTTCTTACACCTATCTTCAGTTCTGCAAAGTAAAGTAACTTTGCAAAAAAAGGATACCTAACAGAAAAAACCCTCAAACCCACCACTTATACTATAAAAACCTTATGGGAATCAGAAAACCTTGAAACACTTTTAAGGGCATCTTGTGCAACAAGTCCACTAGGCAAAAATGAAAGCACCAGCTAAATTTCTTTTGCTCTGTTCTGTTGAGAGTTTTGCATTGCCTTTTTTTTTCCCTTGAAGACAACATAAAGTATAATACAACATCTCAAAGATTTGATCTGCTTCTGACCAATACTGTTAGTAAAGTATCTTCCTGTCCATAGACTTCTCTACACAATGGTTTAAATTCCAGTTGTTCACCTCCCTCCCTGAAGAGTCACATACATCAACCAGGGAACCACCATCTGAGGGAACTGAGAACTAATGTACTATTTTTGGTGTCATTTATCTGTGTTCTTGATTACTTTTTCTACACATGCAGGAGTAAGAAGGATTGGCTTCCCTTGTTTCTTGCATTTCTACAGAAATACAAATATGATATTGGTGCTGGAATGAAGAAGCTGGGATCACCTTGACTGGCACATCTTGGCGACTGAACCCTGACTCCATCTGATTTTCTTTCCATTTAACCTAAAAAGCAGGGGAGGTCCTTCAAAGGGATGAGGGAAGTGGGACTTGGTTTTTTTTAGGCTGTCTAGTACTTTAAGTTAGGATGACTTTCAGTATCATACCATTGCTGCCTTCCCACAGAGAAAGGAAAGTACTTCTAAGAAGGTTTTTAAAAATATTATTATTTTAAATGAGAGAGATGTGGAAGTTGGTTTGTTTTTCAGTCTGATGAGAGCTCAGTTTCTCAAGATGAGCTAAAAGATTTGGATGGAGCATCCTCATTTGTTGAAGCCTGGTCAGTGGAACCCCTTGGATTTTTTTCTTCACATGCAGTGTGCAAGGATCCTTTTAGACAGGAGATCTGTGAGTTCTTTGGACATCAGTAATAAAGAAGAAACCATGCAAAAACCTGTATTATATCTATTATCTTCAAGGAAAAGAAGCAAAAAAATTATGAATGTGGCAGACCTAAGTAAAGAAGCAGATTCAGGAGACCTTGCTGTATAAACCTCTTTCACAAACAACACTTTGAGCTTTGTGCCCTCTGCTCAAAAGTTTTGTGAACTCAGCATTTTCAGCGAAGTGTTCCCCTTCAAGCCAGCCTGTGTACTTTGCAGAGGCATCAGCTGCCAAACAGAACCAGACATTTTAAAAACGTGAGTAACTCTTGACCCTATAAAATCAGGCATAGGATTTCAGTAGCTGAAGAAAACACCTGAAACTATGCTCCTAACATTTCTCTAGAAATAAAACCTCACCCTAACTGGTGAATCACTAAAACCAAAAATCTGAGCTTAAAGCAAAGAGTACTTGAAGGTAAAGGCTACAATTTAGAATCCTTAGGGTTTTTTATCATCCATGAGGTGTTGTAGGAAGAAACCAATGAGGTTATGATCTCATCTTCCTTTACAGCCTCAGATTAAAAATGTTTGGGAACAGTGAAAAGTAAGGCAAATAGGACATGCATGTATACATTTGTGTAAAAACACAAAAATGAAAAATGCTTTTGAAAGGCTCTGCAACTAGGATCATGGAGAGGACCAGAAAAAAGAAAAAGGAAAGAAAAACAAAAAAGAAAGAAAATAGTAGCTTAGATGCCAACTGCTGGTTATCTGCACTGCTAACACAATAGGTCCAGTGTTTTTAGTGGACACTGTCAATGCTCTTAGTCTTAAATTAGAGCAAGCAGCTGTTTTAGTGTACAGCTGAGCGTGACATAAGCCTGTGTAAACACTTTTCTCTGTCACATTCTTCTAAGTAGATGAGGATTGTATCTTTCTCCCTTCATGTAGAACAATCCTCCTCTCTAAAAGTTCCAAATAACTTGTATATTGCACTTCAGTTCTGCCATTAGAAAACAACCAAAAAGATCAGGGGGACAACATAATTTGTCAGGTGGGTGTGTGTATCATGCCTAAAAATGTCTACTTTTAAGGCTAGCAAACTTGACAGCATTCCCCAAATACAATATCCCTGTTCTCTTGAGCCTACATTTTCCAATGCCAACACACAGCAGATTCCAAAGTCAGTTTTGATGATATTGATAGGAAATCCCTACCTCTCGTTCCTATGAGTTTCATATATAAAATAATCATAGAGCACGGTGATACATGCCTGTACCTACAAAGAAACACACTGCAAAGAACAACTGATTTGGTTTCATAGAATTCCTTGCTGTCCTCACATTTTAAGTGGACTCAGTTACTGAGGATTTTTAAAATTGAAACATTAAAATTCCATAACTAACACTGGTAAATTCTGAAAATCCTAGTAGAGTTTTCAATAAACATCTCTCTCCCTTCTCCTCCTCCCCCATTCAGTTTGCATACACTTTTTGGGGCATCTAGAGGTCAGGCAGAGAAACCTGAGAACAGACTGCAACAAATGAACAACAATTTGCACAGTACCAAAATTATTCAGTTGAAACCATGACATTGATTTGCATGAAAAGGCAGCTGACCTCCATCTCATGACTTATTTTTAAACCAAATGAACTCTGAAGCTGACAGACAAATTGCCCTATCTTCTAATTTTCAGTCAAACCCTATGGAGATGGCAGAACTCACAACAGAGCAGCCTGGCTCCTTTACCATAGAGAGACAAAACCAGTGGTTGAGGACAAAACCAGCCAACAGACGAGAGCACGAATTCCTGGAAAAACTGCAGCAGAAGCGACAGGTCACTGGGGAGACCTCGCTAATGTGGAAATTGTTAAAGCAGCCAGTTTAATACTCAACTCTCACTCTTACGTTTATATGCTACATTTTTAAACACACTGTCCCTTGAAGTGGGACCTGTAATTTCTGTGGTATGTGATTACTATATTGTTCTGGCCCTGTAAAACTGTGCATCTTACTTCTAGGTGAGCTGCCTTCAGGTTGTTAACGATAGTGGCCAACATCTCCTCAACAAGGTGGGATGATACAACAAATGTCCTTGCAGTGGGGAACAGTTTCAACCAGGCTACCTGAAACAGGGGAGCAAGTTTGACACCAGTTACAGAACATGCCTTCTCTTTCTGTTACCACCTTATACCATCACCACCTTGGCCACTTCTTCACAGGTATACTTGGCTCTTGTACAACTGGGATCAACACAGCTGAGTTACAACAGTTCATTTGGTGCTGATCTAGCTGCTTTTTGTTGGTGATTCCATCCATGTAACTCAAATGTTGTTTCACAACCGTTCTTTCTCTTTTGCCACGATCAGGAAGATTAATAAACCAAGAGTACAAGCTCCATCTTCAAATTGTTCAAGCTCTAACTTTAGGTGACAATAAACAAAGAAATACATGCAGGCTGCTTACTGCTTTAAACTTCTTGACTGTGTGACGTGCATTACATACAGCTGTATTTTCTTTGCAAGAAATACGTAGATCAATCTCATTGGTTGCATTTACGCCAAAGTCTGTCACCCCACAAGGACACGCATCTCTGGCATGAACCAGGTATAGGCACAGAATCACAGAGAAATTTGTATTGGAAGTGGTTTCTGGATCACGCAGTCCAACCTCCTGCTCAAAGCAGGACTCACATTTACAGCTCAGTCCTGAAAGTCTCCAAAGATGGGGATGTCATGGCTTTTCTGGACCACCTGTTCATGTCTGGACAAATTCTTTTGAATTCTTTTTCCTAACATGACCTTCCCTTGTGGCATGTGAATCTGTTATCTCTTGTTTTACCCCTGTGCACCTCTGAGAGGGGTCTGGCTCTGTTTCTGTAACTCCTTGTCTCTTTTAAATGGGAGCTGATTGTTATTAAATACTGCCTTAGCCTTCGCTTTCCAGGCTCAATCATTTTCCTCACTAACTTTGCTAGTGGTTCTTCCACTGGACTTGGTGCAGCTTTCTGACATTTTGGGGTGGGTGCAGAATTAAACATAACCCCTAGACAAGGTCTCATGAGTGCTGTGTGGAGAGGAATAACCTCTTCTCCTGACCAGCTGACACTCTTCCTAGTGCTACTCAGTATGCACAAGACACTGCAGACTCAATGACTCTGTCTCCCTCTGACCTCCAAGGTAATGCTACTTGGCCAGCTGGTCTCCTGTCCACACTGATACTCCAGGGTGTTTTGGTGCCAGGTGCTCGACACAGCACTTCTTGCTGCTGAACTCCTGGAGGTTTCTGGGAGCCCAGAAACTCTGCAAAGTGTGCCAAGGTCCTTATAAATGGCAGCCCTGCCTTGAGCCAGTCAACTGCTTTATCCAGTTTTGGGGAATACCAGTCAAAGGTCCATTCCAGTCACCGGGCTCATCCACCCTGCAGCTCCTGCAGTGGATTTGCTCCTGCAGCTGTCTACTTTGGAAAAACCAATTTTTTTTCAAAATACTGTCAGCACAATGATGGCAACAGTGTGAATTGAGGAAAGCTGCTGTTGGCCAGCGTTTAGACTTCTGCTACTAAACTTGCCAACAGAACAGCGGCATATAAAAGTTAGTTTGGACACTTCTGTATGAGGCACATGCTATCATACAGGCAAAATTGTGAAGAACTGAAGAGCCTTGAAAACCCTCAGCAGAACAGATATTAAAAAAAGGCCTACAAATTAGGAAGTGAAGAAGTGACTTAAGAGAGACTAGAAAACAGTTTGTTTTGTAGTCATGAACCTCCTCTCCCATCTGGTATTTATGCTACACACACACAGACACACAGAGCCACAAGAGCATGCATATATGTTTCTACCCTCTGAATTTCAAGGCACACAGAAACAATTAAGTCACCCAGATTTTAAAAGCAGATAAAATATTTCTTTAGATGCTTTTCTGACATCTGCAGGCAGTTATCAGTTTGGTTTTTTTCTTTAAATCAGATTGTTTGCCTCAAGCACACACAGAAAAGTCTTACACTAAAAAATAAAAAGTTCCTTGAAATGAAGAGAAGAATTGCTCAAAGCAGTGGCAGAGAAGAGATTGTTCTGCCTGGTAAAACCAGAGAACCTGCAGAGCAGAGGATTGCTCAATGGGGCCAGCTACAGCATTACCTGCCAAGTCAGCCACTCTCACAGACTGGGAACTAGCAAGCGAGAGACACAGCCAGTTGGCTTTGGCAGAATATTTATGGAGGATGCAGAGGCTTATTTACTGAATAATCTGGAGACCATCTGGTGGTATCCAGTGACAAGAACATTGAGCTGAAAGTAGAAAAGCCTGAGCTCTATTTCTGGCTCTGCCAACTATTCTCTGTGACCTCTGGTGGCTCAGTTTGCCCATACAAAAACCAGAAAAAAAAATCTACTCTCATCTCTAGGAAATTTTGATATTTCAGTAAGAATTCACACTTACTACTATTTTAGTAGTATCATTATTTATCTACATTATCCATAATCACTTCAGAGTTAATTGCTGGAATATTTTTTGAATCTGAGTTTGCCCCCTTTATCAACAAAAAGATTACAACCACCTCAATGGGGATAGTACATAATGTGGAATTAAATTTAAAGAATTTCAAAACAAGTGGGACAGTTTTCTTAATTGGGACATTTCTAAAATAAAGAGATAATTTTTTTTTCTTCAGAAGAAAATGCGCATCAATCACGTGAAGGAAAGATCTGTACATTTTACCGGACCTGCCCCACACCCAGCCTAATGCTCACTACCATAACTGAGCTGAAAAAAGGACAATCTAAAATACTCCTGAGTTCCTAATTTCTTACCATTTTGCTGAACCTTTAACTAATCATCTGTAGGGAACAAAGGCAATTGAGTAACCAGACCAACACCCACAAGACATGCTGATTCTCTTTGCCACCAACCTACTGTGTTCAGAGGCACACAGACTTTCAGACTGATAGCAGTAGGTGGGCTTTTTTAGATACATTGCTAGATTTGCTTTCTTTTCTCTCAACTCCACTGACAATTTACCATAGGGGTAATGCAAAATCAAACCTATGGGGGAATAACAACAAAAAAATCCCACCAAGGAACAGTAGCTCTTTGAGAAAATCTCCAGATGACTAAAAACTAGCACTGATCCAAACCTTGATTCAAGTAAAAAGAAAATTTCTGCTGCAAGCAAAAACCCGCCATCCCCATTGAAAGCGTTTTGTTGGATTCTTCCACGGGTGATAACACAGTGGAAGAAAAGAGTTTCTGCCTACTAGGAGGATTCCCATGCAAACAGAACCCAGACACCTCCCACTTTCTTGCCACAGAACTGGTCACCCTTGTCTAATCTCCTTAAGTCATCTGGTGTCTCACTGGGGAAGTGCTATCTAGGACAAAGAAGTCTGTAGGGATGCTGGCAAGAGTAGAAAGTCAATCTTGTGACCAAATGCACTGGGGTTGAGCTGCTCAGGAAAATGATAATGAAGTGAAGGAGCTCTATTTTTAATGGGGGACAAAGGCAGAAAGGTAGCAGGAGGACCCGACCTCTCTTGGTGGGAGGGAGAGGAAGAGAGAGAGGAAGGAAGAAATGCACTTCTTTTCACAGATACACAGGTCAATAACTAAATACATAACAATGAAGTTTAAATTTAAACACCGAGTTATTTTTTCAACAATGGTTCTGTATATGATAGCTCCAAACTATGACCTTTCTTTGCTGATGCTGGAAGAGATCCAAGATACTTCAGGAAGAAGTTGGGTCTTCAGGTAAGTAGATTAACTTTCATATAGTATGTAAGATTTTCCAGACAACGTGTGGATTGGAAAAAGGCTTGTGTCGAGATCCACGTTTCTTAGGAAGTGGAATAAAAATAGCCAGAGGCTGCAGCAACTAAACCAAGTCCTGGAAAGTCAGCATTAGACTTCCATAGTAAAAATACGGCAAACTGCTTGGAAAGCACTTCAGTGGGAGAATAATACAAACTCATAAAATTGAATCTCTTTTCTTGTACTGCAATCATAGGACTGCCCAAGCCTGCATGATACTGTATATTTTACAATGTTTGCATCCCTACAATCTTATGCAGAGATTAATAAAGTATGGCAGGATATACTTACATACAATTTACGCAGCTTTACAATTCAACCAACCCTGCTGGCAGGGGAATAGGAAGGGGGAAATCACTTTATTATTCTCTCACTGGACTGAAAAAAGTACTGTATGACATGGAATCTCATTAAAAGGTTACTAGGGACACACACAAAAAAATTTAACTGCCTGCTTGCTTGTATTCTTTTTCTAAAGGATTTCTAAATTCACACATTAAAGTCTGTTTATATTAATATATTTAGTATCTATTGCAGTAACATCATACTAAGGAAGATAACAGTCTTTCAATGTATTTATTTTTAACCCAGCTAAACTAAGACTAGTGCAATAGATTTTTGTCTATGTGTAAATCCATCTCCAAGTTTTGTGAACTAATTCTGTACTGCAAAAATATAATGCTACAAATCATTATTCACTTACTGCTGATACAGGGTAAGGGCTCAAACACATAAACCCCATACTTTTCCTTTTTCCATCTCTTAGTTCAGTTGAAATTCCACTGTCCACCTTGAAGAAGGAAATCACTCCAAATATTAATGGGATTTTGGTTGTTAGTTATAGAATTGAATAAACACTCTCAACTGTTATCACCAGATTTTCTCACATTTTCAATCAATATTTTCAATTTTCTAGCTATACTGAGTGTTTTCAGAATAAGGTTTGCCCAAAGGAAATTTAAGACTATGATATGAAAATTGAAATGATACCTACAACTTTTAAGGAAGAGCTATGATGTTTGAAGAAAGCATACCTTCAAACTACCTAGCTATGAACTGAACAATCTCATCTCAAAATTCATTAAGTGCTCAGTAATCTGAAAAGCACTACACTGCTCGTGTCTTATCTGCAGTAAGGAAAAGCAGAGCTCTGTTGTAATTCACTGAAACACAACGATATCATATTACATCTGTATTTGTAAAATGGCTGTTTACTTTCACTTACAAAACAGCAATCTTACATCACAAAACTAAAAAAAAAAACAAAAACCAGAAGTTATTAAAGTAGTGTTTCAGACATCAGAGAAAGTTTTTAAACACTCTTCAATGTACTTAAAATATCAAACCATCAGTACCATGCAGGACAGAAGTTTTAAAGCATTCTGTTGTCAGGAACCCTCTGTAAATTTCCCTCCAGCAACAGCAACTTTCCCCTACTTCGAATAGCACAGCATGAACATGATGGCTACGCAACTGTGTATTCTGTACCACCCACAATCACTCTGGCAAGCTCAAGGCAAGGATGAATTCACGCTACATGACACAGACCTATGACAGTGTATCTTTTCTTGGATGAGAATAGAGCTTGGGTATGCTGCAAGTATTGGCTCCTGATGCCACTGGCAGTTTTGTCACTGGAAGGCGTTGCAATCAGCCTTCCAACCAAAAGACATGGCTGAACTGGACCTCAGCTGAATAATTTTTCAAATAAAAGCTTGACGCATGTCTGTTTAGCCATTAAGCTCTGCTTAATTTAGAACAGCTATTGAAAGTTATTTTTGTTTTAACACACCATTAGATCTCATGTCTTCTGTATTTTGTAGTAACTTTTCACAACAGCTATCCTCTTTCCCTCTTATATTAATTTTATTAACCACAAGAAAAAACTACAATGAATATTTCTATCTAGCAGCACACACTTCAACTGAACGTTTTTATGTGGATGTATACATCAAGAACTATCTTATCGTGGACTTAATGACATGACATTAAAGGGGACACCAATTAAAATGTAGGAATTCATAAATTTGTACAACTAGTTAAAAATCTGTCATTTTTCTGTTTGAAAAGTTGTTATTTTCTGTAATGATTGTATTTTAAAGGTGGTTTAGAAGTGATGAGACCTTAAAAATGAGACAGTCACTACAAATCTCACTGGCACTGGTGATGATAGATATCAACCCCAAATCCTATGCTGTTCTCCAGTAAATCATACTCTCTATGTAGATGATACTGGTGCTGTGAGACAGGGTCTTTTGATGACGTATAGGACATAGAACATCTTCTTCCAGAGCATGCTCAGGGAAATTAACTTCCTCATTTAAAATACACTTAAAAACTATTTTTATAGTTAAAAACTATTCCATCTCAAATTAGCCGTGTACATTTTGAATGTGCAAATACTTCTGAATATCAGTTTTGAGCTTTGTGCCTAACTAGAAGGACAGAAATCGAGATGTGTTATGCTTGACTGAAGCAGGCCAGCAGAAAAGTTTACACAAAAAACCCAAAAGGACTGAAATGAAAGCTTAGGTAGTCGATACAAACATCTTACAACTTTTTGAGAAAGTGAAAAGATACATTAACAAAGATGACACAAGATCCACTTTTATGCAGAACATTATTCAGAAGTGTCTGTACATCTAGCAAAGACAGACTCATGCAGCAAAACACTGGGGCAACGTTGCACTCAACATTCTGCACCTGGGTCCATCACTTCGCCCATCTGTTCATAAGAATTCATTTATTTAAACTTATGAGCACAAAACCTTCCATTCTCCTTGAGAATGAAAAATATTGTGCAGCACTCCACAGTTCTTAAAAAATATACTGTCTTGAAGGAGAAAGGTTATTGGCAGCCATAAGCATAAAATGCAACCATAAGCATAAAATGTACATGTCACATTCAAATTTCAGTTGTAGTTTACCAATCTGTTTCAGCCCTAGTGCCAAGGTAGGCTGTCTCCTCAGCATTGTTTCCTAAGGAATGGAGACTTATACTGTCAGATCACCTGTCTGACAAGCAATCATGGCTTTCACCTAACTCTGCAATCCACTGGCCAGTTCTAAACAAATGCCACAAAAAGGCAGAGGACTCAAAGAAGGCCTCCAAGTCTAACAAGACCGCCCTTGGCTGGAGGAAGGGGTTGGTTCAACATCTCCTCACTGAAGGGAAGTTTTTAGCATGATCCTAACAAGTTACCTGTTTGTGCTGAATTAGCTGCTGATGGACACACATGGTCTGATCAGCCAGCCAGCACTTAGTCACCAAAAATGCCCTGACATGCACTGCCTCTTGTCCACCTGGAAGGGGATGGGGACTGCTCTGAGGAGAATCAAGCAACAGACCTGAAGGAGAAACGGACTATTTATTGTCACTGGAGGAGCAGGCTGGGCATCTACAACATCCAAAGACAACCAGAGTTTATTAGCTCTATTACTTACAGAACAAATTACACTCTAGTCTACAGGACTGAAAAAAAGCTCACTTAGAACTCCCGGTAAAGATCAAAAGCAGATTATGCCAAGGACATACCCCATTCTGCTTTAGCTAGGAAGAAAGGCAGGAGAAGGAGTGGAGGACATGAAATTTAAGTTACTTGCTGGAATTGTACAGAGATCTGAGCTGACTGCCAGAATATGCCTATTTTTCACATTAGGGACTATCTACTGACTCATAGTACTAGCCAGTACTATGTACCGAGGCTGACAATATAAAACTATGTTAGCTCATTTGTACAATATCCACATATAGCTGTACTGAGTCACTCTTTAATATTATATATTATAATGCTTTTATATAATATACACTACATAAAACTTGCAGAACCCTTCTCCAGATCTCAGAAACTTATGATGACCATCATCATCATTATTCCACAGAACAAATTTAAGATACAAACCACAGCTTTTTCAGCAGCTTTGGCAACCTCAGAACACAATAACCCTTTGGGCTGGCTATTTAACAGAAACTTCTGTAATCAAAGACATAAACAACATGGCAGTCCAAGATAAAGTCAAAATTAGATTTAAACTGGATTTCAAAACTCAAGTACCCACCAGAGATATAGCAGACTTATTTCTATACTGCAAAATGTTTGAAAACTGCTTTTCCAGCAGCAAACATTTATTAACCGGATGGAATGTTCCCATCCCACGAAAAAAAGTCTTTGTTTTAGAAGAGTGTTTAAGAGTCCAAAACAAAACATTAGTTTTGTGCTTACTGTCTAAAGTCAATTAATATGGACAATCAGAAATAGTCAGAAGTTAAAATTCAGTTGAGTCCTAATGAACATGGCTTGCTGCCACCACGTGCTACTGGTCACTGTAACTTTCAAGATAAGTGGTGAGTAAAGACAAAAAGGGTCCAATTAGGCCAATGACAGAAAAAAAGGTGTTATCTACACACGAGAATAGCTAATCATTTTGAAGTCTACAACTACGTTTACTGGAAAATTAAAGCTGGAAGTTATTCTGCATTACATCTAAGGGCATCAGTTTATAGTCAATTTTTAAACTGCTTTCTTTTTGACAAGGTGTAAAACAGCATTTCTAAAATTCATCTACTAGAAAGGCGCAATTTCTTGACTAGATAAGAGCATGAATGTCTCTGTAAATGCGGGTGCTATTTTTTTTCTAGTATCACAGCCTGCTGTTTGTTTGCTATCTAGCTGTGTGGGTTTTTAAAATAGATTTTGATACTTTTAGACATGGGACATGCTTCCAGCTCCTAAATGACCTGCAGCGGAATTTACTGTAGTGTGTACTGTACAAAGTTCCATTGGTATCCACAGGAACAGTTACCAACTGATGTGAACTTCCTTCCCTAAAGAGCTTGTTTTGAATAACAAACTACTCCAGAGGGAAATACATTATCTTGTCTAATCAAATGTTCAAGTGAGGCTTTTTTCATTCCAGGGTTTTACTATGCATTGTGGAAATGTGTGTGACACTGACCTTTAATTAAATCTCAACCTTAAAGGAAGACAGTAAAAGCTTTGCAGCCCAGATTGCACATATAATTTTAAAGTTACATTTAAATGGTTTAAAGAATTAATCAGAATCTCCTATTTTTTTAGAGACTATGTTCTCTAAGATGTTTGCTTTTATGTAATCTGTATAAAAGGTTTTCGTAAATATCAGTAGTTATTTGTTCTTACTTTTGTTCAATCAGGTTTAAAATCCAGATGTTACTGATATATGGTTTGTATTACCAACATGCTTCCTTCTACCCGAGCGTATTAATCCAGTGCTTTTTGATTAGCTGGAAGTGTTTCACACTGAGACACATGTACTTTAGACAGAAAACAATTCAGCAGGACAGTATCACATATATGTAGGGCAAAAGTTCATTTTTCACGTCAGAGAGCTCGTGTCAGGTAAAAATATAACTCGGCCTCTCGTGATGTCTCTGCAGGTGGCACGAAGCAGAAACAGCCAAGCCATTCCTGAGAGGCACTCTGCTGAGGAGACATCTTTGGGGGAGTCTACTGCCCAGGTCCCACCAGGGAAGGAAAGGACAAGTCAAGGACAGGGAGGAAAGAAGAGGAAACCAGGCGAAATATTGGGGTGCCTTCTTTAGCATCCTCTTTCCTTCACCTCAGCCATCCCAGAGCAGATGTCCCTAGACAGGGGAAGAGAGTATCTAGCAGGAGAGAGTCGGGAAAGCACAGCAGGAAAGCCTTTCTGCTGCTGTGAAAAGCACTAATAAAGAAAGAAATATTCTGATTAATTACTCAAGTATGCAGCGTTGATTATGTGTATCCATAAAAAAAGGAAAAAAACCTACATAATTCCTGTGTTTAAACAACAATTAATGCTGAATTTTTTTGCCACTTCTTTCAGACTACTGTCAGAAAGACAATATAATAACACTATAAATAAAATAAGCAGTATAATAAACAACACCTCAAAAACTGGTGCAATACTCAGGTGTATACATTTGCTGTAATGGTCAAATACTGTTTTTACAGTAAACACTTTACTAATGCATACAAGGTACAAAAGTCCTGGAAAATCAGAATAAATCCATTAAACCCCAAATATTATTGCTTTTTTTGCAACTGATGCAAACCAATTGTATTACGTTCCTTGAACATTCTCTACTTGTAAACTGAAGAGTCACAAGTTTCAGGTATTTTTAAAAATGGTACTGATGATTCAGTTCCAAGTTTTATTCTGTTTGGTTGTGATGTATTTTTGACACCCATCCATATAAATGAAGAAAACAAGCTAGTTATTTTTCTTCCTCACTGCTAATTTTCAGTTCTAGTTGGCTGCAGAGGTTAACTCTAAGCTGGCTGGCTTTCAATCACATTTTCTATCTACCACTCTGTAAACTTTCTTGGAAAGTTACCCTGATCTTAAAAAAATAACAACATAACAAAACCTGCTTAAATCAAACCTTTAAATGTCATTATTCTTGTTTTACACTTCTTTTGAAGAATAAAGTAACAATATTGGCTTCTATTGATATAACATTGTACTAGTTTTGAACACGTATATTTATATTTTAGATAATTTATGTTTAGACGAAGATGGAGAGTGATTTTATTCTAGACTAAAGTGGCTTGATTTTTTTTAACAAACCTGGTGACAAACATGCTCAGGCCAATATTTTACTTCACATAATAAAAAAATGAACTTCCTTTCCAAGTGTCTCTTCACATGCTCAAGAAACTGATCACTGGTACATTTTCCTTGTGATAAGAGAGGATTCAGATTTTTGAGAACTGAACACGGAAACTAAGGTAAAGGATGGCAGTAATACAATTTAAAACAAATTAGAAATACTGCTAGATGCAGAGAAGCCTTCAGCGTGCCTCCACATAATACTTGTTTTTAAGTATTCAGGTTATAAAATAATTAATATTTTAAGTATTCAGCTAAGATGGCATCTGTATTTTTGCAAAGACTGATATATTCTCTTTCCATTTTTTCTGGTTACATAAATCCAGGTTGAAATGCAAAGGAGGTTTTGCTTTTCCTCTTTTTTTTCCTCCATGAGAAAAGAGATGAAATAATTTAATGCTTGAGTTAATACAGGCACAGATACCAGAGGTCGTATTAAACATTTTTAGCAGGAGTTGAAAAGTTCAACTGAAAAACTTCACTGGACTTTATGAAGACAAAACATCAGATTGTATCATATTTGCTCTCCATTTATCTCCTAAACAACACAATTTAGCTTAGCTAAAATCTGAACTGACCCTCAGGCTTTTAAAGTGTATACATTGTGAAACTTCAGGAGCTTCACTGTTCCTGTTGAGGGCCCTTTCCCTTCTTGATAGCCACAGGCTCCGCCACTTTATCAGATAACACCTTTTACAAGGACAAGCTGGTAGAAATGAGCAGATGATCTTCTTGTGGTAGAAGCCTCTCCCAGCTTACAGAAAGAAAACCAGAAAGAAAACCATCATACTTTCTGGAGGGAAAGGCAGTGTGGTCTCTCACACTTGCTATGGTGCAAGTGGAAAAATTAAATAATGGTTAATAGGGGAATCTCACTGGCATACAAGGCAAAACTTTCACCTGATCAACAGCTATGATTCATTTGTTCTTTTAGTTAACCTATTTAAAGATGAATCAGCATAGTGCTGATATGGGATATATTGGAATGTAATCTCTTCTGGAAATGGCTTCTTAAATCTTAAATCAAGAAGGCTTCTGCAGGGTCACACTAGAGCTCTTTCTAGCCCACCATCCTTTTTCCAACAGTGGATGCCCAAAAAGAGATGGGCAAGGTCAGGACAAGGACACATAATAACAGTCTTCAAAGACTTCTCAAGAACCTGAGCCAAACAGGCTTTCTACATACTCAGGAGCCCTCAGCTGATTTCTGTTTTGTGAACTCTGAACTCATCCCATCTCCTCCAAAGGCCATGTGAACTTCATGAAATAGCTTTGATTCTACATACTATTGCTGACATGGTGTGCACTGGAACAATGCTCCATTCTTACTTTACAACCACAGGAAGACTTACGCTGGCTGATCCAATACCATGGGAAAATGTAAACAGAACTTAAATGTATATATCTATAGGTACCCTCCCCTGCCACGTCTTTTGTGGTCAAATGACCCCTCATGGGATTTCTGCATACCTATCTAGCATATTTTCAGTAAAAATAATAGACTAGTAGAGTGGAAGTGCCTTGCAGTTACACAACAAAGCCAAGAGAAAAGAGTTCTTGTGGCATAAGGCTCAAACAGCCATGTAAGTCTTTTGTACACTCAAGTTCATGTGAGTCGATTGCTTTTGAAAGGCATCAGACTAAGCCTTAAAGCTCCAGTCCACAAAGTTAAGTTTAGAAGTAACTGCAGTGAATGTAGCTGTGTTTACTCATCCAAAAGGGCAAGGGTGAGCAAGACAGACCTGTTCTTATACCACCTAACCTCGACAAGGAATGTCAGTCTTCACATCAGAAGAAGCAAAACCAACACACTGCACTGGGTTTCTTCTGACACACAGATTCTCAATGGCTTTTGGTCTGACTCTAATCTCTGCCCATAGATACAGAGGTGGAGGAAGTAAGGCTGCTTGTTTAGATAGCCATCACCTTCCCATTACATCCTACTGCTTGTTCCCATCCCCGCTTTCTTCTTCCCCATTTTGTGTCACCCGCCCTCAGCTAAAACCACGGAAATGATCCCCACTAAAAATAACCTCTCCCTCCACCTCATTTGGTCATGCCAAACAAACAGCTTTACCAGGACACAGCTGAGGGCACACTGCAAGCATATAAATGGGAAAGTGGAGTGGATAGTGATGGGGGAGGGTTGGAGGAAGGAAGACAATGGCTTAGCCTGGCAGCATTGTTGGAACAAACGCACATGAAACTGAACAGTAAGCACTCCCTAGCATGTGCTCTCAGAGCAGCGACATGATTCAAAGACTGATGACTTGCTTAAAATATAAAACTTGAGGAGAAAAATAATTGATGTAGAGACATGAAAAGGGTATCACATGACCGTAAGTATCGCGAAAAAAGTAAATGAATTCCAAAGTCACTTGGCCAGTGATATACCCTCCAGTTTTCAAACATCAGGTTCCAACAAGAACCCAACCTCTCCACACTGGAAAAACCTGCCCAGAGAGAGAAAGCATTGACACAACTGAGCCAGTCCTTACCTACAGCAAACAAAGAGTGCTCAGAGCAAACTGTGCTCTCTTGCTAGGAGCAAATGCCTGGAATTCCCCCCAAGTCAAGCCGACTGTTAGTCAGGATTTACTCCCTACTACATCCTGACATTCCACAGAGCAACCCCCCATAAAGTGCTTAAACATTTTATTTTAAATTTCCCTCTTGGTGTCTGGAAGCATGCAAAACAATATGTTTTAACAAGAAAAACCCCAAAACAAACCCACCTGATTATGCTATTTGCAAAGATGTTTTGTTGTTTCTATTTTGGAAAGGGAAAAAGTAAAAGAAAAGGAAACTTCGATTACTGAATACTTTTTATCTCTGTATTTCCTCCAGGATTCCAACTCATAAAGTTTAAGTATGTTCACATTTACCATGTAAGCATGGATCAAGACTGGTATTAGAATGACATGTGGCTATACTTATAATAAGACCACCATTCCTAACAATTACAGAACTAAAAAAAAATATGCCTTTCAATGTGACAATCCTTTGAGTCAACAACATTGCAAGATGCATGTCAGCATTCTTCCCCTTTAAATTCACTCCATTAGGAAAGTAGAAACTACTCCCAGTGGGAATATGAAATGGAAGCTGTGTCTTTTTTCTACAGATTTTGCTATCACAAGCAGGAGAACTAATGAAACCTGATATACTGTGATCTGTGTCCGCAGTTCTTTAAACCTCTCACTAGCAAAATCAACAGCTTTGTCTTAACTCTGCTCTCAAACCCCTCTTCTGAAGACAAACGCAAAATGCGCATCTCCAAAAAGCCTGCAGACTACCAAGGACGGCACTTGCCACAGGACTCACGAGTTTACTTACTTCCTTGTGGCGATTTCCACAGAGCAACACCAACACTTCAAAGCTACTCACCTGCCACCCTCCACTGGGAAAACCTTCTCACTGATGCCAGAGACTTGAAACAAACTAGTTTTATTCTCCAAATTCTATTTTCACTTCCATGTGCTCCAGTGGCTACAGCTAACAGCCTCTGAACTGGATTTTTCACCCCACTGTTAGCCACCAGATATCCTAGTTCTTGAACAGATTAGAACCTTGTACAGAAGTAGGAAAAGTCCTATACTTAAATGCACATATGTATGCCAGTGCACACATGGATGAAAACAAAAACTCTTGCTTGCTGGTTTTAATTGAAAATATCTGAAGGCATGCTCTTTGCTCCTTTGAGCCTTTAGAGACAATACTCCTGACTGCATTACTTCCCTCAGCCATTTTTTTCTGCTTTTAGAGAGGAAAGCATTAGGCCCTGTCCAATTAGGAAATGTGCATAACTCTCCACAAGAAGAAGTGAATCATGTGCATCTTGCCAGGAATTACTTTTAAAACAATCAACATGTGGAAGCACAAGAAGAGTTT
Source organism: Oreocharis arfaki (assembly GCA_013398015.1). Lineage (NCBI taxonomy): Eukaryota > Metazoa > Chordata > Aves > Passeriformes > Paramythiidae > Oreocharis > Oreocharis arfaki. The sequence continues at coordinate 93,144 of VZRR01010896.1, read as the reverse complement.
CATGTATGCTATGTTATAGTCTGCTACACGGTCTGAAATAGCATCCTGGAAGAACATGCACTCTTTAAGAGAAATTATCACTGTGGTTCAAGACACGGTTACAGAAGATCTAGTTTTGGAGAAGAAGTCCCAGGGGCTTTCAACCAACATGCCCACAGAAGCACTATGAACAGAAAGTGGCAAATGTGAAAGACCTGACATGACCTTGTGTCTTCCAAGGTTTCCCAGATTTTCAGAAGTTTTAAACTTCTTGAGCATGAGCATGAGGTGATTCATGTCACTGAAAATACAGACATAAGTGCCTGAAACTGGGCAGTCATATCTCCATGTATTTGTGAGATTGCTCTCATTAAATTCACTGTTGCTGAATATCCCAAACATGTGGACTACCACACACCACGAAAGAGAGGAATTTTCTCCTCTCCTCAACTTCATTTCCTACCTCTGAAAAGACAGGCACAAGAATATGTAATTACAGCTTTTTAAATACTAAAAATTGTATTTGGCTCCCTTTCCCCTTCAACTTGGAGTGTTCTCTTTCCAAGAGTAAACATATCCAGTTTACTTTGTCTCCTCTTACTCTTGATGCTCTCCTCTGGACTCCATTTGTGTACTTCTTTATAAGTTCAGTTCCCAAAATTAGACACAATACTCCAGCTGAGGACTCACCATTGCCAGAGAGAATGGCATAATTACTTCATGCTTTTTTGTACAACAGCCTTGTTAATGCATCCCAGAATGAGTTAACTTATTGTTTGTGGTCCATTACTACAACAAAGAATTTTTCCTGCACTACAAGCAGTTTCTTTGCATCCTGTATTCTCTTCCATTCCCTTCCCTAGAGACTTTCTGTTTATTCCTGAGAGGCTATCAGAAGGGGATGACTGGTTGACCTGCTGGAGACAACCATGTTTGACAGACTTTAATGTACAGATTCAGTATTCTTAATTGTTCTTAATTCCTTGTACTGCTAAAAAAACCTGGAAAGTGAAACAGAATTGAACTATTTTCTTTGAAATGTGCAAGTCACAACGGATAGAGAAAATATGATGAACAGAAGTACAGGTTTAAAAATGAAAAAAGTGAATCAAAAAAAGTATTTTAGCAGTAAAAAGAGGCCTTCTCTAGTAGCCACTCCTTACTATTTTTGCTTCTTTAATCACAATCTACAATGCTTTTTCCCACAGACCACAAGTGCTGAATCATGGAAGACCTAATTTGACATAAAAATAACAAAATTCTGCTACTTGCAGTGTTTCCCCAAGGGAGATCAAAAAGTTCAGACCATTTTCTCTTAGTGACAGACAGCATTAGGAACTGCAAATAAAAAAAAGGGGGCATTTTGTATTTTTAAACATTTTATTTCTCTAATGAGAAGGGTTCCAAACAATGGTGTTCTTTTCTGCTAAATCAGGCAAACCATAATGAACGATTAAGGAACTATGAGCAGATTTGAAAGCACAAATGTCCTTTGTGGTACTGTAAACATTGCCTCTCCAAAATCAGGCTGAAGAGCAATTTATTTTCCATTTTAAGAACAAAAATAAAGTGTGTTCTCCGTCTGTACGGAAGAAAATATTAGTCATGGTAGATAATTTTAAAAATGCGTCTTCATAAGTCATACATGGCAGTATAGCAAATGAGAAGGCATGTCATTACACATGAAAGAATAAAAAATTGAATGCAATGGATTTTTTGAACAGACTAGTCAACATGTATGACAGATCTGAAAACACCCGAGATAATAATTACCATTAATAGTATCCTTTGGGCTCTGCTGATGTAGGTATAGAGGCCTTCACGCTTATTCCTCTTACCTGCAACTATGCTCAGGTTCTCATGGAATTATAAAATACTCTACTGTAATTATACAAAGATACCAACTCAGTGTCAAAAACTCCCCAAACCCTACCAACAGGAAAACAACAACTAAAAACCCAACCCCACAACAAAAAAGACTAGATAATGAAAAAGAAAACAGCTCGAACACTGTTTGTAGTTTGGGTTTCTCATTGCCAACAGGGTCTAGTAAAACTAAAAGGGCAACAACAATGAGCAAAGACATGGAACAAGCCCTGTGAGAGAACCAGTTTAGGAGACTCTTTAAGTGGAAAGACAAATATTTGAAGGTATATGATATGCAATGAGAGGGGCAATTTAGGAAAGACAAAGTATTTCTAATAGAGAAACTAGGGAAGACCAGTGGGCAGCAGGCTTGGAGGGAAAAAAACCAACAAAACAAAACAAACAAAAACCTCCTAATCAATCAAGTGGCACTTCCTCATACAACACAAACTGCAGAACTCACCGCCAAAACTAAAAGCTCACACTGGTTGGGGGGGGGGCAAAAAAACCCAACCCAACCAACAAAAAATTTGTGGAAGAAAAATTTACCAAAATTATTAAATCCAGAAATACCACTCCCAGTCAAAAAAACCCTCAGCCATAAATCTGTAGAGACTAGGACAACCAATGTGGGAAACATTACTATGTGTGCATCCCCTTCTTAAACTCTTTTTCCTGTTTCACTATCAGTCATGGTCAGAGATGAGATCTGGTGGTAAATGAACCCGTGATCTGAGCTGGTACAGTGTTCTTATGGTTTTACTGAGCTGTGCAAATCAATTTAAGGTAAATTATCTAAGACACTGTACAAAAGCCCCTTCCTTCTGCACAGAAAGTTATGCTGCTGCAGCCTACTGTTCAGCAAGCCCTTTAAAGATATTATTATTATTAAAAAAACCCACAATATGAAAATGAATCACGGTGATTGAAAAGACCTACTGTTCACAGCTTAATAGCATCCAGAGAACTGTCACTTATCTGAAAAAGATTTTGCTTAGTTCAAGTTCTGTGCCAATCTCTAACCTACACAACTTTACCCACCTCCAAGAAAATCCATAAAAGTACTCAAAGACCTCCCAAATATAAAATTAACAGGGAAAAATGATTTGCTTGTTTTGTTTTTCAATTGAAAGTATTTGTGATTTTTATATTAATATCACTGCATAACCGGAAGCTCGGCTGCATGAATGCTGTGCTGGCAGTACTAGCTGTGCATTTAGGTCCATATACATCCAAATGTTTAAGCCTTTGCAAGACTAGACCCTTGGGAATATAGCTGCTTAGGATGACTTCTGTATTTATGGAACATAATAGTTCTTGCCAGCCTTTCATTCATCAGTGAGAAGAATCAAAACCTGCTCTGTAGAACTGAAGGCTAAAGATGAAACTTAATCATTTATTTCTTCAAAATCCAGTGAAAATCCTCTGAGGTTCGAATGGCTGGCTCTCAAAAATGTCAACAGCCATCTTCCTCTACTGACATGATCTGTAGTCCCTAAAATTATTTTTTATTTATGATTTCTCACTTACACATTCCCTGACTCTTTTGGTCCACGATATACCCACACTCTGCTGTTGGTTAGCATGTTAAGTTTGCTGTTGTTAAAATCCAGGGAGAAATTCAGCAGATAACAACAGTGATTAGAAATGCTAATTCTAGGGGTGGGAAAAGCAAAGCGCTACTGTTCAACTAAAAGTATGCTATCCTAAGTAAGCGAGTCTTCTCTTCCCGAAAGGAACAGGCAGCACTGACATCCTGAGATGGAAAGAGAAGCTAAAGTTATGGGACACCTGCCTGCCAGAGAGAATATTCTCACTCAAATTTTAAAAGCTACAAATTCTACCATAAAGCCTCACTCTGTGATACCTGCTGGAAATCTAATAATTAATGACACCGTTTCAGTAGCAAGTCCTGACCTCTTCCTCTAGTGACTGTATATTTGTTGCATAGTTTTTTCATTCACATTTCTCTACCACCTTTTGTTTGTTTGTTTGTTTTTTGCCTGGACTTGGTAACTCCTCAAGGCACACAGCCTGCACCAAAGGCACTCTGGAGATGGCTGATAACCAGGTCCTGCGGCTGTTTGTGGTCAGCTGTATGTTTGCTGGCAAGGGGCAGTTCATTGTCTACACAGAGGGCAGAGAGGACACACTTTCCCCTATTTTAGTTAACTATTTTTTGCCTTTTCTTGTTTTCCTACCTGACAGCTCTTAAATTTGGTATTATTTAGCTCCTATGAAAGAAAGTATGTGGGTGTATGTTAAGAAAAGAATGATCTGCACAGCTCTGTCACTTAACATCCTATGGAAGTGAGGGTGGACGTGATCAAACAGCATTCACCAAATTAACAGAGATAAGAGGGCTTGCATATCTTTAGCCTATTTTATCTTGCTAAACAATTTCAGTTCAAAATAGTGGGATAATTATTTGCATTAAAATATGTTTAAGTCCTACTGACAGCACCAAGAAAACTCAAATGTAATGAATTGGCAGAAGTGTCAGAAAATGTTTACTTTTAAAAGATTTAAAAGGCAAAGTTCATCTCTAACGTCCATAACAGAAAAAATTCCAATATTCTTCTTGCCTAAGGATAAATATACTTTCAAAACATCCAGCATAGGTTTTTAAAACAAATACTAGTAGATTAATTACAAGAGTCCACTTTAAACCAACCAAAATTAATCTACTGATTTAAAACAAGAAACCCTAATCTGCATGCTTCATGTGATAGCTGGCATGCTTACAACCAGAGGTAGCTCTGTTCCAAGAAATTATTACAAGTTTCCAAAGTGAAAGGCAATATGGACTTGAAACTGTGTTGTACAAATTACATTCTCCTCCTGACTCCCTTTAAAGAGAAGGCCCTGCAACTTCAACTGAATCTCTTTAACTACAGAAAAACAAATTATGTGACATGGGTGATGGAACAAAACCATAAACATTTTATGGAAACCTTTAGCAGTTAACTGCAAATGTGCATTGCTCTTGCCTTTTATCTGCTTTATAGGAGTCCTATTTATGTTTATTATAAAGAGCTTCTTAAATCCTCAGGGGAAAAAAGTTGTTCATAATACTTTTTGGTTTTCAGCCTATTTACCTCAGTGTATGCAAGGTATACACAGAGTCTTCTGTTCACACTGTTTAGCTTGCTCTCTGTTCCTCAGCTCAGGCTGCTACCTTCAGCAAACAAAATATCCTGTCTGTGTATGCAGTCTTTGTTGACATTAAAAAAGGTAATCCGCTGTTGACAATAAGTACAAGCCATGGATGAAGCTATGGAAGTGATGAAAAAAACAAGCAAAGGTCTAAGCTGGCAATGCTCAACACTGCTGCAGAAAGAGAAGCTGTGATCTCATCAGGTGCTGAAGAAAAGGGAATGCAGCTCTTTGCTGCTGTGCACATGAACACTCACTGCTTTGGAACTCTAAATAATGACACTAACATCATTTGAGTAGGTGATAGTCTCTGTTCCATAGAACTTCACTGGCTTCAGTGACAAGATGCATACATGTGATGATTTATCCATGATCTGTACACTTTTATCATAGTCACTGAAGTAAAAAACAAAGATTCTTCCTGACTAGTAAACATACTACTTTTCCAGAGCACTCAAAAATGGCAAAAGCAGCAAATCAACCTGTGATCTTTGGCTTAAGAGATTAAAACAACTAATTGATAATAAAGACAATTCTGAAACATACTCTGCTATGTCTACCTTTTCTTTGGTTGTGATGGAAAATTTGTTTTAATGTAGTTTATAAACAATGGCAATTCATCAAAAATTTCAATATCCTTCTTCCGAAAACTGCCACCTGTGAAAGTCTGAAACGTCATCAACCTTGGACTAAACGGACAGTGTGTCTTCATTAAGAGTGTGGTTACTTTTTGCACTTATTTCCTTTCCTTTGTTACAATTCAGTCTGACTTACACATAAGGTGAAAAAACAAGTGCATTTCCCGCAATCATTTGATGTTCATGTCAAATCTTAATATATAAACTACTTGGTAATAAAATCTTTTACAGAGATTTCAGTACAACTCAAAGGTAGTGGTAAAAATTAAAAGAATTTCTTTCGTTTCTTGCTTGAAGAAAGACTGGGAATCAGGACCAGTTTGTGATTCTGGCCAGGCTACCACACCTCTGTCAAGCACCACCCTTGGGATCAGTGCTACTCCACTGGCTGTCTTTCCAAACCTTACCTCCTAGGATGGCACAGGACTGCTGCCACCTCCGCATCGCAGGATTGCTTTCAGAAGATACCCTGGCAGCAGCCCCAGTTGGGAAGGAATTAAAACCAGCAGCCTGCCAAAGCAACTGCACTTTAAAATGAATCTGTGTCCTTCACAGACCTGTGCCCATGACAAAGACAATGATAGTACAGGCTTTAACCTATTGATTCTGCCTTTCTAAAATTCAAAATTACGGTGCACACTGAAAAATACCCGATGAACAAAAATATTCCAGTGCTCAGAAGTGATCATCTAATACATTTTTGGTTCTGTGAGGAGAATCAGTCACTCCTACTTAAAATGATAATTCAAGTTATTAGTCTTCCTGTTGCCATCAAATCTAATATCCAAATTTAGATGGAAAAATATTTTTATCCTAGTAAAATGCAATATAAGTATATGAACTTTTCATCTCAAATTGTAGCAAAAAAAGGCAGAATGTAACATTTCTTATTAATAATTTGCAGTAGCTGACTGGATGCTGGACTGACTGTAAAAAACCCTCTAATTAATTTGTATTAATAGGTACAAAAATTGGAAGTAATACCAGAAAATGTCAACAGGTTTGAAGACCATAGGAATAACTTCAGTTTTACTTAGTGGCAGCAATAATAATAAATTATAATATCTTTCCAGTTTCACAATGAAAGTCTCTGTGTTGTGTGATGATAATAACTAATGCAGGCTGCATAAAGTGTGAATACCCCTCACTATCTGTGAAATCAGACTCACAATATACGACAGCAAACATTTAATTTGGTGTTATTATGAAGATGTAATATTAAATGTAATGTTGAACTTGATTCACAGGCAGCATTGTTCATAAGAGTTTCTCAAATAACTGCCTTTTCAGACTCAAATTAATTATTTTACACCGTAAGCTATGAAAAAAGTACTCTAAAAAATGCAAAGTACGTGTGAAAAAGGTGAACCTTTTCCAGATATTTCAAAGTTGAATCTGTTCTTAAAAATATTGAGACAGGAAGGCTTAGAAACAAACTCAAAATTTAGTATCTGCTTCTTCTAATTTTTTTTCTGAATACAACTTCTACTTATTAACTTTGGATTATTTGTGACCATGTACAGGATTTCCTATGGTTCCCAATCCCAGTATTTCTACTGTTAATTGTTGGGGCCGTAAGTAGATCCCTGAGCTCCTTTCCTGGGATATAAATTTAATTCTTATCTAATAATTAATGACACCGTTTCAGGTATAAACTGTTGTGGGTCAGTGAGTTTAGAACAAGGGGAGGAAGAAACATGTTACACTTTTATTACAGAATAATGTTCTAGAATAGCAAAAACCTTACTTTATTTTATGCTTGAACATCAGGAATTCTTTTGTCTAAAGCAAGCACCATCCCAAACACAAACAGTGTACTTTAAGCAAGAAATCCTGAGCTTCACAGAAGAGCTGTTCTTTATACACAAACCACTCCAACTTTAAATTCCAGTTGTTTTCAGTAAAGTCAGAGTATTTATTAAGGAATTAAAGAAAATCATGGTATGATTTTGTAATTTTACAATTCCAGTATATACTATAAATTAGAGAAGTTTAGATGTTTTGGGGTTTGTAGGTTTTTTTTTCCCTCCCCCCCCAAATTGTCCTATACGTGTTTGTAGTATGATCCCAGTTCCAGTCTTGTACTTTTGAAATTACACAGTTAAAATAATGACTGATTATTTCAGAAAGCATTACTGGATTTTGATCCATCAAAAGCAAACTTAGCACTTACAGAGAGTAAGAACAAAATAACAAGTAACACTGACGTATTTTTTTGATCTCATGTATGAAATGCTTGTAACTTTAACACTGACTAATCAGAACAGTAAGGACTCAGTTTGCTGATTTAATGAAAAGCAGACACACTTAAGCCACATCTGCATGCAGACAGGTATTTCATACGGAAGGAAAGGTATTGCTGGGCTTTAGCAGAATCTGCTCTTCACATGAAAAGAGCTCAAATTCAGTATCTGCTGTTAATTGATAGTGTACAGCATGAAAACAATTGCTACCACAACAACAACATTTCATGGGTTACCTGACTGCTTCTTCCTAATATCTACTACTTTCCAGCATCAGTTCTGATTTTAACCTTTGTATGAAGACTAAGGAGCTGCCAACAGCTGTAACAGCACACGTTTCTCAGCTGTCCTTCTCTGACAGGCTTCTTCATTAGTTCTTCAGGTGTTATCAATTAAAAGGGCAGTTAATAATGATGTCAGACCTATACAACTTTTATCACTGTCTGGCCTCTCACTTTCTGTGTTTGTTTAAATAGGAAAATACGTGTTTACGTAAATATGAAAAACTACCAACGTGCATCTTAGATCACAAAACACCACATATGACTTAATTTTTAAAATTAATTGATTTTAAAACATTAATACTGACTACAGTAATGTTAAGTATTGGTATCACAGGTAGTTATAAAAGCTTGTGTTCATTCTACCCAAAATGGTAAACAAAGCCCTAAAGTAAAAATTCGGATCGAAAGAAAAAGCAAGGGAAGCTATTTGAGTGGCAATATTCACTGCATTCTCTCTTTTATGTTATTATAATAACATATGCATAACAAATAACACTGTATATTTTCACAGTCCCCAAAATGATGGAAATATTGTGAATTATTTGAAAATCAAAAAATGTAAGATGATGCTATTTTGTAGCTCCTTTGGGCTACATCAAGTATATATTAAAGGGAAACTTAAACAAATTTTGGTCAAATAAAGTCACAGCATTAACTGTACAACCCAAGCAAGTTTAACCATGTAAGAACCATACTTATCAAGTTTTTTTTTAATCCAGGATAAAGATTTTCTACAGCCCAACACTACATTTCATCTAAGCAAGATTTTCAGTTGCTTCAAACATTGAGACGCACACTGTGAATATGTTATTCCTCCAGGCATCAACTTAAGTTCGAATTTGAATACCAGGTATCATAAAATCTTGAAATGCTTAACAAAAGTCTATGTAACTTCAAATTCTGAGCTAAATTTACCTTTCTTTATTGTGTCTTTACATTATGAATGCAAAGTCCTGATTTTTAAGAAGGAAACCTGAAGGAAAATTAAAGTCATCAGATAGAACTCAAATTGCAATATCTGAAAATGTAAAGCAAACCACAGACCTGATTAACCTAAAGTACTTTCCCTGTCAATGCCCAAATTAACATCTCATTCTTAAGAGCTAAATTAAAGCACTAGCCTGACTAATAAAACAGCTGTAAAAATTATATTTAAAACTCACATACTAAAATCAGCACAAGGGACTGCATCCACACAATTCACTACTTACAAAGTTTCCAGAGAATACTTTGCCTCCCTATAAATTCTTTGCCAAGGAAGATGAATCTTTCGAAAACTCTCCCTGCTCCCTAAAACCTGGGAAGTGTTTACATGTTCTCTGCTAAGCAGATGATTCACGTTCACTGGTAACTGGTTCGTATGGCCAAACACTTGACTATGCAGCCTAGGGGCAGGTGACCATTACCTGCTATAAACGCACACATAACTGATCAGATGAGCTTCATCCAAGACATATTTCACGCAAAACAACTTAATTTGGCTACACTTTTGGTGAAGACAGAGGGTAAAGGGATTATGCAGCTTTGTAGCTCCCACAAAATTCAAAAACTTTATAATAAAGACAACTGAACTTCAGTAAACACACACTTACACAATACACCACAGCTACCAGCATAATATGGCCTTAATATGTTCACCCTGATTCTCAAAGGACAAAAAAAATCCTCATCAATAAAGGATTAAAATTGCAGCAGGTCAATTCCGGTTAACTTTACCAAATATCAATCAACACTTTGCAAAAATAATTTTAAAAATCCTTTTTGATAGGGCATGCATGCTACAATTCCAGTGTTAAAGCACTTCTGCTGATTCCACCTTTGAGCAAAGATAATGCCTAATCCAGTCAGACAAAAATTTATCTTGATTCCTGTCACAACTTCAAGGAAGAAAATACAGTGGACACCTGACTTTTTAAAATTTATTAATTTTGCAAAAACTCTAGCTCTAATTCTTATGATTTATAGAACCAGACTGCATCAGTCAGCCAGGAAATACTTTGTAAAAATTACACAGTCTTTTATAGAAGTAATGAAAGGCTACATAAAAATTATAAAAGAAATCCAGAAAGCTTTCATTTTTTAAATATCAACTAAAGGAACCATCAAGGCAGCATAACCTAACCAGATTAAATTATGATTTTTTAAAGTAAATAAAACTATTGTGAGGGGAACTCCACAGGCTCTTAAAGTAATGTTAAAGGGCTCTAAAGAGAAAACCGTTTGTTTTAAAATTTGTATCACTACTAAATAAAATGTTCTGCTTACATCTTATAGAGAGGTATGTAATTTAAAAAACCAGACAAACAAAGACCCAAAATATCTTAGAGTCTAAATTTGAAGTCCCCATCTTTACTCAAGTTCTTGCAATTTCAGTCATAAATTGCAATTAAGAGTATGATTTCACCCACAGGAAATCAGTATTTTCATATCCACTTATTTTAAGGATAATTTTCACAATTAAACGCGTATTAGTTAATTTGTATGCAGTTTAAGAATGTCTGTCCAAGCACACCTAGTATGTCACAAATATGTTTAAATCAGAGCCCCAGGAACGTTGGTCATAATGGGCCATCAGTGAAGTTTCTGCATTTCATCGGGAATCTCTCTTTAAAGACTCACGATAGGATGTAGTCATTTTCCCACATTTGGCATGCAATGTATCTGAAATCCATCTCCAGCTAACACACATCGATTTTTATGACAACGATTACACGGCTAATGTCATCCAAAAAAATGACACATCTGTAATTCAGATTGCAGCACTAAGGGTCTTTAACAACTCATTACCATTCATACTGTTACAAACCCTAAAGCTGCCTCTTCCCTCATTCAAAGAAGGGTAACGTTTGTCACTTTACAGAATGTGCCAAAATTTGCCCCAGAGCTGCCTAAGTCAGCATTTTTTCCTTTACCACTATTTTGAAGTACGGATGATCAGACCTAAAGTCTTGAATGTCTACTGCTAAATATTCTACTGGTTTGGGCTCAGAAGGCCTTATTCCATACATCAGCTATTAATTACAGAATCAGTAATGCTTAGCAGAGGATGCCTGACTGATTACTATCCAAGTATTTATTTTTATATCAGTCCTTATCCAAAAATACTAAATGGGTCAAAAATTATTTCAGCTGGAAACCTAATTTTACTTTATCATTGGCTTAAATTGGAGTAAAATCAAGCCCTGAAGCACAATAGCATTTCTTTTTTCAATCTGCCTTGCTCACAAATCCTCCTGGAGATAAATAACATTCTAAATGAAGAAAAATTTAAAAGCCCCAAAAACTCTAGGCATACTTTACATTTTAGAAATATTAAACCTATGAATTGAGCTGAGAGGAAAACAGAAGGGAAAATTAGAAAGTGACACAGAAATATATTTACTTCTAAACCAGCACCAGATTTCTCTTCTTCTTTTAAGCTTGTAACAACTTTTAATTTTTTTAAAAATTAGGACTAGTAATTGACACTATTTCAAATAACATGATGGTATTTTCAGGAAACCTACTTAATTAAAAACCACTTATTAATAATTTTATTTTAAACCAAAATGGGCTCTGAATTGAGATTTCAAATGAATTATTAATTGTTTCAAAGTCCACTGGGTCCTATTCTTTTCCCCTCCAAGAACACTAAATTTTCCTCTATATAAAATATCAGGCCATGAGTCAAATTTGACTAGATATAGTCAGCTTCTGTGAAAAAACAGAAAATTTGAAAGCAATAAAAATAAAAAAATAACTCCAGCTCTATGGAAAATCCAGTTTAGCCTTCTTTCATCCCAGAAACTCAAAAGAACAGATGTACTATAGAGAACTGCAAAGTATATGTATCACTATCTTTTTTTACTCAAACATCTAAGGGTCAAAATTCAAGCAAAAAAAAAAAATCCACATAAAATGAGCAACAAATGGCTCCGAACTGTAATACCTGCATAAGACAAATACTTCATGTCAAGCTCATATTCCATTTCTAAAACGAGTTTCTCATTTTCACTAACTTACATCCACCAATTGAGCAATTATGCAATATGTGGGTGTACCTTGCAGTCGGTTTTTTTTAACATCTGCATTCTGTGTTAAATTCTAACTGTACAAAATGTCTGATAATTTTTCTTTATCTTGAGCCTTCAAAGTGGTAGGTTTACCAGAGGCAAAACCACACATCAGAGAATATGAGTCATATAATAAAGGAACGACTCTTCCCCTTCTCCTCCTTGCACCCTGAAGCTATAATAACCTAAAGACACTCTATTGTAAATGGCTTCTTTGGCAGTATTGATAGCATGTACAACTCACAATCATTTAGCCAACAAATGAAGATATTTTAAAGTCCTTACTGTATCCATAACAAATTGCTTTCAGTGCCATTTTAAGGCAAATTAAAAACTGTGCTACTGCAAAAATACAATTCCGAATGTCTACGCACTTGCTTTCATGTCATGCATAAAATATGAAACATTCTATGCATGTATCTATAAATAATAACATAAAGAGATAAAAATAATGTAAGATGCCTAAGCAAGCTAATCTGAAAAGTATCTCTCATTTGTCTACAAAAGATTAGTCTCCACGCAGAAATCCCGCATTTATTCCATATCAAATTAAGGCAACATTTACATACAAGCAAACCACTGCTCTCGCCAACCACAATACATGAGGAAGCAAAGCACCTCACTTGACCACTGCTTACGCAGGTTTCCACTCTGAGGTGCAGTAAGTATGGGAAACAACACAGACGCCACTCTAATCTTTTACTTCCTTTTATATCTTTTTCTGCAGGTAGACACACTAACTCTTCAGACTAACATCCTGCATCTAATTCCACATAGGAAATCGGCTTTCAACAAAGTCTTATTTGATGTATCAATATGTATGATTGCATCAGAAAATTTGAAGAGAACTAAATGCAGAAACAGCATTTACAAACAGCAGCAAATAAAACCATAACAACAAAACTTTGCACCACTAAAACAGGTGCAACCACCACAGGCTTGTAAGAAAGTTAACCACAGGTGATGCTGGTGTAAGATCTTTCCATGACCATCTTCCAAAAAATAAAAAACTCCAATGTTTCAGCAAACCAAAGTAAAGCAACACGTTCCCCCTTGAAGCAGAATAAATCAGTGGTTTCTATTCTTACCTGTGTATAGTCAAAGTCAGAAAGAGGAGCTATACTCTTGATGTAGTCCATTCGAAATTGGTTTTCTGGGTTGGCCAATGGAACTGGGGGTATTAAAGTGCTCATAGCTGAAACTATAGTCTAGAATTGGATAAAACAAAAAAACAAACACATTAATCTGGATAAACATAGGATACAGGATCAATAGAAGATAATCCAATCAGATCAGCAAAATGGGATTTCTCTCATCACAATCTTGGAGAGTATAATCCTTATAATTTCCAGTACAACCAAGCATTTAAGAACAGTATAAAGTGTGTTCTTACCACAATCGCATCTTTAACATTTTTCCGAATATCCAGTATTTTCTGTTTCTTTTCTCTGCATTAAAACAGAAATATTAACACTTTGATTTTTTCTTCCAAAGCAGTTCAGTCACTTGCATTTATTTTTTTTTCACTGATCGCTTGCTTATCTGCTCTTCAATCATTAAAACATACTAACAGAAAAAAAAAGGCAAGACAAATATATTTTCCTCTTATCCATTTTCTTGCATAGTATGAAGAGCAATGCACATTCATCCCTAAAATATTTTTTTTAAATCAATCATAGCCACATCTGCAAAGCCTCCCCTGATGGAACTGGAAGTTCATTTCTACAGCATGCTGCAAACATGCTCTAAATTAACAACATGTAGTTGAAGGCCAACAAATACCTAAAATGAATGCTATGGATTAATAATGATTTCTGGCAAAGAGTTTTTTAGAGAGAAAATGATGTAGCCTCACAAAACAGGATGATTTCTAACAAACAGGCAAAATTAGTTTCAGTTTTACGCTAACCCCAGCACCGGAAAAACAGCACACAGTGTCATCCTGATTATGACTTGACACGTATTTTTATATTACAGACAGATGCAATATTTGGTTATTTGCTTCTATGTAAAAAGTAGTCGCCATGTTGTTGCTACACAGGGGCCTGTCAAGCGCTGCAGTAGCAACAGTGTAAAATACAGTAAAGGAGCCAGAAGGAGAAAATGCAAACATACAATAGCAGCAATTTCCTTATTCTCACTCCCCTCCCTCCCTCAAAACACAGTGTCAAGCCACCAAAACACAGGGGATGAGAGGAGAAATCTCTTAGCATACTGTGTGTTAACCTGTTTCCACCGTTTAAGGAAAAATAAGTCACAAAGTGTCAATAATTCTTACTCTGAATTAAATCCATTGACATGTAGGATTCGCATTTGTTTCACAATAGTGCTTTTTCCTGACTCACCAGCCCCTAAAAGAGAAAGAAGGAAAGGGAGAACATTGTGATACACGGTTCAGGCTGGGGGGATCGGAGCGGATTTTTTTGTTTTTGGACGCGACAGCATCTCCCACCTCGGCAGGATTTCTGTATGTGTGCATCCATGTGGCTCAGGCGCTGAGCTCGATCTGCGGACGCCTCGCTTATTGCTCAATACAGCAGCCTAGATTTTCCATAGCTAAGGCGCACGCCGCATCTCCCCTCTCGGCTGCGCCCGCCGCCCCGCGGGCTGAGGCTGCTGCCCCCTGCTCGCCCCGGCCCCCACCTCTGCCCCTTCCTCCTTACCCAGCAGCAGCAAGCGGTGTGTCGCTTTATAAGCCAGCCTCTCTTTCTGCAACTGCTTCTCTATTTTTTTGTTGGCTTCTCGCTGCGCTTTCTCATCGATACGCTGATCCTCCGTTTTGCTGTTGCCCAAACACCCCATAGCCGCTGCTCAGGGTGGATGTCAAATCGCTGCCTTCACAGATTTAGTATTTACAAGGGGGAGGGAGTGAGGGGGGAAGCAGAAGACAAGTCTTTATATCCGTGTGTGTCCCTGCGACGGTTTCTCTCCGCTTCTTCCCCCCCGGCTCGCTCACATAAAATGGTCTCTGGCCGCTTTCCGATCGCAGCGGAGTTGGCTGCTTCGCTCCCCACCAGAGATGCGGAGAGCAGGCGGCAGAGGTAACCCTGCCCCGGCGGGGAGGGGGGAGAAAGCTGTGCAAAAATGCCTAACATGCAACGAGAGGGAGAAAAGGGCTCCTCCTGGAAACCAGCCGGGTGCCGCTCTCCGCTCTCCCTCCCCACCGCGCACACAATCCCTATATTTCTCTGTAAAGGTCTATTTTTGTCTTCCTAACTCAGCACTGCCTCTTTCTGCGAGACCAGGAAACAGCCCCGCTACCAGCCCTACGCGCAGGGAAGCCGAAGGAGAAAGGTAAAAGCCGGACGGATCTACCTGGATCCTGCGGGGCCGGGGCCAGGCGGCGCCGCGGGGTCCGCGCCCCCCNNNCTCGGCCCTGCGCCCCGGCCGCGCTGCTGCCGCCAAAACCCGGAGCTGGCATCGCCGCCGCGGGACCTGCGGCCTCCGGACCCCCGCCCGCGGCCTGCCGCAGGGGAACGGAGCTGCGGACGCGGCCCTCGGGGACCCGCGGGGGCTTTTCCCGATCTTTCCCCGCGTTCGTCGGCGGTACTGGAAGAGCCTGGCCGCTACCAGAGCAAGGGTTGGCACTCCCCGGTCTGGAATCCCAGGCTGGCACAGGTGATGGCTGCCATCGTGACTGACCTGCGGGAGCAGCGCTGGGAGCCAGTCCCTGGCACCGGGGTGTGGGAGCGGCCGGGATCTGTCCGCGTGTACCCCGACACACAGAGCACGCATCTGCACAAACACCCTGGCTCGACTTCTTAACCAACAAAATGTCCCTTTCCACAAGTTGTCACGGTGGCACATGGGCCGTTTTTTCCCTTTGAATACTCCAAACTGTATCAGCTGAACCAGAAAATGAAGCTGTCCAAACAGCTCATGATAATGTGCAATCCGAATATGATAACATACATGTCTAATATCACTACAGCAAGAAATGCCGACAAGAAACGTTCCTTCATTTACCTCCATTTTAGATCCTAAAATGAAACTTCAAGCTAGACAGCCCTATAGGTATTCCTTTTTGCTTCAAACCTCTTGCCTTGCAAACTGGCACCTCAGTGCAAAAGCAGCAGTACAGCACCTGGCTAAATTACCCCTTCGTAGAAACTACCTGCAGTACTCAAACGTGATGCTTGATACATTGAGGCACAAGAACACTAGAAAAAGGATGGACATTACTCTGGAGTCCCAAAATACTTTCAGCTTTTATCTCCAATTATTATTAGTCTCCCATACTTTCGAAGATGGCTTACTGAAAAATTAGTATTTCGATAGATATATATACGCGTGCAAAATCAAACAAAATAGCATTTTAATCTAAAAAGTCTTGAGATGCATGTAGAAAAAGAAACTAGATTTTACAAGCAGAAGAATTTAATTTCGTTGTTTTTTTGTTTTTTTTCCAATGGCTCCCTCACTCAGGTGGAAAGTGCTGAATCAAGGAAGAGAAACTGGTACTGTCTACTCTGAGCACACATCAGAGGAAGGTTAGAAGGGTAGGACCCAGAAAATGAACAGGTACTGCTCCACCTGTGGTTGGGTATGTGGAGTTTTCAGGAGACTATGGAATTCAAGTGCCAGATATGTGGTTTTATGGTACTGCTTGATCTTGACTCTGGAAGCTGTTTTCATCTTCTGTCTTACTCAGGTGGGGGGGAGGTAACTCACTACAGGATTGACAGGATCTGCCAGGCCAAAATACACATTTTTTAAGTGTTACTGAGCTGCATTTTTTTAGGACACACTGCTTTTTTTCCTATTGACATTCTTCTGTCTGGAGAGGCAAAAAGCACCAGATAGGTTTGGAAGCACAATTCAGGGCGACTGCTGTTTTCGGAGGCTGTCAGACACAGGATATATGATGAATAGCTTTTGTGAAGAGCAGTCATGTTAGCTCCCTGCCACAGCACTGTGAGAGCTCAAAACTGAATGGCTTGGTTAGAAATCACTAACTGGGTCTGAATTTTCGTAGTCCTTCACTGTCATAAGCTGTAATTTATGATGCACAAGATGTGCGTAGCCATATTTATTACCTATGTAAATACCTCAGTCTGAGACCTAAGTCCCAAATCTGGCTAGTGTCAGTCAGTCTGCAGGAATCTGCCTTGTTTCTTCCCCTCCTCTGCTCAGCAGTTTTCCTCTTTCATGTACTAACATTGGGATTTTTGGTGCAGACTTGTTCCCAGCTTTGAAACGGCTCAGTGCCAATAAACAGAATTTTACAGGATCCTGGTATATCCTGCTTTTACCTTTCTCCAAAAGAGGGAAAGTGTTTCTCATTTCCTCTCTCCCCCTCGAAAAACCCCATGACCCTTTTGGGTCTCTTCCTCCTGAGGAAAGATCACACAGTTCAAGAATGACACGCGCAAGCAACCTGTGCCCAAAAGAACTTTTAGCTATAATTATATTCCCAACCCTCCCTTTGCTTTTTGCAAACACAGCACTTATCCTGACATAACTGAACTACAAAATCCTATAAGCAATAATAAACAACAGAGAAATTTTCACCCCCTTTGGACACAGCTTTTTTTTTTTTCCCAGAGAGAAACCACAGCTATCATATGAACATGTCTCCTCTGCACACAGATAAATCTAAAACTCTATAAAAGATTGCAGCAGTGCTGCTCCACCTAACCAACTTCCAGTACAAATTGTACACAAAATCCCGGACAAAGGAAAGAAGACCCTTTCTGGCCTTCACCTCTCTTCTGAGACAACCAATGTAGGATTCTCCTTGAGTTCCTGAAAGATGAGGTATTTCACATAGCCTCTGCCCCTTCATATCAGGCAACATATGTATACATACATACATACATATATATATATGCACATATATAAAAATATAAATACACATCGAGTGGATATCTGTGTGCAAAAAATGACATTCGCCTTCTACTTTTGTGCTCAAATTTGGTGTTATCCCCTTGTGAAACCAGGCAATATGACGTAAGCCCTCCTGGAGGGAAACTGGAGACACCTTTATTTCCTGCTTTCCTCTGTGAGTTCCAACCTCAGGATGCATCGTTTGTGAGCCTCAGGCTGAGTGTTGGGGAGCACAAGCCGCTCACTTGAGGCCGTATTTGCTTTCTTGTATAGAGGAGGAGTGAGAACCCAGCTGAAGCCACACTGGGTGGCCACCCCTGGCACAAAGTCAGTCTTGTTTCTCATGCCTGTTCTGTTTGGGGTAAGGAGGGACAAAACCCCAGTAAGAATTAATGGCGAGCTCCTACAGATGCAGCTCAAGACACCTGGTTGGCCGTCCAATCCTAAGCAGGACTGATGCGGAGCTTTTTCTTGGAAACACTAGGTAAAGGTGGAGAAAAGTTTCTATACAGAAACCCTGCAGACCGTTTGCAGCCCATCTTCCCTATACACAGCCTCTACTGTGGCTTTGTACCGTTTTTTAAAAAAAGAGCAAATGGAAAGATGGAGGTAAGCAAAAGCATAGGAGAGACCTAAGCAACTGGTAAAGAGATTCATCCTGCTTGCCAGTCTTCCTTCCTCAACTTTCACAGGGATCTCTGAACTCTCTGCTGACACTGTCCTCAAGTATGGGCACTGCACTAGGTGGGTAACACTCTGGTGACCTGACCTCTGCTTCTCCTCACTGACCTCTCTTTTTCATGTAGCCTATTGCTGCAAATCAGGATATGCAACTCACTAGTGGTTGAGTTTTCACTCCACCTCATCATCAAACTCAGGGGAAAAAAAAGAGAAAAATCAATTTTAACCGCATAGGTATTGAAGAAAAATAATTCTTTCTCTCTAGTAATAAATTATTGGTAAATTTCTCTCTCTGTAGATGTCAAATGTTAACACAAAAGTAGACACTCCCTGGAAGGCTACATTTGGAGTTTTATAAGATACATGAACCAGGAACCAAAATAAATTATGACTCTAACTGTATTAAAAATACTAAATAAGGGTTTAGAAAAAACCAGCATATACTTTGCAGAGAAGCGAATGTCACGCTAAAAAAACCCAAACTAACCTTTATCCTTTTGTTTAAACCCATGACCTCAAAAAAGTCATTAAAATTTTTTGAGAGGTGCTCATCTGTTTTAAGAAGCAGGATTGGAGAGATGCCAAAAAAGATGAGATACGCATTTCCACAGTGACCGTGGACCTGATCCCAAACTGCCTTCATGTCCATGGGTTAAGGACAAATTCACTGATGCAGAAGAGGGTCAGGCAATGCTGAGGGGCCTGGCAATGCTCTGAGTCATTCCTTGGCTCCTTGACACAGTTTGCTGTCCCCATTCCCAAGCCGTACTCCTTTACTTGGCAGCTGCCACCATGTAACTCACCTGACAAACCAACTTCTCCTGTGCCTACTCCTCTCCCACAAACCACAACCCACCCCATCTTTGTACAGCACAGGGAGTAAAAGGGAGAAAGCAGGTGACGTGATGTGGTAGAAGGCCGTGGGCTAAAGATCATAGTCTGAGGACAAAGAAGAGTTTTCCATAGAAAAACTGCAAGCACCAGTCCACAGAAATGACAATGGTAGCCTTTAGCCCTGAGAAAACATTTGTGAAGGGCAGGATTACATCTAAGCAGGAGCCAGATTCTCCTCGGGAAGCCTGTGTGGAAAAGCATCAGGTGAAAACCAGATTTGCAGTATGATTACACTGAAGAAGGAGGACAATCCTCTTTCATTCAAGCTAGTTATTCCACATCCAAGCTAATCATTCCTCATCCAGGCTAGTTATCCCTCATCCATGTCCTGCAAGAAAGCAGAGGGAACGGGGAACTTCTGCTATGGCCATCCCCATCAGCTCAGGGTTTCCCTTTAGACCCTTATTGGTAAAATAATTCCGGTGTTTATTCTTGTCTTTTCTGACTAGAAAATCTTTATCTATGAAGAGAGACTCACATGGCAGCATTCCACACAAGTCCATCTGTTGGTACCAGAGGCAGAAGCAGCTGATTGAAACTAACATAAATCCAGCAACGTCCTAATAGCATTTAAAAGACTAAATAACCTCCTGTGGTTTAAATAGTCTTACATATTACAATGAAATAACATTGTTAAACAAAATGACACGGATGCA
The DNA here is from genome assembly GCA_013398015.1 of Oreocharis arfaki. Taxonomy (NCBI): domain Eukaryota; kingdom Metazoa; phylum Chordata; class Aves; order Passeriformes; family Paramythiidae; genus Oreocharis; species Oreocharis arfaki. The sequence goes on along the minus strand of VZRR01010896.1, from coordinate 72,869 downwards.
TTTGCAATAAGCAAAAGGGACACTTCTTTCGATGAAATTTGCAAGACAGTTATAGGATATGTTACATTTTTGGCAAAACAGGAGGCACTTTTCTGTCAGTATCCCAGTTTATGAAGAATTTCACTTGGCTGGACACTCCAAGGGCACTTCCCCAACTTCCCCCCTCCCCCTTGAGCAAAGTAATACATTCTCATTTTATAGCAGTGAAAAATTAATTCTATTCAGTTTTTCGGGAGAGTCCTCAGGATTAAACAGATTTAAATAAAGCCAGGCAAAACATGCTCATATTGCCCTAATTTAGAAGTGAATTAATCAATAAATAAAGAAGTCAGCTAGAATTATAGCTGAAGTTACCACTTTCAAAAAAGGAGTAAAATCTATATAGGAGACATGTCCTGGATTCCCTGCAACATGCTGACTAACACCTTGCACAGCTGTAACAACAAAGCCAAATCATTTGTCTGCAGTTTGTAAAAGGTTTTGTATGTCATATAAAATTTTGCATTTAATAGTAAATATTTAGGTCAATTATCATGATCTCACTATTTGGACAGGAACAAAAAAACTGGAAAGAAAACTAACTTGTGAGACACTGAACATACATGTGATGTGCCTTAACCTCACCTTTAACTCCAAGGCACACCTCTGAGCAGGACACTGACAGTCACAGCATGCCTGTCTCCACCCCTGTTTTTTAGACAACATTCTGCTGGGCTAGATTGTCTCTACATTCACCCCAAACACATCTGACCTGTGATTTCCTGGTATTGCCCCTCTATCTTGATATAAACTTAGAGATACTTTTTAGTTCCTTCTCAGTTGTTTTAACTTCTCTGCCTGAGAAACTAAGTTTCAACTACCCCAGGAAAAAAAAAGGAAATTCTCTACATGGTTAGAAAGTTATGCCCTAATTCTTCTGAGCGCCGGCATGGCCAGTAGTATTCTGATGTATATAACAGAAAATTCTTACAAATACAGAATATCATTGCATATAACTACCCTAGCATGAACTGAGGAATTCTGTAACTGTTTCTTAACCCTTTTTGAGGATCCCAACATGCAATTACACACAAGAACAATAATTAAAAATTCACTTCAGGAAATAATGTTGCCAATAAGTTGGTAGCCTCATGTACTCACAACCTGATCTATATCAATAATATTTATCACAGAAGTACGGCTTTTGCTTGACGGCATGACTAGCAAATCCAGATAAAATATCAAAACTTACTGAATAATCAACAACACAGTACTTTCCTCCTTATGCATCTCTTTTTTCAAGCTATACATCTGCTTATAACAAATACCTGTTGAGTCATGTTCCACTTGGCCTTTTGTGATAGAGCTCTTAAGTTCCCTATAAGTATTTCTATGGTATATTTGTACAAAGCAGATGATCTCTGGATTAAATAGCTCTCACATACTTGCTCATAATTGAAGAGACATGGCTTGTTGACCCACGTGGTCCTTTCTACAATCAGGTTTATGTTACAATTAAACTTCACGCTTTCATGACATGAATTTATTTATTTCTCTGGATAGAGAAAATGGTCAATATGAAGACTAAGCAGATACATTACTTATATAGGTGACTATTCCATCTGCATACCGATGTGACAGAGGGGGAAAAACAATCTTAAACAAAGTGTGATAATCTCCTGGAAAGTAAGTCTACTTTTTTCTCCTTTTCTTCTGTTTACTTATTCACTTTATTCATAGCTAGTCTCAAATGCTATTCTGATAGAATGAGTTAATGAAATTTAAACCCATTTGATTTTACTGATCTTATTTTTACTAAAACCCAAAAGTTTTTTTCCAGCATCTACTGGGCTGCTTGTATAACATGGATTAGTTTCTTTGGAGCAAATATTTCTCACAGGATCATTTCACTTGGGGTGAAAGGTGATAAAAGCATTGGTGCACGAAGGAGAAGGGGGAAAGGTTGAAAAGTCCACAGAGCTTGCAGACATTTTGGAACAAGCTGTTTAATAAGTTACTGAGGAATCTGTATTTTCTCACATACTTTGGGAAAGAAAAGGTTTGTTTTTACAATAAAAATGCATAATGTGAGAAAATTTCCTAAACTATGGCAACATTTTCTCTGGGTTTAAAGTTTCAGACTTATCAACAATGGTGCCACGTTTCTGTACAATCTGCATAACTGTAGGCTTGTTTTTGGTTGTTTTTTAGTTTGGGGTTTTCTGGTTTGTTTGTTTTTTAAGGAGACCCACTCTAGCTTGATGCCTCACAACCTCCTTAAAATTTTAAATCTTAATGTCCCAATGATGCTGTGCAATGCTATGCAGAACTATCACAGCAGAATCTGAGGTTAGCAATAGTACAAGTGCAAAAGGAGTCTAATCCAGCAATCTCAGCTAATGCAGCTGCTCAGACACTGCACTGTATGTTTTAAAACACTGAGAGGGTTTTCAAAAGCTTATAGCTGCTTGGAATATTTAACAACTTACAATAACACTTACATCGTCAACCAATTTGCCTACCAATCCTAAAACATTTAAAGGGCTTTAAACCTACCCATATGCAGACTCTTCCTGCTCAGAATCAGCTACAGCAATCTGCCACCCACATCACTAAACACAATGACGAGATTATGCTTCCATGTCTTTGCAGCCTATTCTTCACAATATGTAAATCTTCAGGAACTGCATTTCTGATCCCGATGCAACAACACAAAAGCCATTGTCGTAAGAAATGGTTTAACCTGTCAGCAGCACTGTCACCACAATTACTACCACTAATAAAGATATGATCATAATCTGCCACTTAAGGATCATTAGATACATTATGACTATTGTCTTCTTTTACATAGTTCTTTTATATGGACACTAATAGAGAACACTTGATTTAAAAAAAATCAAGCACTATAAATTTTCATTGACAAATCTGTTCTTAACCTTTAAACCGCGTAGGGTGCTCCTGTAGGGAAAACCAGCTATTAAAAAGGCTAACCCTGCAAAATATTTATCAGAAATACAAACCAGTGTAACACTGTATACAAAGAGGAGAGCTTGGAAGAAGCATACAAGGATGCTCTGTCTGAACACGTAAATGATTTACATTAAGCGATGTTAAAACACCTCACTACCATTCAAATGCTTGTGGTCCATGCAACAAATTATAGTGTGTTTTGGAATGGACAGCTGTGCATTCAGAAGGATTCAAGGTTTATATCTGTAGAAGGCACAGAGTGCATGACAGAAGTTTATTCTATGTAGTTATTTTTATATAATTTTATTGAGGCTGCAGAAACTATGAAAAATATAGCAAATGCCTAAATACGAGTTGTATATGCATCTCAGATGCAGCTCTTTTGAATGTGTCATAGAGTCCTCCCCTTTGAAAGCTAATTTCTGGAAATACTTCATCTCAGAATGACCATGAGCTGTCAGAGTGACTATGAAAACAAGTCAAAACTAAACAAGCATATGCCCTCCCCTCCCCACTAAACTGGAGGCCCAAAACATACCAAATAAAGAGAAAAATATTAATGTTACAGGAATTTGTGGAGAACATCGTCAACATTGGTCACCTCCCTTTGAGAGAAATGAACACAATTTGGCAGAGGTACAGAGAAGAGGGATGAAGAAGGTTAAGACTGGATGGCTGGTATCAGAAACTAGAAGAAACAGGATATATCAGACCAGAGATCGCTGTGGTTGCCTGCAACGACCAGGCAAAGCACACAGCACACTACAGCTTGCCTTGCCATCCTGGGCACAAGGGCTGCAGCTTCCTACTACAGCAGGAACGCTGCAAAGGGCTGTTGCAGGCAATGTTGTATCCAGAACTGTGGGTCAGGGCCACTGCTTTTGCCTAACAGAAATCAAAGGCATATTGCTGCTTTCCAGAGAAGTACAAGAGAGCTTTCCCATGACTAGAGAAAACTACTTAATATATTCCAAACTCAACTGTTTCACCTAATTTAAGAGTTCTGGCTTGAGAAGCTGCAAGCCATGTGTAAATGAGACAGGAGAAAAAACCCAAGAGTTTCAAGCTGCCAGAAGAGCCTGGATCTAGTAAGAGCATGACTGGAGAAAACACCACCAATATCCAGCCTGGTCCAGCTCATAAAGCAGTGCAACTGTCCAAAGGGAGAGAAAGCACCAAGGGAGTGTGGAGAGCTTCCTTTCGCTATGCTTCCACTTTATCATGGTGAGCTGCTGTTTCTGCTGTGGAAGTCCCATCCAGTGGAGGGAAAGGAGGCAGAAGATGGCAGGCGTCCACACACCTTTTGGAGCCTGTTCCTTCTATTGTGTCAGTGAACAATAGCCTCCTGCTAATCTGTGAATCTCCTCAAGCTCCCTTCATGCCTTTACCATACTGCTTCCCCAGCCCGTTACCTTCTCTGCTATTTACAGCTCTCTGAACCATCAGGTTATTTCTCTGTATGCCCTGCAAGAAGGCAAGTTGAGAAGAGAAAAAGGTGTCACTGAGTCAAGTGCCTAAATTTTCCCGTTTAACTTGGATATTTTCCATATACTATCTCTAAAATTTTATGTGATTTGTAGCACAAGCCAATGGCTGTCTTTTGTTAACTGCACAGAGCACACAGCCAAAGATTAACAAGAAACTGGTGCTGTGGCAAAATACTTCCAGTACTGCCAAATTTTGTGTTTCTTAATAATTTCAATTGCTTATGGAATCCTGAATTAGTGTTAGTATGCAATGTACAATTCATGGCACGTTGTTGCCCTGAACTTGTTGAATGGGTATGGGGCCATGAGCAACCTGGTCTAGTGGAAGGTGTCCCTCCCCTGGCATGGGGGTTGGAACTAGATGGTCTTTAAGGTCCCTTCCAACCTAAACCATTCCATGATTCTTTTCTGTCCCTTCCTGGAAAATACTGAATGGATAGACTGCACTTAAAAATTCAAAATATCGACAGACATAAAAATACAAATAATACATAACTATTAAGGGATTTTAAAAAAAATATACTATCAGATTTTAAGAACTAAATCTTAGCAGATGATTGTTCTTACTGTTTGTTCTTGAAATCATGATGGCGACTTACAAAGTCATTCTTTATACTGAGAAATACTCTGGAAGCATTTGGATTACTTATAAACTAAACAAACCAATCCTATATTATCCATATACAATATGAAAATGATGAATTTTTTTTTACAGCTTTCTCTATTCCAAATTTACACCATTTTTTTTTTTAAATTTACAATTTTTTATTTACCTGGCACTTGAAAATCCTGACCCCAGATTTAAATATTTTTGTCACATATTCCACGTTTATGCTTGGAATCTGTTCACTTGAACATTTTAGGGTTAACATATCAATGACAAGCAGAGAAACCTCTGCTATGGGCCACACAAAAAATCTGCTATAATCATGCACAGTAAAGACACGATGTTACATCCACTAAGAGTTTAAACTGTGAACATTATGTAAAACTCCATCATCAGTAACAATTTTAAGCGACTGCAGCAATAAGGATCAATACTTAGAGTAAGTCAAATGTGGGGTGCAATGCCACAGCTAAAATAATTCTAACACAGATATTCAAAATCTAATTACAAAAAATATTAGATTATTAACTGATCAGTCCCTCCGTTGAATCCCTCCCTGTGATTTCTCTTCACAGACTATAAATGGATTCAAGGTGAGTTCATCTAGATATCTAATAATCAGTGCCCAGAAATCACTGTGAAATAGAAGTAAAGGTTACTAGCAGGAAATACAGCTGAGCAACTGCATTGCATGGCAGTAAGCCAAAATTCTCAGTGATGTGATAATAACTTGGAAAGTAAAGATGCAGAGCTGGTGACCAGTCAAACTTGCTGGCCACCAGCAAGTGACAGAGCTTTTGCATGCAGTTTAACAACTCTGTTGATGATTCATCATTTTTAATGGTATTAATGAATCCACTTTTTTTCTTAAGAAGTTAATGCTAATACATTTTAATGCTTTTCTTCACTTAAAAGTAATAGTTCTTTCAGTACAGTGCTGTTCAGTTTGGTCCATAAGCCACCCAATGACCTCAAACAATGAGAAAATCCATATGGGCAAGCAATTCATAACTTCAACATCTCATGAAAACAACCCCAACTTCAGTGATGCTCCACAAAGATGGAAAAAGAAAAATGCTTCAACTGTAAACTGCTCTGTATCTGTTCATTACAGGGATTGTGACAATACAGTATTCTTTGCATTATTTTTTTGTCTTTTAAATTCCTCCCCCTCTAAATTCTACCACAACTGCAAGCTAGTACAATTTGAATAAAATGCCTTATATGTACTGATGGCAATACAAATGAAAATTAGCATTTACCTACCACTGAGGTAAGCCTGAATTTCCCTTAAAATAAAAATGAAGAGCAAGCAGCATATAAGTGCTTCCCTCTTCTCCATGTAGAATTATGTAGTTAAAAGCCTAAGGTAATAGGTATGTTATTGTTTTGTATGTACACACACAAAAATTTTCTGTCTCTTGGTATGAAGTTACCTCTCCATTTGAAGATAGCATTATAATCAATCCATCAACTTTTTCATGGACTCCCAACCATCTGAATGTGGAGAGAGTATTCACCTTAACTGGCTGAGTTTCTGTTAAGTCTGATGAATGTACCTGAAACTGCCGTAGGATCCAAGGCCTATAAAGACTGCCTTACTTCAGAAATTCTTTTCTCAGGATTAACCTATCATTTTAGGAAAGATTACATTCTCTAATTCTTACAGATGCCTTTTTTGATAAATTTCTCTCTTCCCCCTTCCCCTCCCCCAAATCCCCCTTTGCTCGGTACTCTCTTCTGTACCCTCTTGTTTGAGGCCTCTTCAATACCTGCCATCCACTGCAACAATCAATGCCAGCAGCATCAGTTTTGCAGGAAATCATATAGGTGATTTCACAATGTTGTGTGAAAACTCATAACCATCATAAAACAACAATATAAACTTTAAAACCCCCTTCCTCCAACTTTCCATGCTTATAGGAGCTGTCAGCAGCAGTCTCTTTTCCTTTTTGATACAGATGACACACATTTCAGAAAATTGCACTGAATAAGTAATTACATAAAGATATGAACTAGCCCTTTAAAACTTTCCTTCCTGATTTATGGGGCATAAAAATCTCTCTCAAAAGAAGCAGTAAGACTCCTGTTTCCTGAAAAACTCCTGCTCACAGATCATTATATAAAATTCTGAAGTCCCACCCCATTTCTCAGTGCATCTTTTAAGCTGCAGATTAGGTTTTGAATGAACTCGAACAACAAAAAAACCAGGCACACCCTACCCTCAAATATACTTTTCAAGAAAAACTTGATTAAAGCTGGTGAGCAAAGAACTTAGGACATTGTGAACAGAAACAAAGGTATATACTGTGCAGGCCTGATGTTAACAGACAGAGCATGTTGTTCCTGAAAAATCAGATGTGAAAACATGAAAAGCAAACGTTGATTTTTTTTTTCCCCCACAAACAAATATATATCTATTTAAAAAACTTTGTCCATTGTTCAGCACGTTATCTGTATCTCAGAAGCAATGATAATCAGTGCGTTTCTGTTGAAGTACCGAATGAGTAACCTTCAACCTAAGGCTGAAAGCCAGGTGACCAACCTTAGAGACATATTTACATTGTTATTTTTAAAATGCACTTTATGTCATATATTTCATTACAAATTTTTAGATTCCAAGTGTGTAACAGGGAAATAAATTAAACATAATAAACATGACTTATGGAGATGACCTCAAGAGTTCGAGCATAGGAGGGACTTGGCTGTGGAACAAACAACTTCTGGAGATGTTCCAGGACTACAAACTCCCTTTTTTTTTCAATTAGATGATCTAACAGACCCCGTGATGATCCAGCACAACAAACAAATTGTCTGAGGACGTGCCAAGTAGTAAAAACAGTAAAACATGATTTTTGCCTCTTAGCACTAGGAATTCACTCTTATTAAAAGGGGGCTCTTCTGCAAATAAAATCCAGTACTGTAATACACAGCACTGAATTCCACACTTATGATTATAAGAAGATCCTCTTGTTCTAAAAAACTGAAAAAGTCTGCTGCAGGGCATTAAGAAGTTTAATGTAGGGACTACCCTTCATCATCAACACAGTGTAATGGTTAGCAGGCTTCCAAGCAGTTCCATTTCAGACAGTTTGAAACCAAAATCAAAGCAAAACCTAAACAGGATTATCTAAGGACTCATCACTGTGTAAAAATAGCTCATGTGTTTGATGCTCAGTCATGAAAACACATTACAGAAACCTGAAAAAAAAGGTGTACATATACACACAAATAAACACTTTTCTGATGGTAATCACACACATGAAGAATTTAAAACAACAAAAGATATCCAGCACAGACATAAACTAAAAGGTGAAAGGAACCCACAAGAGATGTAACCCATGAAAGAAACAACAGGAGTTTAATAGTGAGAAAGCAGTGCTACAGGGGCCTTAGCTGGCTACTTGTCTCCAGGTGTGCCCCAGTGCACAACTCATGTGTTTGGAGTGCATTTCCCCCCACTTGCTTTCTCAGCTGAAAGCTAATGAAGTCTCAACAAACAGACTTAAGTTCAAACATCATTAATTCTGCTATTAAGGTATATCACTAAGAGGTTCTCCCACTTATATAGTTATGAAGTGCCTGGCAACAAGGACATTTATAAATAATTTCTCTAAAGAAGGAAAGACCGACCTGAATTTTATTGCAGATCACTAGCTGTGTCATTCTTTACAGTTTCAAGGCCCAGAACTGTAGCAAGATGACAGATTCCCCCAAACTAGTGCACAAAAGGCTGCTGCCAAAATGGCAGCACCTATTTTGCTACAGATTCATAACAAAATGTCTCAACCATTCTTTTAAAGCATTACTTATGATAAAAATTAATGGGTGCCTTCAGACCACAGCAACATCAGACACCTCTAAAGCTGTCTTAAAAGCAGAGGTTTCAGTGAAGCCATACTAATATGAGTATGGTTGCTGAATTGCAGGCAAAGCACATCAAAGGGGAATCTCCTCTAAAAGCCCGGTTCAAGACATCAGAGGGCACCAGCCTTGAAGCCCTCCCCTCTCTTCCCCTACAGGGGAGTAAGGAGTGAACCAGGAAGGACCTGTTCCAATCACCCCTTCTGTGCAGTTCTCTCCCTTCTTCCTCCACAGTGACTCCACTACCACACATCTTACAGGTCCAAAAATATTCCTCCCCCATATGTTTGGCATGCTTTGGTTAGAGGACAGCAAGCTGTTACACATTTCCTTCACAGGACCAAAAGCACATCTAGTATGAGATGTGAGAGCCTGCATTTTGGCCACAGAAGACATGTGCCTAGTCTTTTGATGGGGAAGGATTATACTGTCCAAGACTCTTCCACAGACACTTCAGGATATGTGGCCTGCTCCAGCTGAAAAATGAGCATCACCATTCATAGCAGTGTGGTTTCTGAGGAACATGTGAAAGGGGCTTCAAGCTGCAGATCACATTAAAAAAATTGGGACCTCAAGTTGCATGCAACGTTTCTATTTTCTTGTTCAATTTTCCCCTGCTTTAAAATAACTTCTTCACTTATAATAGTAAAGCTGAATACCATGGAAAGAACTGGAGAGCAGTAAATCATTGCTCTAAGGTGCCATTAATGTTCTCCATTGTCCTGACATCAATGCCTCCACCTCTCACAAATCTGCACAGCATATCTGTCGTCAATGTTCCAACCAACATGCTTTACCTCTTAGGGTTTATCCTTTCTCTCCAGTGTCACCTGCGTGTCCAATGATGACAATGATTTGGCAAACTCAGAGCTGACAGGTAGGGACAGACTTCCCTTTAAGAACAAAAATATGGTTCATTTAATTGTTTTGAATTTAGTCAGGTCCTCTGCGAAGTGTTCTGTGACTAAAAAAGCCCAAATGCCCCAAATGAACAAAGATGGCAATTTTCTCAACCAACGTTCAGCTAAAACACAGGTTATGATCCACTGCTCCTGGTGACTTCCTTTCAAACAAAAGGGCATTAAAAAGCATGAGGTTGCAGAAGGGGAAAGAACTGATGGGTCAGAGGCGACTTCAGGCAGCGTATGAGGAATCTCATGCAGACCTGAAGAAGACAACTTGATGAAAACATGGACTCATTAATACCCAGATCATAGAATCATGGAACCATTAAGGTTGGAAAAGACCTCTAAGATCAAGCCCAATCTTTGACCAATCACCACCTTGTCAACTAGACCACAGTGCTAGGTGCCACGTCCAGTTTTTTCTTCAACACTTCCAGGGTTGGTGACTCCACCCCTTCCTGGGCAGCCCATTCCAATGCCTGATCATCCTTTCTGTGAAAAAAATTCTTCCTGATGTCCAGCCTGGACCTCTCCTGGCACAGCTTGAGGCTGTGTCCTCTTGCCCTATTCCTGATGAAGTGCATCTCTCTCTTTCCCATCTCCTTTTAAGACATAGCTAGCCCACCTAAAAAATTATTTTGAATCTCTATTTGCAGTACTTAGTAAATTATGCAATTCTGACTAAGATCTGAATTAGAAAAGATGAAAGGTAAATTAGGTCATAAGACAACCAACATTGCAATCAATCAAGGTTTCATAATTTAAAAAAAAATGAAACCATTCATCAGCCACCAGATTTTTTCTCAATCTCTGAAGAATATGTGACAGCCATTGAGGTTGGAGGTGACAGAATTTTTCCTAGATGCCTCCTGATGCCATTTAATATTTTATTTCAATATTCTTTTGATCTCCTCTCCCAAAATAGTCTCTACAAATACCATCTCTACAATCTCTAGTACTGACATGAAAGAAAGGCTCCAAACTTTCTCCATCTATGGATGCCTATGTATTGAATTTTAAACTACTGACATTTTAAGAGGCATCTCTAATATATTTACTGATTCTTTGTTTCAGCTCTAGCTTAAAGCTCTAGCTTTAGTTACCCAAGAGCACAGGTAGGAGCTGTTAACATGCACTTAAGGCAAAATTTTAATTCCAAAAAAGCTTTGGTAGGTAAGGAGATAATGGTGGGATGGAAGGAGCTTTAATGCAACACATCAAGAAGAACAGAGACTGAAGAAATTTGCACCTGGCCAGACCTCAGAGCTGTATTAATTGGGGAAGATGTGCAACAATTGAGATGCTGAACAAGTAGAAGTGGGAACACAGTTGTGAGAGAGTAGCTGAAATGCCATTTACCACACATATCAAAGTTAAAATTGTTCAAGTGATGATCAGCATAGATAAACAAGCCTGAGATCCACCCAAAGCAAACCTGTGAAGAGCTGTAAAACGCAAATGAAGTTCTTGAAAGAAGAGTTTAATATGGGATTACAGGTATTTGAACTGCTTTTGGACACTCAAAAGAGAAAATCTGGTACTTTAAAAAAAAAACAAACCAACAAACCAAAAAAGAACTGCAAGAATACCATTACATGTCTCAAAAGTAAAAAAAGAGAAGTCCTTATTTTCTGTAACTGTGCCAAAAATATAGGCTTTCCAATGACAAAAAAGCAGAAATCTTCCAGCTGATTCCCCTAGCTTGGTCCCTTTCCAAGTTCCTCCGCCTTTTCTTGATTTGTGTAGCCAAAATATCTCCTTTGCCTACTGACAGATATACAAAGACATAAAACTTTCCTATAAATCCATGGTTAAAACAGATAAACAGACAACACAATTATCATGAGAATACTGTGTCAGTCTCCCTGTGACTGTTTCAGTATTTAGTTGACCCCCCGAATAAAATTTGTGAAAGGCCTTAGAAACAGGAAGAAAACAGTCTGCTGATTGTCTTTGCTTCACTACTCCCCAAACACATTCAAAGAACTCTAGAAAATGAGTGAGACACTATTTCCCTTTGCAGAAACTGTGCTGCCAAGATGAGCCCTTACCTCTTCCAGATGAGCAGACCAAAAGCTGAAATCAAAGCTGAAATCAAATGTGAGATCAAAGCTGAAATCTGTCTGTGTTTATTGCTTAACCAGAAAGAACAAAGCATCATTAAGTCTGTTACACAAAGAGAAACTTTGCAGATTGTTCTTGGTTAGAACTGAGAATGTTTCTACACACCTGGCAGCTGCCAACCTCCCAAAATGAAAATGCTTCCTCACTGTCTCCACAAAGTCAAATTTCCACAGTGATATCTAAACAGATACTGTTCTCCTATGTAAAAGGGTACTTCAACAGATCAGAAAACAAAGCAAAATAGATGGACTGTTTTGGATTGCTCTGAAGTTCGGCACATTGATGGGGACTGAGGCAAGAGGCAGGAGAGGAAATAGCTAACATTAATGTTCTTAACTTGAGCATCTGTAATTAAATGCATATGTAAATCTGAGATACAGCTAAATTTTTGTTTACCCTCACCAAATTAACTTTTCTAAATGTTGCTATTCTTTTCCTGCAATATGAAGGTGACTGTTCAAACCATGGCTTAGACTCTGAAAATGTTCTCTGTCTCAACACATTCCCTTGGATTTATAGTATAGCATTCACCGTACAGTCAAAAAAGCAATGGGAAGACAAAATTTCAAGTCCAAATGTTACCCCAGGCACATGTTTTATGTTTAAAAGACAGTGTATCTGAAAAAAATTATATATCCAAATAAATTTCTAGCTGATTAGTTTTCAGTTGCGGAGAGAGGATGGAAGAGACAGGCTAGGCACTGAATTTAAACTGTGCTCCAACAGTATCAGTTTACATAACATGACTGGCAGAAAATTGAAAAATGGTAAGAAAAATGCTACAGTTGGCATTTGTATGCTTTTGTTTTGAAGAAATGTTAGCAGAATTCTCAAGAATCAAACTACTTTTTAAAAGAGAAACTGCATACATGAACGCATGATTGCAGGGCCAGGAAAATTAAAGAGTGAAGAAAAGAGCTAATAAGAAAAGGAGATTGAAGCTGTAGTGAAAAATGATGGGAATAAAAGGGTGCTGCTCAGTAGGAGCAAAATTTAGTGCAGGTGGAAAGAAGAAAGAAGAGAGAAGATCCTTATCCAGATGCAGAGAATCCAGATGACAAAGAAAATAATATAGGTATTTGACAGAAGAGGAATATTAGTGGGAGGAATGCTTGTCAGCTCCACATTCCCTTCCCTTGAATTCAAGATTGGAGTAACCCTTTCCTTTAAGTTTCCTTTAAGATCACCTCCCCTGCTCTTCAAATGTGAGTGTCATATTCATTAAAAGTGGTAAAACCAGGAAAGAGAGCAGAGCTGGTGGCCGTGATGGGGAGAAGAAATATAAGGAATCTGGCTATTCTTTAGAAAAGCCTTGACCATTATGTAGTTTTAACTTCTTCCCTGACCAACATGTTTCATGATCTAGGGCAGATCCAAAGAAAATCCTGGTGCTAGAGTCCTGGTACTCAGGGAGTATAAATCCAAATGCTATCAATATGTACCAAGCTCTTCCCTGTAGAATGAAATACCTGACAAACACCACAGTTTCTTCACTATGCCACTAACAATAACTGTTCACTAACGTCTCATTAAGCCTACAAACCACCATCACCTCCCCTTCACAGCTGACAGATTTATGAAATCACATCTTTCTCATAACATATGCATGATCTTCTGCATTGCATTATAATTCCAGTTCTGCCAACATATTCCAGTTGTTCCCTACACCATTCAATAGGGTTGGAGGGTGGCTGCAGTGTTCCCATTACTGTCCAAACTGCTGCTGGCACTTATTAGGGACAGAGCAGAAGTGGCATGTGTATGTGTCTCACATATTTCTCAGTGAATTTTATAAAACTCACCACTCTAGAAAACCATGAACTATCATCACAAATCCTCTGAATGCTCCACATCTGGACTGTGAATTCTGGGCTATGGCTCCTAACGTGCAGCACATCTTCCCATTACAGCTGTCAGATCAGAAAGAGATGCCGAGTCTTGAGATCTGTCTATCTGTGTTAAAGATATCTAAAATATTCTAACCAGTAATTTGCAAAGTAACCCCAAAGATGCAAGATCTGATTTGGATTGAGAACATCACACGTAGTAAATGTATGAATAACAACTTGGTATGAACTAAATTAAGGATGTATCAATTCCAACTGCATAGGCATGCATTCTTTCTGCCAAATTTGTTTGTTGCAGATTTAGAGTTTTGCTATTTGAGTAGAGGATGTGGTTATTTTCTTCCACATCAGCAGCCCGTGAATTTCTAATACAGTAATTTGAATAGAATCCCAGTCCTCACTACTTGCCTGAATTACATAAATACAATGTATTGCACAAGTTATATAAATTGTACCTATAGAAATACGATGCATTACATAAATTAGTGAACCATCCAGCTAGGAGCATTATTGAACCAGCAAAGATGATGCTTTAAGTCACTAGTGTTTCAATGGTTCAGCACATTGCTGTGAGAACTGCCCTGTTGAAAACCTTGGCATTGTGGTGTGGAAGCAGGGGGAGAAGACATGTAAGAATGAGGGGAGGAGAAGGAGGTTAAGCTAAAGAATGAAAAGAAATAAAATATATAATGCAAAGGCCTTGCCTATAGAAAATTCTGTGCAGGTTTTGGGGGGGAGAGGTTGTTTATCCCAGCAAAATCTAGCAATTATATTCTCCTTAGTTGTCACCTCTCTGACTGAGCACTTTTTCTTCTGTTTCTCCTATCCAAAATAAGCCACACTAATCCTGCCTCATTCCAGCAGTGAGCAATATCAATATTTCCCTCCAAAAACTTTTGTGATCCCATATTAACACTCATTAATACTGCCTTGAAACAGTATTTTAATATTTATTATAAAATCAAACCTACTTGTAGAAAAGCACGTGGAATAAGTTACATGACATATTCTTAAGACTAGGAAACATTGATGCTCTGCTCATTGTTTGAAAATGAAGAAAGTAACGCCAAGATGGTGCCTTGAGTAAAAATTGGAATCACTTACACCACTTAACTGGATGAATCAAAGCCTGGAGATGAGCTTAAATTTCTGACAAAGTTTAGTTCAAGCCCAGCCAGAAAAGCCTCAAGCAACTCCACTGTTCTGAATTGTTTTAGCTTTTCTAAACAAATCAGAACAGCAAGTGCTATTGGAGGCATAAACAGATTTCCTATTTAAAATGCTCAACTTTAAGGCTATTGACCACATTCCCTCCCTTCCTGTCCCAATTTAAACTTGGCTTTCACATCTCCTGCTGAAACCTGAGGTGAGCCAACTTTGAACCAAATTTAGTTTTGTCTGCTTTTAATTTGATTGGACTGGCTTTCAAAACAAACCCAGCAAACTCACAACACTGGGATTTCAAGTTTCTGAACTTCTTTTGCATAATCTCCATCTTTTTATCCTAATATTACCCCTTATGCAGGGCTGAGAAAATCTAAAAAATACATTTTCAAACAGAGGGGGTTTTTTTTAGAGGATACAAATCATTTAAAAAATGAAGGTTAATAATTGAAAATTAAATCAATGTGCTCATCAACACTTGAAGCAACACTCAGTATGTATAGGGGATGTGCAGACAACATGCAAAAACTCCCAAACTCGTTGATAGTGAAAATAACCTCAAGTCAGGCAGCTTTCAAAGGCATCAGTATGAAAAAGGTGCCTCTTACCATAGGCCAACTAAATGGCAGGTTCTCACAATCTTACAGCCCTGCTCTTGGTTGTCTCGCTGATTTGTCCTCTACCTGCTCCTGTCAAAGTTTATTAAATCTTGTTAAAAACATCCCAGTATGATTACCAAGCAGAACTCAGGCAGCTGGGATACTCCTGTGACAAGCTCAAACTAATTCCTCCTGAAAGAGAGGAATGCCTTACCCACCACACAGAGCTACAACAGATGCTCTACCACAGTATGGACTCATTACCTGAACATCAGCTTCCTGCCCTCCCTGGAAGGAAGTTGGGAAGTTTAAAACAGAAAGGAATGATCTACTACATCAATCATTTATAAAGGAAAAGAATTCCTAAATCACTGAAGACTGAATTCCTACTCCTCTAACTGTCAGGAAAGCTTTTCCTGACTAATGATCCTGCTTTCTTAGATCACAAGATGCAAGAGCAAGGAGGCTAAGTATTCCTGTCAAGAAAAGTTAGAAAATGGACTCTCCAGCCAGTCTTTCCCATAGCTTGCTTCGATTTATCTTATGCTTAGATAAATAGGATCCATAGCCCAAGACAAAGAAAAGCTTCTACTGACCACAATGTGCCAAGATTTTACTCTTACTACTAATCTATTTAGAAAACAAGGAGAAAATAGTATGTTTTGAAAATCAAGTTTTAAATTACCAGTCTCTCGACTGAGCATCTAAGGCAATCTAAACAAAGAAGCAGCTTTGAAGAAGCTATTATTGCAAGTGATAGGCTAATTATATAGTTTTAAAGTATTGTGTCCCACATGCAGCAATAGAATAGCTATATATATATCTACACACCTGGGGTAGCAGTAAAAATATTACAAATATTTGCTTTGTTATGTTATTCATAATATACTTCATTGCTCTGGCAGCAGTGTTTCAAAATCAGACAAATAGCAAACCAGTTAACGATTAATCCCTGCTATTTCTACTACTGCCAAGGAGTTGGCTGTGGAATACCACCAGCCCTTCTGCAGAAGCAAAAGTTAGTCCAGCTACTACTTTTACTGTTCCTACTTCCTCCATGTGAGTTCTTTCCTGAAGTCCAGACTTCTAAAGATTTTAGTTACTAGTCTTCTGCGAAACTGCTTTTCTGCATGCGGCCAGGTTTTAATTTCCCCAGGTAGAAGTACAGGCTTAAGGTTGTTCTGTGCTACCCTCTGTGAAACAGTTTTTTTCCTTCTCCAGGTTCAGCGTACTTTTGTTATTTCTTTCCCATACACTTCACACAGGAACAGTTTCCAGCACCAAAATAGCTCGTCCACCACTGGGAAAAGAGAAAGTAGACCCATTTTCCTGTACACTTCTTGAAATGGTCTTCTTGCCAAGCATTGTTTCTCATCTGTTGTGGAACATGACACCCCATTTAAATGTCAACATGAGTTCAACTGGGGCAACTAGTGTATTTTTGAAGTGGCTCTACTCTGAGCTTCTTCCCTACTACCATCAGGTTACTAAGAAACCATGTTTACAGTCTCTGGATTAATAATAATCCCAATGTGCATATTATTTTAACCTTTCTATACACCAAAATTAGAGGAACTGTTAAATTAAGAATTTCTCATCTGTGCAGAGCTATTGGTACTCTGCCATCTACAAGTTGCACTGCATCTCTAAAGCCACAATCACTGAGTAACTCAGGGGTCTGTGAGCTAAAACTAAGTCCCACGGGCATTTGTGCCATGGCTAGTGGAGACTCACTTAAAAAGTGAAGGGATCTAACACAAAAGCCTGTATCTCAGTGACAAGGCTCCAGATGTGCATTATGAATGTTGAAAAATGAAAAATTTACATTAAATATCAACACACAAAAAAGTATTGTTTAGGTAGCCACTAAGGAACTACACGCTTACTGATTTCACAACACTGAAAGTGTGAAAAAGCTTCAAGCTTTTGGTTAGCTTCCAAGAGAAAGGCAAAATACATAAACACTCATAAACCCCCCAAATAATGTATGTAGTTAGTTAATATTGCTCCAGAAAAATGTTTCTATTTAAGATCCCAGATACCTTGTCTTTTTATCTGTTTTGGTTTTCTGTTTTTGTATCACAGCTGCCAAAGAGAGGGCAAAAGAGAGGAAAACAAAAAATCAGGTTTTGTTTGTTTCTTTTAGAGTTTTTCTGCCTAAGAAAGCCCAGCTCTCATATACCCATGTTCTTGAAGGAAAGGAACAACTGTATGTCAACTGATAGTTGCCACAAAATAGTTCTTGAGAAGATCAAAGCAGATTCTCTATTCCAAAGGTTAGCTTCCACTGCTGCCTCACTATCTCCAGAGCATTTCAGAGGCATCTCTGAGAAGAGGATTTCCTGTTGCCCAAACACACAGCCAAAAGCCAAGCTCTAGGAAAAAGTTTCACAGGACATCTTGAAGTACAATACTTGGTCACAGAGGAGACATTGACAGAGTCAGCTGCAAGCAAGCCCAACTCCTAGAAGCCAAAGGATTTCTTGCATTGAAATCTCAGTATTTTGGTAACGCTGCAAGTTGTCCGGTATTTACTTTTCAGATAGTGTTGATAATGTCTACTTTTGTTTCAAAGTAAATGTTTAGGACATCTATGTTATGAAACCATATAGCTAACACTCAGTGAGATATTTCTCATCTGTGCTTCGAAGCTTGTTTCAAAACAGATGCTAGAAGTCACAGAAGTGCCTTCCAAAGAACATACGTATAACATCTAAATCTTGAACAGTAAAAAACCAAAATCTTAATTGAGAGGGTACAATACCTTGGAAGAAATACAAAGGTTTAATGGGAGGGAAATGTACTGGAATAATCCAATTTATTTGACAGTCAAAGGTGCTAGAATAGGAACAAAAAAGTCTAAATCAGTCAGTGCAAAGTGCAATGAGATACCAATATTTCCCCACAAGGTGCTTTCAGGTCTTTCAGAAGCTAAGCTTCTGAAAATCTCTGCAATTCATAGCTAACAAAACCAGAACAACATAACTGGTAACTGCACACCTAGAAAATTTAATACAATACAGTAACTTGCAATTTGTGCATACTCTTCCACTTTTCTTACGAAATGTTTAATTTGTTGTCCCAGACGAAACAGCCTTTGGTTATCACAGATGACTATTAAATTACAAGAACTATACTCAAACAATAACTACAAACTCTGCTAAACAAAGCAGCAACAAATAAGCATTCTAAAAACAAAGAGGATGCCAGAACAATCTTATTTTGGTCCTCAGCATGGACAGGAAGATCTAAGACTGTAATTGAAGGTTGGTATATCAACTTTTCCATAGGTCATCTAACTCCTTTCAGTGAGCAAAGCCAGCTGCTTTCAGCATGATTCAGGGCAAAGGTAAAGACTTTTTCTGAGTCCTGCTTCACCTTCACAGAGGCTGTGTGGAACTGCACCCATGCAATACAAGGACAACAGCAAGGAAAAGGCTACAAAACAAGTTTCTGGTCAAATAACATGAGGAAATGTGGACAAGAGAAGGACTGTGGAAAGACAAAAATAGCTTCTCTTATTTCAAATATTTGAACGTTGTTTTGAACCGGAGTCCATCCTCATCTCTAGATCCCTTTGTAAGTTTGTGTTTGGATGGATGTTTGATTTGAGAAACAGTGACACTTGGTTAAAAATAGTCTGGCTGAATACCTGTTTGGTAGGTTCTGAATTTAGAGATAGCATCTAAACACTTGCTCTATTATAAAATTACAGTAAATTTGCTTACAAAATTACCAATCATTAATTCTTGTACTACACAACCACCTCCTGGCTCTGTAACACCGCATGCTAGAAGCCTCTTCCCTGGATATTAGCTTTAATTAAACACTAACTCATTTCATTCATGAAGAAATGTTAATGCATTTAAAACTTCATGTAAGGTCATGCACCTTACACAGTGTGATCTCCACTTCTTTTGTGTTGTGTATCACCAGAACCAGAGTGATCTGAAACTGTTTTACAAATTTCTGAGAAAAGCACAGCTGAACTTAACACACTTCGTAGGAGCCAGGATTTGAAATTACCAGGATTTGAAATATATGTCAATTCATCATCAAGAACGATGAACTTTGTATTCAGCTGTTACACATACATTTCACTCATATTCAAGGTCTAAATTATTTCTCCCCCTCTCCAGACACTTTAGTTAAATTTCTTTTTAAACAACCACAGTTCACTGGCCTGCATTTGTAGACCTAACAGTGCAAAATGCCTTAACGTAAATAAATGTTCGTAGTCAGCAGAAACCAGTGCCTGTGATCCACAGGAACAGCGAGCACTCACAGCTACAAGCGGGGGCAAGGGAAGGGGAGGGGAGAGGGAAAGTTGGCTGAGGGGGCAGGGAAGGAAGCTGTGCTCTCAAGATATGGTGGAAATTTTGTAATTGTTTAAAATTTGGCAAACAACAAACATCTGGCAACCGCTGTAGCAGCAGATTCTGAGTCCTGCCTATGCTTTGGTCCCTCATGGAGTGCAGCAGGAAGACAGTCACACATTTGATACAGCCTGAAATCACAAACCATTTTAGTAGTAATAGCTATTAATAACTCCTCTGCTTCCTAGGCAAGGAGGAACCAAGCCTAAACATACAAGAACATCAGTTCTACTAGCTTATGTGCCAACACTGAAAATCTGGGCTCAAAGAGCCTCACGAAACTTGGGAGAGCAGACAGATGGGTAGACTATGTCTCAGTTCTACATATTTAATGAATATTTACCTTTATGGACAGAGATTTGAAGGGTATTTTTTCGTCAATGGAATCCCATCTCCAAGGAATTTAGGTCTGCTTAAGCTTTGCTTTCCACATTTTTCTACCTATTTAGAAACTATTTATGTAGTTAATAAATACAACAAGTCACGTAAAGCATAAGGTGTACCAAACTACCTTCTCTTTTCAGTATTTTTAGATTTGGCTTAATATATTAATATGGTTAGACCACAGTCAGGTAAGGGCAGCTCTCACTGCAAATAAAGAGGGCAAAGTTTAACTTAAGCTCTAGGTATATATCTTCTATAAAAAGAAGTTACTCAATTTAGTATTTTTAAATTTAAATGTGGAGTTTGAACTCTATTTTAGGGCTGTTTTTAGAATTGAATGAGTATTTGATCCAAGACCCTTGCAGCTTTAAACACTTTTGAAAATAATTTTCTTTAGTGAAAAAATGTATTTCTCATATAAGAAATTATATTAAATATGTGTCTGATATGAAAGGCCTGAATGTTATTTGAGGGATGGGAAAAGACAATATCAGGAAGTGGTGGAAGATAAAGCAAAAAAACCCACTCACACTGCTATTAGAATGTGACAGGCTGCAGAGTACACCAAGAACATTTTGCTATGTAAAAATTTCATTCTACTATTTGCTTACTTTAATTATATTCTATTGGCAGAAAACATTTGAGTGCTGTTATCTTTTTGACTTTTTTTAAAGATGAAGAAACAAAGTTTGCGTCTTGTCACAGTTAGAGCAGACCTGGCAATCTTCAAACCCACGCTTCAACAAATCAGCTTGCTGAGGGTTTCCCCACTTGCCAAAATTAATCTCATTCCAGGCAAACACCTGGCACCTGTTTCCATGGTATATTTCAAATGTCCAATTTAATTTTTTTTTTTAGAAGTCTCTTTCCTTGAACAGGAATCATTTCATGGATCATTTCAGGTGATGAGCAAGACACAGTGACAGTGATGTCTTGTGATATGTATTTGCCAAAAATTGTTTGTAAAACACAGGGAAACAAAAGTTGCAAGAATAAAAAAAAGGTAGTGCAGTGTATACAGCAAATCCACTGGTTTTTCCACACTTTCTACCAAGAAAAAGAAACATATTTCTCCACAATTTAAACAATTTAGCAGGTGAAATAACAAGAGCTTAGCACAGTCCTTTCCCAGCTAGAGCCAAATACCAAAATCTACCACGATGTGATTTTAGTATCTCATCAACCCAGTGCCTGGTGCCCTGTGCTTGCGCTACTGGTCCCATGTCTGCAGTGAGGGCACGGAGCCAGTGCAGTGCCTCCTGGGCTCAGCCTTCTACAGGAGCAGCAAGATCAGGATCATTATGTGGCCAACCAAAACTTCCTGCTCTGAGAAGCTGCCCCAAGTCCCAGGTGCCTGCAGACACCCAGCCAGGCCAAACCAGCCTGCTTGGGATCCACACTTCCAACTCAGCAGACAGGATGAGGCTCTGTCAAGGGATATGGGCAGTGCTACAGGGCATGGGGCTGTGCCCCCAGTGAGGGCAGGAATTGCGCTGGGACCTTGTTTGCACATCGGTAGGGAGGAGCAGCACAGGAGAGCAGAGCAGGCGTGTGCTGGGCAGGCATGAATTAGATAGGAGTGGGAAAGGGAAGGAAGAGTGCAGCATTGTGTTTTGCTTTGGAGAGAGCAGGACCTGCAGTGGGAAGGGAGGGAGCACAAGGTTAAAGCGACTCGTGTGACAGAGCACATTTGAACAGGGTTCAGATTTGGAGAAGCCAGAGGTAGGAAAGCATGGGGCTTAGGATATTGGCATGGGCGTCCCGGATCAGGGAGATGAATGGGGTTCTGAGGAGGATCAGTTTCTACTTTGGGAAGGAGATTGTTGTATGAGTATGCTGGGCTACCGTCCTTGTCTGGGATTTCCTGGTCAGAAATAAATGCACATGGCTTTTCCTCCTCTGCTGGTCTTACTGCAGCTGTACTGTACAGCTGATTTACACTCATGCACAGAAATGCCTGGAATTTTTCAGCTTATGGCAGCCCGATTAGATGTACTGTATCATAGCTTGGACAAGCTTCCAAAAGTTTGGAAGTCCCTAAGGAAAATGTTCTCAAAGTCCAGCATAAATGCATAGTTGTTGCTGCTGACAGCAGCAGCTAAGCAAGCTTGGTCTGGAAATTCCACATCCATCCTTTAGCCCAAAGGCGTAATTTCTACATGGGGAAGACTTAAAGATAACAATATCAGGCATGTCAACATAATTACACTGCAAAGCCTGCAATCTCCAAAAAAGCAACTGCTCTCCTACCACCCAGCCCCAAAACACACGCAGAGGACAGATGAAACATCTGCTACAGTGAAAGGGGCTTCCTACTGTCCCTGAAGCGATTTTCATCCCCTCAGAAGATCAACAGCTGCCAAAATCTATTCTTAGATATTTGAAAAAATTACAGCATGTTTGAAGATGGGATACATTTTTCCTTCATAAACATCACTTTTATTTTGTAGGAAAGTTACGCCAAGTGCATTATTATAAGCCTTATTTAGTACACCTCTAAGGAAGAGGTGCAAATCCATTCTACACTAGTTTCTAATAAAATAAGTTTAGAATACATAAAGATAAGTTTACATTTAATGGGCCAGCCCATACAGATTTCAACCCTTTGCCTAAAATGAATAAACAACTTCTCCCAATACACATTAAAAAAAAAAAAAGACAGGAAACATTTAAAGGATTATGCTATGGTAGCCACATATAAAACCAGGTACAGCCATCAGTTTTGTTATGCACATTCCTATAATGCAAATTAAGACTGAGTTCCAATCCTTATTTGAAACTTTTAGGCACTAACACAAACAACTGAGATTCATATACACCAAGGGAAATCTAGGAAAAAAAGTACATGCTAATGATATAATACGGCAAAAAGTCATCTTAAGCTT
>VZRR01010896.1:12233-49622 GCA_013398015.1 Oreocharis arfaki | reverse complement strand
AAAAAAAAAAAAAGATAGGAAACATTTAAAGGATTATGCTATGGTAGCCACATATAAAACCAGGTACAGCCATCAGTTTTGTTATGCACATTCCTATAATGCAAATTAAGACTGAGTTCCAATCCTTATTTGAAACTTTTAGGCACTAACACAAACAACTGAGATTCATATATACACCAAGGGAAATCTAGGAAAAAAAGTACATGCTAATGATAATACGGCAAAAAGTCATCTTAAGCTTCAGATGCAGGCAAAACTTCCTCAAGAAAGGAAACATGATGTCTTGTACAAATAAAAGTAGCAGAGTAAACAATTTAGCATAGTAAACAATATAAACACACAATTAGTAGTTCACAGAGCTTAATGGAAGGTACTGCCACACATTTCATAAAACTGAAGCCATCTGTTCGAAACATCTACAATGGGAAAACACAGATGAGAAAGAAAACCCCAACATCAACATGTTTCATTCATGGGTAGAACTGAGAGCAGAATTTGTTAAAGAGTCCCTTCTTTTTGGAGCCAACAGCCATAATATCATAGAATATCCTGAAGGGATCTACAGGGATCATCCAACTCCAAATCCTGGCCCTGCACAGGACACCCCAAGAGTTACACTGTGTACCTGAGAGCATTGTCCAAACACTTCTGGAACTTCAAAAGGCTTGGTGCTGTGACCACTTCCCTGGGGAGGCTCTTCCAGTCCCCAGCCACACTCTAGGTAAAGAATCTTTTCCTAATATCCCATCTAAACTTCCTCTGACACAGTTTCATGCAATTTTCTCTGGCCCTGTCACCAGTCACCCCAGAGAAGAGATCGGTGTCTGCCCCTCCTCCTCCCCTTATGAGGAAGTTGTGACTGCAGTGAGGTCCCCCCTCAGTCTCCTCTTCTCCACACTGAACAGACCGTGGCTTCCCCTCAAGGCCCTTCACCATCTCCATGTCCCTCCTCTGGATGCTCTCCCACAGTTCTCTGTCCTTCTTACATTGTGGCACCCAGCACTGCTCACAGGACTTGTGGTGAGGCTGCACCAGCACAGAGCAGAGGGAGTCAATCCCTCCCTTGCCCAGCTGGCGATGCTGATGCACCCCAGGACAGTACTGAGAGTGATTTTGCTTGTGTTGAAACATAGACAGCACACTGCTTAGAACAGGTTAGAGAACACACTATAAGAAAAACATCCACACATCTGTGGATTATAGTAACAGGAAATCAAATTATATACACAGTTTGGCTGAGTCCTAACTTCAGGCCAGTTGGCAGGACTGTTCTGGCATTCAGTGTATGCGGCGATTCTCCCTGTGTTCCTTCTCTTGGCAACAGAGAGTGAAATTTCTCCAGAGGTACTGCAGAATGGGAAAGGGTGACACAGGAAAATTAAACTTATATTGCTGAACCATTTACTGCTTTGAAGCATCCATTTCAGATGCTTCATAGAAGCTGTTGTTTCATGGTTGAAAAAGTTATATCATATTGCAGGAGTCAAAAACTGGGCACTGTGAATACCTTTAACCTGTGATTTTATCACTCATTATGTAAAACCGGTTCTGTTAATTTAATACATTTACAGTAGTTTTTCTGGAGACAGATATCTCTGCAGTGTTTTACTTATTTCTTTTTCTTGTCTTGCTGAAGTTCTGGTTCAATTGTCTGCCACAGATGTTCTTAAGCAGAAATTTCACTGCATTTAATATTCAAGTTCTTTCTTTTCCAGACATTTATGGTTTTTTTAAAATATCAAATACCTGCACAGCTTGACATGAGTACATTTTGAAGATTAAGTCTGTCTCAAATACTAGAACTCCTTCAAGTTTGCTAGATTGTGATGCTGTTATGGATACTGCCTTGTCCCTTAATAATGCATTTTAAAAGAGCTTAAACTCATTTGACCTCACAAGTCCAAAATTCTTAGAAAGCAGAATTAAGTTTCCTTATTCTAACATAGTTTATTATTCATTACTTATTATTCTTTTTATATAACAATTTAGTTTTGATTATTAATTTCTTAGATTTTAGGTATTTGGTATCATGATAATCCTGTATTTCAAAATTAAAACTGTGAAACCCTTTAAACTGACTCCCAATTTCAATTCCCTCTTAGAATAACTCTGTTCCATTGCAAAGTAACTTTAATGGGCAGAAAAGCAGACAAACGGCTATTTTCTAATAATCCAAACATTATAGTTGCACATTTTACCATACATGCCCTGATTCTTCTGATTGTTTTAAATCTGTGGATTTTAAAGAAGAATAGATAAGTTACATGATGACTAAGAAGCCCGTACATACTAGACTGGCTGAGGAACTCATCCTCTAGAGTTCTGGCATACTTATTTCACTTCAGAGTGCTTTTGTGCAAGCAAAATGTTTTTCACCGAGGTGCTCATTATGGTTTGGGAAAATATAGAAAGGACTTTTAGTGTTATTCATTTTAAGGAGTTTAGCACGTTTCTGTACTAATTTAATATGTCCTTGTACAAATCTTTTCAGGCTGCGTTTTTACCATATGGTAAATACATTAAAAAACCATTTTACATACTCAATATTTCCTCATTGTGGTATTTTTGACATAATTATAGCTTCTTTTAAAAATAGACAAAAACATGTTTAGCATTTTCCCCCAAATTAAAAGCAAACAACAAAAAAGTCTCTTCTAAAGCCGTGTGATCTTCCAAATGAATTAGAGCGAGCAAGGACAGAAGTGTTTTAAAGTCTGCTAAACATTTCAAGACAGATATTAACAATGTAAACACAGCCTGAACCAAAATAAATTTCAAAGGTATAGCTAAGAACAGCCTCTTCTGGATTTGAGTTTATTTTTAAATTTATTTCAGCCTAAAACTGCAGTATCTTGTACAGAACCATACATTACATCTTACCAGGAAGTACAGCTCATACTACGTTCAGGAATCCAAATACTAATGTTACTTTTAAAACTTAGAATCAGTATTCATTTTGCACGTGGGTGACATTGCAAGAAAGAGAAAAAACCCCACAACATTTAAATAAGCTCATACTTCTGGACAATGTATTAGCATTAAGAACGCCCACTTACCATTTCAGAGTGGGCAAGACTGGAGCACTGTATATATGTAGACCTACAGATTTAATGACTTCTGGGTTGGTTTTTTTGTTTGTTTGGTTGGTTTTTTTTTTTGGAAACTCAGTAAGACCTTCCAAAGTAATTTTGAAAATACGCTTTCTAGAAGTGTGCTGTGTAAATAAAGTCTATTAACACAAGGCTGAAAACTAAAGGTCCTACAATGAGTATGTGGAGTCTTCTGCATACACCATCTAAATCTACAACGCATACACGTGACCATTTCTGACACTTGGAATCTAAAGATCTGGCCTTACTACAGAAGGACAATGCTATATTTTTATGGTCTAAGTTGGTATCTAAAATAGACTGTGGACTTCAGTCCTCTGAATGGCATTTTACTGCTCTGCAACATCAGTTGGAGAGAAAAAGGTTTTCAAGGAATATGAATAAGAAGGGAACAATGCCAAGTTCCTAAGAATTTTCAAGCAGACGTGAAACAAGTCCATCCATAAAGGAAGTCACTGCTCAGGTAAAGAAAATTACTTAAATTCTTGCCTTTTTAAAAAATCTGGTGAACTATTTTCATTTCAGTTATAATGTTAAAGGAACATTGAAAGTTTCAGATTTTTATTAGGTGGGGGTTTTTTTTCGTTTTTATTTTTTTTTCTTTGCACTAGCATGAAGTAGCAGTATATCAAAAATGTTCTGAATAAGTAAATTTTCAAGACATAGACACAGAGTAGATGAACAAAGAAGTGCCCCTAGGAAAAAAAAAAAAGGCATAACTCATAAAGAAAACAGAAATCAGAAAAAAGCACCTGCAGGGACAATTCATGAAGGATGGTTAGACAGAATCTCACAGTGTCTCAAGGAACAGAGGACTGCAATGCACGAACAACGTTATGAGCTCATGTAATCACAGACAATCATTCAAAGGCAATTAGCTCAGAAGAGTCCAGAGTACACTGGTAGTGCTTGCTCTGCTCCACAGGCCATAAACATGACATACTGATCTATGTGAGCATGTCAGAAAAGAGCAAAAGTCCTAACTCTAAATTGTTCCAGGAAGAACAGCGAGGTCAAGGGTATCACCGGTGCCTGAGGTTCCTGCCAAGGCAGGAAATGTGTTAATGAGCTTGCAAGCAGCACACACCAGCTGAGTAAGGCAAGAAACCACAAGCAGCAGCAAGTTAGACAATTATATTTTGTCTCTAACCAAATCTTCTGCATAATCATGAAGACTTCCTTAAAAGACAAAATTACATGCCTGAACTCCAATTATGCACTAAGTGTAATCCAAAAAAAGGAAAGAGAGGTTCCCTGCAATTCCCTTCATAGTCAAGAGTACTGAAACTGAACTAATGTCAGATAAATGTAAGGACTACAGAGTAAACAAATGAACAGTCTTCCTACCTTTCCAAACTCATTGGATATGTCAACACAGATAAGGATCCATATCACAGATATGGGCTTTTTTTCTCCTAGGAATTTCCTAATCCATCGTAAAGGGTTTTGTGCAAGCTTGGTAATATAAAGTAATTGAAGCTCACTGTGAACTAGACTGCTGTCCCAACCAACAGGTGTTCAGGTGGGCAAGAAGCTTTCAGTTTCTATTCTGCACTTACTTTGATAAGCCCACTTAAAATTTCTCTAACATGCCAGTCAAAAATTAAGAGTCACAAGAGCCAAGAGGTCAAACCACTGTTTACATAGTATTTGGATGATATAGATAATATTGGAGTGGTTGTGTAATAACAGGTGGGATAGTGCCCAAAGTTTAATCCTGATTGTTAAATACAGAATTTTAACAGGAAGGAGGATATTCCAGTAATAGGTAGAGCACATAGTTCTTTAATACACTTTACAGTAATTACTAACATGAACTGATGGGATTTTCTCAAATCAGTTCTGGAGTACAGTGCCCAGAAACTGTAGTATGTACAAAGAACCTTACCTGTAAAGAAAGACTGAACAAACTGCATTTACTATAGAAGAGATTAACCTGAAACAAATACAAAATACTTTTTAAAATGCAGGAGACTATTGCAAAGAAGATACTGATCAGTTCAGTCTGAGAGAACAGGAAATACCTTAATTTGTAGCAAGAGAGAGTTCAGCTTGATACCAGGAAAAGGCTTACTTACAAGAATCACATAAGCACTGCAACAGGTTAATTCAGAGGATCAACAACATCTTCAACACTGGAGGATTATCAAGAACAAGCTGGAAAAATGTTTGTCAGGTAGAGTTTAAATATAGCTCGTTATCAGGGAGGTCCATCTGAAAGGTCTTCTCTAACCCTGTATTTTATTATTTTAAGGGACACCTTATTTTACTCTAAGTCCAACCATGGCAATTCAATTGTCTTCGCAGAGCATGCTTTGAATTTCATAGCAGTGCATGGAATATGTCAACCAAATGGAATTTTTCAACAGTTAACCAAGAAAGCCCATCATCATAAGCCTAATCTGCATTACTCCAACAACAAACCTGATCTTTCTTTTATTTTGATGGATGTAAGCTCAGGTTCAAGTTTATTATGAAGATAATTATTTTAAATACTGACAAACACCTGAAATTTTCCAAGACCAAACTGCCCTGCAGACAGGAAGTTGTGTCCTGTCTTAAAACAGTTCAGACTGCTGCTCCTAGACTAAGGGGGATATGCAGGCTGTCATCATCCTTGACAAGTTACAGCTGACATCTCAACCCAAATAGTGTCTCCTTTTTAATCCAGACTTCCTAAGAGTACTGCATGAAACATATTCATCACCAAACTACAAAAAACAATTTGAACATTTCAGTGAACTGCCTAATAGCAGACATTTAAAAGTAGCTCCTAAACTTTTTAGGGTCCTTAGTCTGTCAGTATAACCTTATCAATGCTGAGACTTTAAAAAATAGACAGACAACTGCATTTACACACCCACACTGCTGCATAAGCAACGTAACTGTGTAGTTCAGTGACTGTCATCAATGACTAGTTACCTAAGTTTTATAGAAAATATACATATTGGGGTAGTGAACACCTAGGCACCTCAAATTTAAGAGCTCTGGAGATGGATCAGCAGCAGTGCTTCCAAGCTTGCCTATTAATTATATTGCCTGACAGCTTCCATTATAAGACCCTGCTATCAACTGCTTGTGACTTTGCCAAATGTTAGCTGCTGTGCAGAAATGGTCTGTGCTGAGAGTCGCGTCAGACTGAACTTTTTGGAAAATTTGACCGAAACAGGTCATTTCTGTGAACAAAGAGAATATAGATTGCTTTGCCTGGTTTAGCATACTCTGATGACATCTTAAAATCAAACAAAAAGCTCACAAACACAATATAATAAAGTCTGAGCATCCATATGCTTTAAGTCAAGATTTGGAAGTCTGCAGGGCAATGTAAACGTTAAGATAATGGGACCCATCTGCTATCCATGTGAAAATCTGCCAAAATTAGTCCATTTTCCAAGCATTTTCTTTTTGAAGTGGAGTCAAGAAGGAGAAGAATGTTGCACCTGCTTGGTACATTGCTTTCCCTAGGTGGAATGCTTCAACCCATGAGAGATGCTGTATTCTCAAAACTGCAGTTGTTTTGGGACCAGGGAAGTCTGGAAAAAACATATGCTCTCCATGTCTTCTGTGCAAAAGTCCAACATCGTGGACTTAGAAGTGGTATCTTCAAAATGCAGAACAGGAGCAGGGGCTGATACAAGAAAAGTTACTGGGACTGCAGATTAGTTGAAAAGGCTAGAGAGAACCTAGAACTGGTAACTGTGGAGGACAGATCAGGCAGGAATGATGTCAGCCAGAGCCTGGTCAAAGAAAAAAGACAGGCTATTTCTGGAAGGCAACTAATGGAAAAGTGAGTGGAAATGAATCTGATAAACTACGGACCTGAGACTGACGAGTATCTTGATAAGCAGTGAACATCAGCTCAGAGAGGTCCTGTGAGATAGAATTTATCTGTGGCAAGTACAGACACCACAATGCTAGAGGAGGTTAGAGGAGTGGAAACAGAAAGCGTTTTGGTCACGCTGACATGACTGCACAACACATCAGGAACCTTTCTTGTGGCTCATGTCAAGCTGATGTCAGATCTAGCATGTTTTAAGCTTGTTTTAATACAAATACAAGGACTAGTAAGACACAGACTCTTCTGAACTAAGGATGCCTGTGTGACTCTAATTCCCTCCACACCATTCTCCCTCATGAATCTGTTTTATGATGCAATGTCTAATTAAATGACAATGCCCTGTTTTTCCCAGCAGGCTTCCTTCTTCATGCTAAGCACAAAACTGACTTCCTCTGGGAATGAACAAGTGTTACGCTGTAAAGGATACTTGTTTTTCGGACTCTTGACTCCTCCCTTCCAAAGCTGTAGTGAATGAGTTAATGAACTGCAAAAGTCATTAAAGCAATTGAACATTGAAAACAGAACACAAAAAATACTCTCTCTTCTAATTTCATAAGATTTCAGTGTGAATTTAGGCAATTATTTTAAATCAAGCATTCATCTCAGCTTTTTGGGGTGTGGTGTTTTTTGTTGGGTTTTTTGTTTGGTTGGTTTATTGTCGGGCTTTTGTTTGGTTGGTTTTTTGTTTTGTTTGTTTGGTTTGGGTTTTTTTTTTCATTTATTTTGTGTCCCAGATGCTGGACTTGGCAGCCCTGCCACTAATATACAGGTATCATGAGCTCAATACTTAAAACGCAACATGTAATTCAAAGTGCTTACCAGAAAGCACAGAAAGTCTTAGGAGCCCTGAACTAGATAAATATACCCCACCTCAAAAAAAATTCCCAAACAACTCAACCCATACCACATTTTAACAAACAGTTGATAGTTAGTCTATGAGATTCAGTTTCCAGGTGCCTATGCTACTAAAATATCCTCTCAATTAGCTGCTATGCACACCAGTTTATTGGTATTTGTGAAATCCATGTACATGGTGGTGGTGAGCGCTCCAAGAAGCCTCAGAACAACAAATCAGTCTCCAAAGCATTGTTTAAACAGTTCCTAGAGCCATATCCCAGCCTTCCAGTCAGGCAGGCCATGTACCACCCTTCCTCACCATGTAAGGAGGATTACTGCACATGCTCACCACCTTTCACCTGGGAAATCTGTGCAAGCTGTGGTGTGCAAAGTCAGACAAGAGCTCATCCTAACCAAGTCAGCCCTGGCTCATGCCAAAGGTCCCCCACAAAAGATGATGCCTGAGGATCAGACTGCCAGAATTAGAGCAGTACAGAGAGCTTGTAAGGAACTTCCTATCAAAGGGCAGCCAAGAGTGGATTCAGCAGTAGGCCTGCTTTGGCTGCTTATGCCAAAGCATAAAAACAAGTGCCCTTGCAGGCATCAACCAAGAAAACATGAAGAACGGTCTTCATGTGTTTTAAGAGAGCACGAGCTCTGTGCTTACAATATTAACGGTTATGAACGACCTAACACTTCGCTTTTTCTTTTAAAAAAAAAAAAAAAGTAAGAAAATGTCATTAACTTCAATTTATGAATGGGAAAATAACTTAGGAAGAGCTTATTACTGCCCTGTGTATTCACAGCAGCATACTGGCACTCTTCTGCTGGAGATGTGCTGCCACTCGGGGAGTTGTTTCTCATGCTTATGTTCACGTGACTTTTCAGATGAGAACAATTGTACTTATTTCTGTTCATGAAAGTTAAGTTTTTCATGCAAAAATCATTAAAGAAAGACATCAGGGATGTTAAGTTGTTAACTGACATGTGAGTTATGACAGCCAATATAAACTTCTTCTAAAGCAATCTTTGGGAATTGTTAAAACACATTTCCAACACTTGACAAAAATAGCTTTCAGACCAGTGATATTTGCTAAAATACATGCAAATCTACTGCATTAATATTATGAAACAAAGAATCCAAACACAAGAATTCTTTGAGATCTTAGATACAAAAATATGAGATTCCCAGTCCACAGCAAAAATGCAATAGTCTGCCTTGCAAACCCTATCTGCAACCTAATCGATGGAACTACCAGTTGGTCACATCAGGTCAGATCCCAGGATCTGACAATTTTATTTCCTCTGCTCTCTTCACTTACTTTCCTGCAGAGATTTCTACAGCTCTGTAAAGCAAATGCATACGATGCTTTGTGAATTCTAAACACTTAACGAAACATTACACAAGCATTCAGAATGACAAGTTAAGTAACCTTAACTTAAAGCAGACCTTGAGCTACAGCACACCAAAAAATATATTTGGCTTTTACAACAGCATGATTTATCATTTGAAAAACAAGATTTAAAAATTGGGTGCTTTGCTAGGTCAGGAGTTAATTTTCAGTGATACTAAAGTGTATTGCTCTAGCACTCGTTTCCATTTGCCTTCTTCCATCTTCATGTGAGTTCACATTTTACTAAAGAAGCTCTGAACCCTGAGACCTACAAATGAGTTCTCCAAAGTGGGGACTTATTTGCAGCTGCATAAACATATCTGCACTGCTTTTCCTACACTTCACAGAAATTTCCCGTGTTTCAAATAAGAAAGGCAAGCATGGCACAGTACATGGAAGCAGCCCTCATGTTCAAAAACGGTTAGCAGAAAGACACTTAGGAACACAAAACATGGGTCTGATTTTTCTCTGTTTTTTGGTAAAAGAGAAGATATATTAGAAATAAAGAAAAAAACCTACTTTTCGTAGGAAATCTGGTAAAAATTGGTGGCGTGTTTGGATGGTTTCCTACACCTGCAGAAGATGGGTTAAAGCAGCCACTGGCTAACCCTTGCACTGAGCCTTTACAGCGCTCTTAGCAGAAGCAAGTCATAACAGTGATTTAAATATATTATTTATTAGGTAACTTTCTAATATACTTGCCTGTCAGCTCTGAGTGTACCACTGTCAAGGTTCAGTGTACCCTGTAAAACAACAACCAATCCCCTCTAAAAACTTTTTTTTTTGTTAGAAACTGGTTATGCAAAAAAACTTGGACTAAAAATTAAAAGATCTAGTATTTTCTAATCCAGAGTTATTTTCTTTAAACACGTTCTAAGAGAAAAGAATGCTTGCATTCATTCCAAGTCACATTAATAAAAACATTAAAGTAGAACAGATTTCTCTCACCCGGGATAAGTAATTGAGGATCACAAGGTCAGGAGTTCATGACTTAAATCCTCTTTTGGATGCAAAGACCAACATTTCATCATGTTTCCGTCTTAACTCCTTACTATTCCCTTATGGAATTCACAGTCTAAGCAAGAAAGCACTTTGGCTCTCATGAAAATAAATCTGTCCCATTAAAAAATACACATTAACCCCAGCTATTAACTTGGAGGACTATTAGCAACTTCTCCTTTGCAAAATGTGACCAAAAAGTTCGTAGTTATCCAGTCTTTATATAAATTATTGCTTTTCTAAGTGACACTGTAAGACCATGAAGATGAACCTGTCAGAGTAGAAATGTGTACCAAAGATAATTTTATTTCGTATTGAAAAGGAGTATTAGCTGCAACTGATACCATAGTTTTAAAAACTGACAAAAACACAGCTCTTGACATATCACATATTTATGCAGGGCCTGCAAACACACACCATTTCCCCTAAAAAGCAAACCCTAGCTGTATTAACACTAATTTTCATACTATTTCCATGAGCCACTTTTTCAAAATGTGATAAAGGACTGGTACCTGAAAAGAGTCCTTCATAAGCAGAAAATTTACCATCATGCAGCTAGCTGGATGTGGCTCCTAGATTTATTTCCACAACTCAAAGTCAGTAACAGTACCAATAATAGCTTTCTCATGGAATTCATGGAAGGATACCACCCCAGTTTCACATATTGTGCAAATGCACAGCCGTTCATTAAAAGTTACAATACTAATTTGTGACAGAACTGAGTATTCTCGGGTGGTCAGAAAGTCTTTTTTTTTTCAGTAAAACATTAAAGTTTAATCCCAGACCAGTACTCCCAAACAATGGCATATGTCACATAGCGCAATGTAAGCCCATTTTCTAGCTGGTACATGGCTTCCCACAGGCTAGTGCCTTTGTTAAGGGGCAGTTTTGATGGCCAGCCCTCCACACAGTGAAGCCCCTCACAAAAAACCAGTTACGAAATCCTGATGCAGATGACCTACTGCCATTTTTGGTTGTTACCCCTACACCCCAGCCCATACACTTGCATGTAAGAGTTATTAATTATTATCAAAGCATGGGAAGAACTTCGTTGCTAACAGCCTATCTTGAGCTGTCTCAGGGAACCTGGGATAGAAAGCAAAGCAGTTAAGAAGAGCCATATAGGGCACGAGTTTCATAGAAGGATTCCCAGCAGTCCTTAGTCACTGCTGTCTGATGGACTGCCTTGGGTCTCCCATGACCTTTTATAAATCCTCTTACTACCTACCCCCACACACTATCCCCTCCAAGGCTGTCGCAATGCTTAAGCCTTCAGTTTTGCATCACTGGTGCTGAGTCCTCCAGAACATAAAATCGTTTCAGAGCCTTCTTGCAATATTTAAGCTGTTCTTATAACAGACCTACTTCCCCTTCAGCTCCAAGACTGCCTTCAGGCTCCCTAAGAATCAATCATGCCAGTTCTCTTGCAGCAGCGAACGCCGGAAGATCCTAGAGATAGGAAACCTGATTCTGGAAATCCCTTTTTATACCCCTGAGGTGGGCTGTAATAGTGGAGAAAGTGAAGTAAAAAGGTATGGGAGTGTATTTAAAAGAAGGGGGTGTACAGACACACACACGAGAAAAGAACAACACCCTGCAGCTATGATAAGACACTGCTAAGATTTCGGGAAAGTACATTTAACTGTCATTTAGTCTGGAAGGGAAAACTGATCCACAGTCTGCATTCCCACAGTGCTGGTTACAGCGCTATCCTTGTTGTGAAAAACATGCTCCTCAGCTGCATATGACAGGAGGAAGAAGCTGGGTAACACCACCTGCATTCACTGGCATGGATTTTAATGAAGAAAACCATTATAAACTGCACCTTTTTGCACATTCACAAACAGGCTTATTCTCCCAAAGGTCCTAAGTAGGCAGGATTTCATCCGACTGGCTGATAACGAGATTAGTTCACTTAGTCTTTACAATGAGTGTCACATTTCTAGCGAGCACAAGGAAAGGCCCAGGCTGCTGCAGAAAACAGAGCTCACTTTACCAATACCAGTGAAGATGGTTTTCTCTCAACTGCAATGAATTCAAGGATTGCCAACCAGGATTTTTAAAATACCATTTTTAGAGACCTTTCTGCTTGCAGTTCACCTCCTTCTCATTATGTGAAGAAATAGGAACAAAGCACCTACTTAGCAGTATCCTAGGAAAAAGGCAAGACTGGCTTTTTCTGGTTTTAATATTACCTACGTGGCTCTCATTTCATTGCTCTACTATCATTTTATTTACTGTGAATTTTGTGTCTTTCCAAGACCAAAAAAAGCAGCACCCCCTCAACCAAATGAAGAAACACTGCTGTCTCCTACAACCCCAGGTGCTCCTTGGACATCTTCCTTTCCCCCACTTCCCCTGCTCCCAGCCACCCACGCTAAATATGGACTTGGGGACACTGCTAGAGCCGCATGACGAGAAATCAGCAAGTGGGAACTATTTCACTGCTGCTACCCCAGTGAAGCTGAAGACAGCTATAACAAATAATTGTAAAGGGGATTTTATGTTTTAAATTGTATAATATCTACCTTATGAAGGCGTTTTTACTGAAGATTGACAAGTGTGGGAAGTGTGAATAGTGCAAGCGTTCACAAATTATAAGGATCCAAAAAAAGTTGAAATGCATGTGTTATAATATTGGGGAGAGGGGAAGAAAGTGAAGGTGTCACAAAAAAAGGAAAAAAAAGGGAGGCATTTTGTGAAAAATTTACCTAGAAAAATTAAAATGGTACCATTTCTTCATCGACTTTCACATTTTGCTGAACCACACCTGCAGTGTTTTTCAGGTATTTATTTGAATGTTCGTTCTACAGACATCAAGTCTTTAAAAATACCTCTTTGTAACAAGCACTAATAGCAACTTCATGATTACATAAGACAAATACAGCACTCTCGTAACACGTACAGTTTATTTAACAAATTTATCTGAGGTCTATAGCCACATAATCAAATTAAAGATTAATTTGCCTACCCCACTCTTTCTTCAGAAAGTGCAAAATCCTAGGAAATTCTAAACATACAGCTATTATTAAAATATATGACTCAACATTAATGAGAAATACAACCAGACCGACTGCTTTAGTACTGTCATAACAGAAAAACACCAAAACACGACATTTTTAGGAACAGTGCATATAATCCCCTAAAAGGTAAAGCTTCTGTAAATTTTGATGGATTACTCACATCATCCTGTGTAGCTAATTCTAATGATCTGTCCTACAGCCTCTGATGCTCTAATGCTGTAGCCTGCTCACGAGACTACCAAAATGGCTTTCCAAATACAAACATTCAAACACAGGCGAAGGAGTGCCAAGGAAGCTGCAGAGCTCAGTAAAGCCCTGCTCTACCTCCAGCAAAGGGCAATGTGCATTTGCAAAAGGCACTCATCCAAAAAAAGATTAGAAAGCAGAGTCTGGCGCTGAGATGTTCCTCTGCAGGAAAACTGAAATAAAATTAAGAAAAAGAAAACAGGATGATGTGTACTGATTGTAAAAAACCCCAACAGATTTCACATGGAAGAAGAGGGCTGCAAAGGGAAGCTGTTTTGATCTCTCCGACCCCGAAGAGAGACAAGCAGACTTGCAGGTAAGTTCACAGTTTTAAAAAGACATTCCCCAGGATTTTTTTTTCTTTGTAACAGACAAAGCTGTGCCTTACAAAGACTCTTCAGTCAGGGGTTAGGAATCCTCTTTCTTCTACAAGGAACATAGTCTCAAAAATCTGGACGCAAGACAGACATGTTAAAAGTTGCAGTTTATAGATCCAGCGTTTTAACTCAGGAAGAATTGACCGATCCCTCTGGAACCAAATGGATGACTGGAGCTCATGAGGGAATGATTAACAAAAAGGAAGGGGAAAGGACATGAGCTCAGTGACTGTGACACAGATAACCTAAACCAGATTTCTTAATGTTAGTCAGTATTTTTTTTGTCCTTCAAAAGTGATGCAGCTAGATGGTCTTTCAAGGATTTTATTGCATTTTTAAACAGAAATTAGTTTTCTATATCCAATACACTTCCACATATGCATCTTTTACAGATATACAAACTGAATTTATCAGTACCATAGGCAAAAGAATACTCCAACTCTAAATCAAGACCACTCCCACCTAATAAAAATTTTTTCATTTGTTACACTAAAGTCCTGACTTATGCCGAAAAGAATCTTAAAGACACAGAAGACCATATGTTCATACAGAGATTTCAAAATAGACCCAAAGTCTTTGTTTACTTACTCCAACTCATCCTCTCAAAAGGAATAGCTTAAGAAAGTGATGGAGAACTTTATAGATGCTGTCAAATAGCTATATATAAAAACATCTTCTACTTAGTGACAGACATGCTGCAGGAGGATGTAGTTTAGACTTTTATTCCCCAAAGCTCTCAACAGATGAACAGATTTCTTCCCCATGCAACACCGTATAAGAAAGGATAATATGTCCAAAAATTTATTTTTGGACATGGAGAGACTCCATAAAGTAAAACATGTCCATATTCACTTGATTGTACAGTAACAAAGTGGGGAATCATTGTATTTGCCCTTAACTCTTTGGTAACATACTCTGTAAGCGATGAAAGACATAACATCATAGGCCAATTAAAATGGATTTGCTTACTAAGTCTGGAAAGTGAATCTTGCCAGACTCAGCTGCCAATATTTTGTACAGAAATCTTTTTGACTCCACCCATAAGCAATGTTAGTCTTTGAATGTTGCCAATACCACTGAAACATTGTGGTTTGAAAACCACAAAGTTTTAAATGCAAAATATATAACAGATGAAGCAACCAGCCTGTTTCTTAAGCAATTACTCTTTGTGTAGTATACACCTACTGCACTTGGGAATTGTTTCTTATCTGATGCATGTTACAAATACTATGATCGGTGTTGTCCAACAATTAGGGGCTACGTATGTTGCACAGTCTTAAAATAGAAGCATCTCAAAGGGCAATAAAGTCACATTTTAATGCTAGTCAAAAAAAGTATGTAATTTCATAAGAAGGCTGAAGTGCTATGGCCCATCTACAGAAACCATACAGCTTCCAAAGACTATATAGAAACAAGCACCTGTAAGTGACTCCAGCAATTACATCTTATTTTCTGCACCTTTCCATTTTGCATGCAACACCAATGATTAAAACCCCCACTCTCTGATAAATGCACCAACTACTGGCCTAGTTTTAAGGCATCCACAGGTGTCCACCATTCCCTTTCCCCAAGTACAAAGCAGCGGCCCCTTCTACAAAACAAGCAACCCAGTGTATGTACCAAGGTGCTTCACAGAGAAGTCAATTCTCCCAAAATTCAAGTACCAATTACTTTTCTGTATTCCTACATCTTGTCATTTTTCCTCTGAATTTTCAGTCTAGGACACTGCATGTCAGACAGTCATTGGACAGGGCATTTTCTATTAGCATATCTGTTCTTGAACGAAGTCTTAGGTTGCAAGGTTCTTCAAAGGTTTTTCAAAACTTACAGCAAAAAAAGTGAAACAAACAACATGCTCAAAGAAAAAAACCCCAACAATATCAAAGTCATTCCCCCTTTTCTGATGGTACAGAAAAAAACAACCACACTCTTGCGTTCTTCCAAAGATGGTTCAGCTTTTGCAATACATTGGGTTGTAGAAGAAAAGCAATGCTCTGACCATAAAACACACAAATCCTTATGTACACAACAGTTTGCCCACTTCCAACTATCCCGATCAGCCTAATGTAAGTTCTCTTCCCACAAACTTGCTTTACACTGTGTAATTAACAGGATGAAGAAAGGAAAAGAACATCCATTTCAGTCACCAAGAAAGAAAGAGTACTTTATTTGTACTCTCTTCCATAACCACACTGCATCAAATAGTGCTTTTTCAGCAGTGAAGGTCAGTAGACTGTGCTGTATTTATATTTACATGAAAGGGCAATCCCATCATTAACACTTACAATACAAGTAGTGATTTGGGCAATGGAAGTTCATAAATCTACCACATTTAACAACATAAAACAAGGCTATTGAGCTTCAAAAATTTCCTTGAATGAGACAGTGGCAAGAAGGCAAAATAAGTATCATGAAAAAGGTAAGGTGATCTGCTAGTTGTTGAGTAACACTGTAGTTTTAAGATGTAAAACTGTGATTTTCTGGAGAATTGCTGGTTTAGCTCTTAAACTTGTATGACTGCAGAAGAAAAGCTGCACACGAGCCTGTCCTCTTCAGGATGTAGCTTAAGCTCATATACAAGTTATCTCATATTAGACAGTATTCTCCTGTTTTAGTTGATTTGGGCTTGATGCACGCTCCCTTTAAGGCTAATATGAATACAAAGAACATACAGTTCTTTTACCTAGTAGTATTTTAATGCCCTTTATGGAATGAGAAGCGAAAAAGCCTTCTCTTGATTCTCATACAGTAACAATTTATTCTGGTCCTGCAACTAGTTTTGCAGAGACTTCCATCTTGAGCTCTCACATTTATTTGAAAAAAGACTTCAAATAACTAAAATAAAGATGCAAAGATGTAAAGAAGCAGATGTCTATAAGCACAATGGTCTATCCCTTCAATTTATATTACTTTTTAAATGCATTCTATCCTAAACAGCTCAGGAAGGTAGAGCCATTAAATTGGCCTTTTAGCCCACTTCTGAGATACAGGAAATGCCCTCATTTAAATATTTATTACCCATTTTCCAATTCTTGAATCTTCTAACTGGAATACAGAGCAGACAGAGCATATTTTCATCCTTACTTGAGTGAGGGACACCTGAAGTAGTTTTAAACAATTTAAGGTCAGATACCATAAGTAGTCCTGTGAAAAGTGTGTACAGACTATATTTACCTGTTTTCCATATAAACTGCTGCTTGTTTTCCTATCTTATTTCCTTTTTCTATGTACTTATGAACTTCAGTAATATTGGTTTCGGTTTTAAGAGATTGATATATGATGAGAGCTTCACAGTATGCCAAGGAAACGCAGAAGACAGAGCAAATACCTGACAGTTTTGGTCAAGTGAAAAAAATCTCAAGAAACTGATGTGTGATTCTGAGGTCAGGCAGATGACATGAAATGAACCCATCCCTGTGCTGGTTTACAAACCAACACTACTACTCTGAAATAACTGTTCACTCTCATTATCAAGTCAGACTACTGTAAGAAATTTGCCTATCATGCTGTTTTGGAAAAGGCTGTTTCAGATATCCAAAGGTAGTTTTATCTACCTTTAATTAGTACAGTGTTAAATCTGCAGCCAACTTTTCAGTGTATTAGTGATTTTTCTTTCCATTTACTTGGCTATCAGCACCTCATTACTAACATTTGGTATTTCTTTCTTTGCCTCGTGTTGATAGGCTTCACTGGATGCCTGACACTGTCTCTCTGCTTCCAACTGGAATACATCAGACAGACCCGGACTTTGTATGCAAATTTAAGAAAGACTCAGGCAGTGCAGTGCTTAGAACAACAAGAGTCCTGGCACTCGTGCTGGGGTTAACAAAAACCCTCACCATTAAAAAACGGCAATAGTCTTTGGATAACATTTTGAACAGCTGAAACTTCAACCCTGCCATGCAAGCTTTCTCAGCAGCTCAGGATCTTCACAAATATTGCCTTTATGTGCTGGTGATGGGGTGGAGAGGAGAAGAAATATTTCTCCCAACTAAATGTCCCTCAGAAGTTCATAAAAACTGAAATCGCAGATGATGAAGTTTTGACCTTCTGTTTTTGAGCTGCTTCACTGGAAACAAAAGCTAAAAATGTAAGTATAAGCACGTTCATTTTAACTGTAATTAAAACCCAAGTCAGTAGCACTCGGCTGGCTCCCTTTCTCTTGGTGTGTGCTGCCACCACGAGGATTAACGACAAAATGCAAGGAATACAGGAATTCCTCGGGAACACCTGGTGAAGAGCAACACTCAGCTGCAAACCTTTCTCTGGTCAGTCCCACTTCTGGGTTTGTTACCCCATTCTGGCCTATCACTCTTAGCCCCCTCTGAAAGCCTCGAAAGCGTTAAAGTAGGGAGAAGTCAGGGACAAGTTAAGCAGGGAAACTCTCCAAACGGGCTAAGATTTTTTAAGCTGAGAGTCTACAGCTGAGATTCCACACCACTCTCATTCCTCCAGCCGTGTTTACACACAATTTATGCATTCAAGTTTTATTGAAAGATAAGGCCTCCTCCTAGTCATCTTAGTGGTCCACACAACCATAAAAATTTTGGTAAAGGGTCCAATATTCCTAGAGACAGTAGCACTGCTTCATTAACAGCACTGTTAAAATGTCATGCATGCTGTTTTGATAAACAAATGTGTTCACAAATTTACAACAAACAACAAAGTCTCAAGCAGTCCATTAGTCATTGGTTTTCTCAAAATGTAGCAGGACAACCACATCTTAGTTTTTTTAAATCAGAAGAACAAAGCACCAGTAATTTTATAGATTATCAAGGTGGACAGACTTCTCTTAAATCCTTCAGCTACAGCTTTTGGTAGCAGAACAAGCCTGCGTCAGAACATTTATATTTATGGTGCTGGTAAGCTGATATACACAGAACTGTAGTAGTCAAGTGTGCTCCCCTGAGAAGACAAGAACTTGTAATGACAGTATTCATTCACTCTTAAAAATACCAAGGCAGATTGCTGCTTTCCCACCATCTTTAAGGAAACATGACATCCCCTAAATATTTGTATTTAAACCTTCTTAATCCAAGCATCAGTTATACTATGCTATCCCTTCTGCATCAGAAAATGGAAAGGTTTCTCAGCTTTACTTTTTCTCCCAAAACTTGATGTCCCCTTTTCAGTTTGAATCAGTTCTGTCTCAAAATTCAAGGTAAAATCATGTTTAAAGAAAACTATTTAGGGTGATTTCATGAAGTTAGGAACATGCACCTGAAGACCTGCAAGTTTATTATTTACTCATTATGAATGAGTTTCGAATGACTGATGTCTGCAGTTAATATGCATGCCAGTACTGTAAATGTGCACATCACATTGCTTAAAAAGAAAGAGGATGAACCTGTGGGAACACTTATACTTCAGGTTTCCTCAAGCTCAACACATTGGTGTATACAGAAGAGTAAAACCCTGTGTCTTGAAAAGTGATGTGATTTTAGAATCACATTCATCTACCACATCTTGGCTAAGATTTATTGCAACACAAAGTTGAACAAATGAGAACCTCTATCTCTAAAGAATAGATAGTTCCTTCAGTGAATTCCATTGCTTCTATGAAATCTGGATTTTAGTTTGTCTGTTTGATCAACTGATTTTCTGGATGAGTAAAGGTCATCTCACCTACATCTGATGCATTCAGCAATGCAAAAGTAAGAGGAAAGTTCAAGAGATGAAAGGTGAACAGCTTGCAAAAGAAGAATCAGATGCACCTTGAATCAACACCAGTCTTGTCTAAGACAAGGTTGGTTAGAGTTACTGCTTTACAAGAAATAGGGTAATGCAGTTATAACCCTGAGTAACACTGGATACTGCCACTACTCAAACCATTTCCACTAAGTCAAGGACAATCATCAGTCATTCTTCCTTCCCAAATGACTTCAGGAACA
The DNA here is from genome assembly GCA_013398015.1 of Oreocharis arfaki. Taxonomy (NCBI): domain Eukaryota; kingdom Metazoa; phylum Chordata; class Aves; order Passeriformes; family Paramythiidae; genus Oreocharis; species Oreocharis arfaki. The sequence goes on along the minus strand of VZRR01010896.1, from coordinate 29,907 downwards.
GCAGTTGTAGAAAACATGAAGGGTGCATGAACTGGTTTTAAAGCTCTCAATGTTTTCAGTATCTATATTTGACCAGAGAAAATTCTCCTTAAAAGAGGCGGCTAAAAAATGGCCAGATTGGAGAGATAGGAAGGAAATAACTGAATTGCATGGCTGCAATCTGCTACCCAAGCATCAATAAGGAATTGTATGCATTTCATCCCAAATGTGGTATAAACTGGAGGGGGGCATGGCGGGAGTGGGAAACTGAAGAAAAGCAAATCACAAGCTGTAATAAACTTTGACAAATATTTTCAGAGTTGCTGTTTCCATGTCTACAGTAGAGCAGTTATCACTGTTCAACTACAAAGCCTGAATGCAACCTGTAGATCTCTACTATGACTATTCACAGTGGCCTTTGCAATTACTGTTTTGGTGGCAATGGGTTTATCTGGAACTTGAGAGGCAAGAAACTGTCTTCCTCATATAATGTCACAAGATAGCTTAAGTATTTAAAGGGGTTAACAGTCAACATGTGAGTATTACACAGTGAGATACCATCCAACATAAGGTCCTAGACCTTGGTCTTCACATCCCTGTGTCTATGAATACTGCACCTGCCTTTTTGGGGTAAATCCACAGTGTTCCATCATCTGCACCTACCATAATATGGTGTGATGAATGAGTGCAAATCCAGTGCACCTCACTCCATCAAAGTGCTCTTAAAGACCACTTAACCTTCCAAAGGAACTATTTCTTATCGTTAGTGGGGAGAATGTCTCGCAGAAGATTTAACTTGCATCTGACAGAAGATGACTGAAAATATATGGGCCTGAAAAATAAACAACCATAAACAAAAGCTGACTTTTGCATATTCTCATTCATGGGCAAGATGTGGAAACTGATAAAGAACATCTACTAAGCCATGCGAAGGTTGCAACTCTTTACTATAGAGCCATTAGGAAGCTGAGAATTTACTTCAGTCTGAAATAAAAACAATGGTTACCATAATAAAAATGTTAGACCAGCCTCTATCTTGTAGAGAAGTTTCATCAGAATACGGTATTCCATAAACTGATCTTGAAATTAACCATCATGCGCCCCACAACTTTAAAAATAAATAAATAAAATAAAATAAAATAGAAGCTTCTTTCATAATAAAATTAGCACAAGTTTTCTCTCCCAATTTACTTCCAATTCTCCAAATTGCAAAGACAGCATTAACAGTTCTGATTATGCTGTGGGATAAGCCATGGCAGTTTAGCTACAGAATCCTGCCTCATTCAGTGCGAAGCAAATGGTGAGTAAACAGCAAACAGAGGTGGTACAATGGGACCTACAAACTGGTGAAACTGGGGTAAGAAGACATTAGGCACAGCCAAGAGGCTATTTTTTTGGAGAAATAAGTTTTCTTTGAGAAACAAGAGCTGTATGCCTCTCTTTGCCACAGAGAAGTTTGCTTCACTGCACAGCAGGTCACACACACAGGTGCCTCCACATCCAGCAGCACCGTTCTTCGCACCCTAACCAGCAGGTAACTGGGAACACAGGCGGAGACAGCTTTGAGCATCACAGCTTCTTTTTGAGCACAATATCTGTTCAGATAGTCATTCAAATTCTGCCTAAATTTATTCCATATTTTTAAACAAGTTATTGAACTTTTTTTGTAATTCCTCTGGCTTTTTTAGAGCAACTGGCAATAGCCAGAAGTTACAATACCCCGTGACATTTTTTCTGAATTACTGATATGGTTTATCCAACACTGACCTCAGCTTAGATAAGATCCCACAGGATTCATTAGTTCTGGCATAGTACCACAGATAGAAGTCAAGCACTGAGCAACAGAATAGATGTGTGATCTAAAATAATAAAATAAAATTGCATCATATTCTGAATGGGATTTGGATCCCATTTTGTTCCAATAAAAGAATACAGGATTTTCAATCTACACCGTTATCAAGCCCACTGATGACATGTTCAGTAACTTATATTGCACACAAAAATATTTGTGTGGTGTTACTTTGACAGTCACACACATTTTCTAAGGAAAAAAGGTAGACCCAATAATTATACAGAAGCTTTGTAGTAAAAATTTAACCCCTACATAAACAGTTGTATGACCAGAGATGGTAAACTTAAGCTGTGAGTATGATGCAGGAACTTGACCATACAAGAAATTCCTGGTAATGTCCCATTCACTAACTGGGAATCTGCTTCATCTTGGGGTAAATCAGATTAGTGACTGCAACAACGAGCTGCTGCCTCATTTTTTTTCCTATGCACTCTTGAAATGCATTAGCAGCAAGGGGCAGGGACAAAGTTTTCCCTCGCAGGAGTATGGCAGTACATCTGTCTAGGCTCAGAGACCTTTGCTTGGTGCAGTAAGGGACTCATTCTTTGCTTGGCCTCTGGCTCCCAAAGCTGGTCAGATGGAGACTTTTCAGTTATGGAAATCTGCAGCAGCAATGCAGTCTGATAATCTTCACAACATGGGGCAGTTATCCCCACCTGGCATGCTGCTGCCCTCCACTATACTGCATCTCATGCTTATTGGAAGTGAGACGAGAGGATATCAACAGTTGCTACCAGTCACCATTTTTCACTGGACTAGAAGTGGAGATTGCATACAGGAAAGGCAGGAACACTGTAGTTTTAAGACTTGAAGACATTCTCATGCTGAGATATGACAGGGAACCTGTCTGACCAGTACCTGAGAGGCTCGGATCGTTAGGCTGGCATTGGGACATAAAAACAGTACCAGAAAGTTCAGTTTTTTCACAGCTGGGCTTTCACATCTTGGATGTGTAACCATCAGAGGAGGCCATACAGCTGCAGCATTATTGCTATGTTTCCCCACTCTCAAGATTATTTAATTTGAGAAGCAGTTTTCAGAAATTATAGTAAGTATCAACATAACAATTTGGACACCAAAGGTAGCAGCTTATTGTAACAGCTCTCTAAAATAATTTTAGAAGTAGGCCAGGCTTTGGACATCTAAACTAATAGTTGAAAATTAGATTACATGTAAATTTAAACATGATCCACTTCTACTTCCATTTTCCATCTGAACAAGAGGAAATATATCAATGGTCCACTCCTTGGAAAAATCCACACTAGATACTAAAGACTTCAGTATACAGTGCAAGAATTATTCCACATCAAAAAAAAAATGAAGACATACAGTCAACATGTCACATTCATTTGCTATTATTTATTCCACACTGTATATGCTGTAAGGAATGAGAATACTATGAGGAATGCAGAAGGAAAGCAGTCAGTCATTTAATCCAAGCCAACATAACACATGTTGACATGAAGCACACGTCTCAAAATTTGGACAGATACTCTTCATGCTGGAATGCCCAACTTTTGCATGTTTATTTGACAGTTTGACTAGAGTTACAATCAAACCCTACTGATCATTGTGGTTGAGTCTTCCTAATGAAATTCATTATATGACACTATCCAGTTGATTCTAAGTTTTCCATCATGAATACCAATGGACATTTATGACAAGAAGGAAAAATTAGGAAAACAAGCAAAAAAAGTGTTTCTGTCAATATTTTAATAAATCTGCTGCTCTGAAATCTACCTTAATTTTGTCAGCACCCTGCTGTTGAGTCAGGGGTTGCATACTGCCTTTTACAGGCTTTGTGAAAGATACTGCATTTTCCGTTTCAAGGCTCAGAATAAGAGTGCCCTTAAAAATATAAAATCAACTCAAAATAAATGAATGAATTATTAACATCACTTAAATACATATTCAAGGACTGAGCCAAGTACAAAGTGTCAAAAATACCACTAAAACAAAAATAAAGAATATTCTTCTTGAAGGAATTGATACATCCAGACTGTGAAACAGAACACTTTTGTAAGTCTTCATCAGCGCTGACCATCTGACTCCCAGTGAAGCTGGTAGAAGACAAAACCACTCAGTACTTCTGAAACACTTTTGATGACATATGCCATAATCAAACTGAGAAATCAGACACTCAAGAAAATTTTCTGCCATGCTTCTGGATCTCAGCTCCCTCTTCCAACTTGAGCAGTAAATTCCAGACTGATGACACTGCAAAATTAGGTTCACATTTGGGATTCCTGCAGTCACAGCGAAACTTACTATGCTTTCAACGTAAAAGCATGTGTTTTACATACTTTCACATTACACTGACTTAGAATTTCAGATGTTTATACACTACAGCAAAATCAGAAACACAGCTGCTCCTATACTTACAAGTAATTTTTCCTCCTCCACAGTTTATGCTCACAATCTATTCTGGAAATTATTTTAAAAGAAAATGCATTTTTTTCTCCACAGGAAGGGTCCCTGTGTGCAGAGTTAATTAAAATGCTAGAAGACCTAGCTCCAGTTAGAGCATTTATCAGAACTCCCACAGAGGAAGGGCTACCCTTTGAAGTGTTGAATACATTGTCAACCAGGGATGGGTGTCAAGAAAGATTTTCAAGCCATCTGATGCTCTGGAAAAAATGTGTACACCTCAGAATCAAAACCCATACTGTCTATGATGGGATGACAGACTTGGTCAGGTATTTCATGAATTGAGATAATTGTTAGTGCACATTTAGGATGAGTTAAAAACCAAGTTAAAAACCCAATGCATTCAGAGAGACTTAATTCATCAGTCAAATATCTATTAACAAAGAAGAGGACTATGAAGGTAAGAACTCTTCCTTTTTTTAGTAAAAGGTTAGAATAAGAATTTATTTCCAACATGTATCACATGTTAGAATTCTGGCAATAAGCAGTTTTAGTACCAGATGTTACCCTTCCTAACTACTATTAAAAAAATGCCACCAAAAACCTGACCTAAAATAAGAGTGTTAGTTTACTAAATGCTTGAATTTAAGAGCTTTAAATTTTGAGTTGGACTCCTTTATGTTAAAGATTGTTTCAAAACCTGAATAAGTAATTTTCCAGGCATAAACAAAGAAGGCAAAAAGTAACAGGAGTCAGCTGATTTGAAAGATAGTGTTCATAAAATGTCCAAGCAATTGCCTGCAAGATCTACCATAGCACAGAAGACACTTCTGGACCACAGCCAGTAACAAATAAAAGAAGAAAACAAAAAACACAGCATCATGAGATGATCTTTTTTCTCCTATGCTGGTCTGTAGTAGAAGTATTTAACTGGCCTAGTAAATCTTGATAAAGAATTTTCAGCTAAAACGATCAATTTAAATAAGCAGCTGGTTTCTTTTTTAATAAAAGGACACAGAAGTGGACAGTTTCAAATACCCTAAATAATAGAGGTGAAAAGGACCAAGCAAAGTACTGCTGTTTCCAAACTATCTCAAGTTAAGAAAATTATTTGTTTTACAAGAAAGCATAATGGCAGCATCCTCTTCTGCACCATGCTGGACCAAGACGTGGTTTACCAGCTTCATTGTTTAACAAAAACATTCACATTCACCCAGAAACGTCAGGTTTCTCGTCTAAGGTTCTTTACCTTAAAATAGTAACAGCAAATTGCCCTGTGTATCAACACAAGTTAATTCTTTAAACAGAGATTCTTGCCCTCTGTCTTCACAACGTGATTTAAACAGTTCTTTTCTTGGTATTTACATGATGACTCTCTACAGGAAAGATCTGAGCATGTCCTGCAAATCACAACAGATAACAGCATAAAGAATGTCAATTACATTTACTGCTACTCTATGAGATAACCTGAGGGCATCAGAAAAATCAATGTTTTTTCAGATATGAGATTCCATTATTGAGATTACATACAGTTTGAGAAAAATCACATTCCATCAAGCACAGGACTGGTATCTACCATCTAATGCCAAAGAATCAGTAATAAGTTATTTGCTTAATTAAAAATAAATACCTGAGGGATATTGATAGCAAACACAGCTGCTTAAGTTGAAGATTTATGTCAATATAAGACATTTGATATTATAAGTAAGCAGCATATGTATGCCTGATGTTATTCTGCAAACAATCAATACAACACATTTTAAGTGAATTAGGAATCAGATAATATATGGATTTCAAGAATGAAGTGTGAATCATCAACTAGTTACAGTAAACTTTTAGCCACTGATTAAAGATACCACTGTGAATAATGCTAGCTTATCAAAAGACTCAAGTGTGGACAGGCAGCAACGCTGGAGAACAGCAACTCTGATAAGCCTGGTACAATCAATAGTATTCTTCCATGAACCATTGCAAGGTCATATCTCTAGAAGCAGCAGAAGCAGAGTACAAAGATTTTTATAGGCCAGTTTCAGAAACACTTGGATATATACTAATTATGAATTGTCAATTAAACAAATTCAAAAAATAAAAACAATGCTTCCTGCAGAAAAGAAATACAAACACCATTAAAGTGGGCACTGCCCACTTCTGACACATTGGAAAAAACAGTCAGACAAGAGCAATCGGTGATGAGCACATTTAGCTTTTAAAGAATACATTCCAGACTGTTTTCTTGCAAAGAATGGAGTAACTATGTGAGTTACAGCTTCCAAACCAGTAGAAGCTGAACTCGATAGGTGGGACAATGTATGTCCTGTTCTGAACTAGGGTTCAAAACAATAACACTGTTTGAACATTTAGTATAATATTCACATTAAAATTCAAGCAACTTATTGGTTTAGAGCACAGACACTATGAGGAAATGAAATGATGTCTTGGTTACATACATAGTCAAATGGAAAAATCTTACTAGTCACTTCTGGACTTTAGTCTAATTATTCATAAACTCCTAAAGTCTTTTCCATTGTCTGATTGCTTATCTCAAGCCAACGAAGCAGCTACCAATACCAAAGTCTTTAACAGTCTAACTTTAGAGAGAACTGTGTTAGGGAATAAAGGACTGAACTCAAAAGATTATGTCTATTTATTTATGTGGAACTCAGGAGTATCTACAAATTGTTTTTCTTCTGACTTAAGATTAAAAGAGATTAATTCGACATTTCTTTGCACATAATCTGAACAGCCAATTAATTTAAGTTTCTAACTACTCTTTTATTAGATTATCTAATTATCTTTTATCAGGGAATCAGGATACAGAATACATATGGAAAAGAAGCCCCTACCAATAATCCCAAAACAGCTGAAGTTCTTACTTTGAAGAGTAAGGGTAGGAACAAAAAAACAAAAAGAAAACTTTTGCTCCCATACCTGTCCAGCCATCTTTATCTTAAGAGAAATATTGTCATTAAGAAAAGGTTACACTTCAGTGGCAGTCAGCATAATAGGATGCACTGATGCTATGCTGTTTTGGCTTGAGAAGGTCATGTATTTGTTCTGTCCTGCACACAATCTACATGTACTAGAACAGGAGGTGCTGCAGAACCTTGGCAGACTGTGACACTGCTCACACAACCAATGCACAAAAACCCAGAGAAACTGTGGTATTAGGATGAATGGCCTCCCCCTAGAGCAGAACACCATATTAACATGTACCTGCTCTTAAGCATTGTATGGGGAACCTGACCAAGCGTAGAACAACTGCTCATTCTATTTCAGAGCAGCAGAGCCCCTATTTCCTTTTCTTGAAACACACATCCCAGGAACACGAGCAGTGGTATTTGTTCATTGTATGAAGCACCATGAAAAGATGGTCCCATCTTCCCTGCCCAACCTCCAAATCCTTCTCTAGCATATCTTAAAGGCTGTTTGACCTTTTACTGCATTGCTTTAGCTTTTCCTGACATATTAGAAAGCATTAATTCAGTCTCTGGCAGATAGATCACATATCTGTGAATCTGCTTTAATTAGACAAGGACTACTGCCAAATGGGAGTCGATTTGGAGTCGAGTGCTCTTCAGGTGATCCTTTCTGCATTAAATTATGAGCAAATTCATGTATCAAAAAACTACTCTCTCCATTTCAGCTTTTCCATGAAACAGTTTTCCTTCCACCTCTGGTAGTTCAAAGACACAGCTGACATACACCTGGAGCCAGGATCCCCTGACAGGAGAGCTCTGCATTATCACAAACCATACACCACTGCAGGCAGTGTTTTGTTCTTTTCCTCCTGCCTCTGCTGAGCCAACATTTTCACCTCTATGCACAGAGTTAATAATTACAAGGCTCTCAGAATAAATACATAGCCCTCTAAAATATTATAGTAGTTTCCCCATTTATAAAACCCAAACCCTAAAATGAACAACACACCAACTGTACTGTTTCAATAGTAACCAAGTTGGAAAGACACTACTGGACAAACAAGCTCATGAAATCAGATGTCACACTGAGTAGAATAAGAAAACCTGAGGGAGCAGAAATAGAATTTGGAATTACAGCTTTATGCTATGCAGACTGCTATTGCTCCTGATCTGGGAGCAAGATGTCAGGAAGCACGACATCAAGCTCAACTCTAGTGTTTCTCTATTAGTCTTCCATTAAGACAAAATAAGTGCTTTACAACACTGAAGAATCACAGAAAGTGTAAAAATATTCCAACAATTAAGAAGAAAAATGTATTTACCGAAAGGAACAATACATGGCAGTTATTTAAATACAGCTTGTTATCCAGTCTTTCTCCAAGTGTCAAAAGCTTGTGTTCCCCTCTCAGTGCTATTTCATCTGCAGGGACAATCCAGATTAATATGAATTTGAAGCACAGCTCTGTCAAACAAAACAAAGCCATCAGAATTTACGTGACAGATGGGTAGTTGGTTGGTTGGTTGGGGTTTTTTTGCTCCCCTCGCCCCATCCCAAGTGTGAGAAAAATACTCTAAAGACTTTGAGATTTCTGTTCTTCTTTCAAAACAGTAAATCAAAGGAAGATCAACTACTCAATCTAAACCAGAATTATTGTCCTGTAGTTCCCACCTGTTTTCATTCATGCAAATACTTTCAAGGGATAAAAGCAAAACATTTGAACAGCTACTCTTCTGCCTTGAGAGATGCTTGCAAGTCAGCAGACCCAATGAATAAAATGATCTGAAAGTCATCTTAAGTTATAGCCTGTCCTTCATGCCATCTTTCTGGTTGTTTATACATGACTATGTTGCACAGCATCACACATAACAGTACCATAATATAGTATACTACCAGGTTCTGAAGCACAGCCGAAGCAGAAGAATGTCTCATACACATCAAGAAATTTTTTAATTTATTCAGTTTTTAGTATTAGGTGATTAAATGACTAAAATAAATTAAAACAGACACATTATGAGATGTAAATACCTTCCACAGCATCTTGCTGCTTAGAAAGTCTATTTGTCTATTTCAAAATGAGATTAAAAAAAATGCAAACAAACCAAAACCCAACCACAATCTTAGAAAAAACCCCCCAAAACAAAACCTCCCCCAAACTGTTTAATCATATCTTTTCAGATTATGAAGTGGTTAATTCTGCATATGTCCTTTAAACAAATTATTATATTCTTCTGCATTTTTGGTTTGTAGTTTATATAAGCACATAAAAAAAGAAATACATCTTTACAAAGGCTGACACATGTTACAAGTGCTTAATATCACGTTCCTATCTCTGCTAGACAGTGAATTAGACAAATACAGGAAGCTCAGAACAGCCAGAAGATAACACCATAAGTCCATTTTGTAATTCAAACATCCAGTGAGTCAAAGGATGAAAAAAGCAGTCTTGTTACAGAATCCATTACACTTGCCCTGTGCTTATGAAGATTTAAAGCTATGAGATATGCCAGGACATAATCCAACCACATATTCTTGAAGGTTGGTTTATCTCACCTGGACTCCTCAGAGCTATCTCCTGCATTTTACAAGAACTTCAGTGGCCGTGTGTGCATGCACAGACATGTGTGCACATCTATCCGAAAAAGTATCATTTGGAACAGAAAATGATTCTACAATCAACATGAAAAATTAATTCAAATGAACCTGGAATGAGTGCTCTCACCTAAGCAAAAAAAGTAACTTATTTTTGTTGAAGTCTAGTCCTCCACATGTGAGGCATTTTGGAAAATAAAGATGATTCTGAAGAAGGCACTGCCTTAACACCATGAAGTGCATTCTGCATTTGCTCCAAGATACAGAATGATTAATTCCCTGTAGTTAAGAGAACTGTAGCATAGTGGAGTTGGCAATGTCTCAGCAATGTTCACGACAGTTTTCAATAAAAGATTAAGTTGCTTAATATAAATTATGCTTGCACACAATACTAAGGATCTGTGTGCACCCACACTTTTGGCAGGTTAACATAGCCTTCATTCTGCATGATGGAAAAATACAACTCTCCCTTATCCATTTTAACCCACAGATGACAAATTAAACACAGAGTATATTACATGTATCAAAAAGTACGTCTTTCCAAATTAAGAAAGAGAGGCTGGGGGTGAGGAAATGATACCCACAGAGAGCGAGGACTCAATTTATGGTCCGGTTTTTACTACAGACATTTTCCAGCCTGCTACTCCATTGCATGCACTAACCCAAATCACAGAAGGAATGGTCTCATTTTCTGAGACCAACTTTATAATTTACTTGAATTGACTGCTGAGAAGAGCTTCCTTTTTGCCCTTTAAAAAAATGAAGTCCTCTTAAAAAAACCTGTTAAAAGTGTATTGTCTACCACAGAAAAAGTGAAAGACTTTCCAATTGTTTTTCTTTTTATTTTAAATACTTAGGGGAAAAAACCCCCTCTACTTTTAAACAGCTTTAAGCTGCAAAATGCATGTTGTTCCCACATGATGTAAATTCTTCTCTAAAATAAAGATAACAGCATAGAATTTTAAATTCTACCTGGATCTCATTTACTGCAGCAACGGTATTTTCAGAAGGAATAATTTACTATTCTTGAAACCTAACATTACCTTAAATGTAAGTGGAATTTATAATTCTTCAAACTGAAGTTTAAAACCAAACAAATGTAAAATACCAGATCCTGAGGAAGCAATTCAAGGTTTACTTCAAAGAGATCTTATCAGCCAAGATGTTCCACTACAGGTGATTGATGTCACGCCTTACATTACACACATTAATTGGCAGCTTTTTTCTTGCATTTTTTGATCTTCCGTACATGAACACAGAAAAAGAAAAGAATAAATACTTTCTTAAGTAGTTTCTACTTATTCTGGTCCCAAACAACACAAACTTCCTTCTTCATACAGCTTAAGTTCTTAAAGTTTTATTTAATATGATGTGCAGACAAATCACAAGACACAGGAGTTTCACACATATGCTTATACAGTGCTACAGGGATAATACGAAATATGGTAGTCAGTGTACTTAACATGCTCATTCACTCTTGGCAAAGGCATAAATATGATGTGCACAGGCCAGATACAAGGCTGCATTTCTTCCAGATCCTGCACTCCTGGGTATTTAAAAAGCAAGCAAACAACCCCCACCACCTTATTGCTTTATGTTATTATCAGTTAAAAGAAAACATCCAAAGTATTAAAGAAACACCTAGAACAGTTGTGTGACAGACAGTTGTAAGCAATGGCACAGTAAGCAAAGCTTCTGCCCAGGAAGTCAAAGCTGTGTTGATGACTGCAGCCCAACAACACTCACACAGGGCTGAATAACCACGCAAGGCTGCAAATCTCAACCATAACCGGCTGATTTTAACTATCTACAAAAGGCATTTCTTATTAAGAGTATACTAAGTAATTACTGGTATACGTTTCCATCTCTAGAAATAGATCTGTACCTTTAATGAAGGGCCACTTTCAGACTTTTTTGGACCAAAGCACCAGTCAAAGGACTGAGTAACTACTGCTCTGCGTTTGTTTTACTAACCTGTTTGACCCATTAAGCACCTATTTTAAGAAGAGACTTTTATTGGAGATTACAAGAGATCTAAACTGCAAAGAATTTAAGAAAACACTGAAAGGTAAGGCTTCCCTAGTGCAAAATGGTAACTCATAAGTTTCTATCCCTTTAACAGGAGAGCAAACGACAGCTCTGTTATCATATTTACACCGTTTTGTTTCTCTACTGCTATTCAAAAAAACACAGAGAAGAACCATTTCCACACCACTCAGCAAAAGCAAAATGTTTCTAGAACAGGTAGAACTACCAAATAAGTTAAACTTGGCAAGCAGAAGGCAGGCCAGGTTTCTGCCACAGCACAGGCAGACTGCTAGATCTAAAAAAAAAAAAAAAAAAAAAAANNNAAAAAAAAAAAAATCAACTTTACAAGCTCAAATGGTACCTGACTCGAAAAAGTATGAGGCAGGAAGCCATGACTTTAATGAAAACAACCCCACCATTAAGTATTTCCCCAAATTTGTAGTTGCACTGTGTCAAAAACCCTAAAATGAAAGGAAAAGAAATTGGGTATGTGGGTTGGGCAGGAGAAAGGAATGAACATGGTAACAATGTTTCAAATTGTATTTCTTCTAAACTGTTATCTGGGAAAAAGCACGGGGAAAGGGAAAACAAATATTCAAATCCAGTAGTTTTACATATTCCTTGAAACTTCGGCAGTCAAGAAGTTACAGTGGTAATGGGACCTTAAAAGACATAGAACACACCTGCAAAGTTTGCTTATTAAGACACTGCATTCCAATAAGCATTCGTGGAATACACACTGATACACAAAACTTGCTTAATAACTGAAAATTCCAATTAACAGCTGCAGAACCCACCCTTTCACAGCAGTTAAAAGCCTCCAAGTATTACTACACTTAACACAGGGAAAAAATTAAATAGTTCTTTTTTTCCTTAAGTATGAAGTGATTAAAAATGAGCAAAATCCCCTCAATCAAAGGATGAAAATAAGTTAAAACACCTAAATATGGGCTAAATCTAAGTAGTTTTTAATTTACAGATAAAGAAAAGCTAAGTATTGTAAATCAGGGATTGCTTTCAGTTTTTTTCAGGTTTAAAAAACCCCCGAAGTTAAGAACTGATTCCCAAATGCCCTGATGACTTCTGTCTACTGGTTTCTTCCTGTGCAAGGAGTGCATATCCCACTTCCTGTGATGCCATAAGTTACAACAAAAGCAGAAAAGCATTTGGAAAGACATGCAAATTATGCAAAGGATTAGGGATTATAAAACCCATTTGAATTATTACATTAGTCAGTATTTGCAGCCCAGGATTTCAAAGTCCTGAAAATATCTGTTCCTACCAATTGTCTGGGCACTATCTCCATGTTAGAAGTAGCTGGCTGTAAGGATCCTAAACATGCCAAGCTCACTTACAGACCAGGGAGGGAGTCATCTCTGGTGGTAAGAGAAAAACACCTCAAGCATTCAACCTCATGCAGACACAGGGAAAGTATCACCACATCAAGCTAGGCTACATTCAGGTGTTTATCAAAAAGCATGAGTTGATACCATACACAAGTTAAAATTATTTTTAAAATAAAATTCATTAGGCTTAAGATTTAGAATTGGCTTGAGGATGCATGATGAACTTAAGGATTTGCTGATGCAGAATATATATGAGACTGCAATTTTATTCTAAAAGCCACTGTCAGACCAGAAACCCTCTTTGCAACAAAAAGTTTATTTCTGACAACAGTCATTAGGTGCATAGTTAAGACAAGAAAAAAAACCCATCACTTTTGTTATACAATTCTGAGCTTTCAGGGATCTCCTACGCAGGAGTTTCCCAAGCTTGACAAGGCATCTTTATGTATGATTTCCATCAATTCAGAGGAACTAGGTTTTTTGGGATGTTTTTTATACTTTTGTACATGAACATCACCAAACATATCTAAATTTCACTATCAAGTCAGTACTTAAATATCGCATAAGTAGTTCCAGTACCTTTTAAGTGAAGAAAATTACTATCTCTGTTTCCCCTCTCTCAATCCTTATATCATTAGTTTCGGTTTCTGTTGAACAGAAAAGCTTTTACTCAGAACACTTTCAGTTTCAGTTTAGCGGGGAAGTGTAAAAGAATGTGTTCTGCTTGAGAAAGTCATCCAAAGTTAGGACAGCAACCAGGAGTCAGGGTAAATGGAAAAAATAGGAGTCAGAGGTGAGAAGACAACAGCTCTCTGGGGAAAAAAAAAAAAAAATCTATCTATGGCTTACTTCAACATTACATGAGCCTTAATTATACCACAATGGTTAACATTCTGTTTAAAGCCAATTCCCCTTCATCCCACTTACTCACAAAACAGTTTAAAATACAAGAGTGGAAACAAGAATGTAAATTGCTTCTAGAAAGTGATTTGTAACGTTTCTACAGTTTCTAGGAAATCAGCAGCTAAAACAGTCTTGCAGAAGAGGGTGACTGCAATTCTCTGGAAAAAAAGATCTAACAGATAACAAGATAGAAACCAAAGCTACAAAACTCTGATCAAGCCCTGCAAATCTGTTCAATAAATACGTATGCTTAAAAAAAAACCCCTCACCTAAGGGTTAGTGAAAGCATCCTAAGAATTCTGTACAGATGAAAACTTCACTTACAATAAGAAAAGGAAATAAACCCACCCCCAAATAATACAGCACCCAAAACCAATTGAATAATCAATCAATTTCTTACATTTTTAAACTGAATGTTAGGCAAAAAACAGCCAACTGCGGTGGAAAGCCAGTTTCCCTCTTATGTGGGGTCTTCTTCTTTCAGAAGAAGAAAAACAAATGGACCTGAACCATGTTTGCTGCTACTCCAGTGCACCAGTAAAGCCTCTGCATCACAGCCACAGCCATCTGATACTTAAACACCTATTTATGTGGGAGGCTCAGATAGAGAACGGATCTTGAGCACTTACTGCACACACTCCCCTTTCACAATCGCTGGTTATGACAAAACACATTAAGTGCTTCCGAATGCAGGTTAGGGGAGAGTGTCAAAACATCATGTGCACCACGAGACATTAGCTGGGGGGAAGCTGTGACAGGCAAGAACAGCCTCTTTGAGAGATATTTACCAACATACACTAAAAAAAGCCTTTGAGACTTCATAACATCTTCGTAACTTTTATGCACAGCTCATCACAAAGCTGATTGTTTTCATTTGACATAATAAAATAATGAGTGTGCTTTTAAGGAAAGGCAGTCTTCTAACATTCATAGAAGCTTCTCTTCTAATATACTACTTATTTAGACTCTAGAGATTCTTAGTGTTCTTAGGCTAGTGCATTTATTTGCATACACTTTTGATATCTAACAGTAGCTCCTTAAAATATGCACTGTATTTTTCTCTAACATTTCAATAACATCCTCTAAACTTGCCCCACTAAACGTACGAGATACACAAGGACAAACCAAAACGAGGCTATTATTTACAAACATGCGTTTAAAAAAAGAAACACAAAGCCCACACCAACGCTGTTGCTCAACTTTGTTTGTTCTGTGACCGTGCTCTGCTGTCACTGCATTCACCATTTCGCCTCTGCTGTGCATTTCCTCCATGTTGATGTACAAAAATATTCCTCCTCTCTCTAGCAAAGGTATGCTTTTCAGGTTCACTCTGCCACCAACACCTTAGGTACAGGGATCCAGTTATTTACAACTTGAAATGCTATAAAATATCAGGCTGGTAATATTCTTTATTCTAAAAGACCTTTCTGTACATTCTAAGTCTTTTCCTGTGTGCAAGACTGAAACCTATTACCTTGTGCAATGCAATTTTGCTTTACTCCTTCTCTGACAAATAAACCCTTCCCTGTTCTAAATAATTTCCTCTTATCTAGAGCAACATTTCCACCACTTTCAAACAGCAACACAAAGCACCTGCAGCTCACCCTACATCCAAATGAAACATTTAAGTCAGGCCCTGATCTGCCAGGCCTGAAACAATAATCCAACGTTTCCTCCCAGCAATACAGAGATCAAGAGAATCTTTTTTGATTATGACACAAATTTTATACAAAATTCAACACAGGGACTCTTAGGAGTGTTGAGCTTCTTTTAGGGTGCCAAAGGTCAGAGATTATTTATTTTTCAAATGGTATTGTTTCTGAACAGGTGTTTACTGCTCTGGTTTACTATGACAAGCACCCACTTTACAGACTACACACAGTATCTATTCGTTAGAATTCTTTTGTTCAAGCAATGACAATGCTCTCCAGAGGAAGGCCACCAACCAGGATCTCTGCCTTCTTGCAGCCATACTAGTCACAAAACACTTTCAGATGCTTCAGGAGGAAAAAAAAAACCATTAAAACTTTTAATATTTCATTAAAAACAGTGTATTGAAGAGTTAAATACTGCAACAGTTCAAGAATCAGAAGTGACATTTTACTACTACTAATAATAATTCCATGAAGTATGAATTACATCTTCTTCCTCCTTCCTTTTTACCAGCTGCACTAGTATCCTACAAGCTGGTATTTTATGGATAATAATAAAGCCCATTTATTTTCTGGAAGTGGAGCACCACGGTTCTGGCAAACATTGCTTATACCTTTTGTCCACTGCTGTATTTCATGTTTTCTCCTCCCCTTACCCACCAAAAGGAATGAAGGAATCCAGTAAAACAGAAACAGAATTTTATAAAGAAGGATGTAAAGACTACTCCAAATCTGGAATGCACTTAGATAAGCACCAAAACTCTGTACCACGCAACTTTACGAGAACAGGCAAAGCAAGCTAATGCAAAAGCAAATCAGTATTTTCACGCTAACAGAAAACAGAGATTTATGACCACAGCTAAGAGGCCAAATAAGCCCTCTGCTCAGACGATAAAAAAAAAAGCCCTGCAGTATGACTGTTCTGTTTCCTGCAGGAAATGAGATGCTTGTATTAGATACCCCTGTGGTTTTCATACTGTAAATGTATCAGCTGGTACAAATCCTCTGGAGAGGACTATTAACTAATGCTTAGAAAGAGCAGTGGCAACAGCAGACCGCACGTAGCACCTCAGAGAAGAGGGGACAAAAGCTGACAAGTCATCCCTAAAAAATCGCAGAGCCGTCAGCTGAAGAATGCATCTTGTAGTAGAGGCGATGTCTGAGGAATGTACATACCTACACCAGCTTATTTCCCCTTACTCCGCTCACTGCTTCTTTAAATAAGGAGCCTATTGCTCATCACCACTCCTCTCATGTAGGAGCCTCGAGCCGCTCCTCATTAAACCATCCCTGGTTACACGCGGCACAGGAGGACCATCCACAGGCTACACACATCTCATGCATGGCCATTTTTCCTCCTTTCTACTGTGCTTTTTAATTTTTTTTTTTTCGTTAATGTTTCCGAGTTGCGAGGGCGCTGAGCGAAGTTCCCGCCGCGGGCGATGGGGCACCTCCCGCCCGGGCAGGGCTCCTCTCCCCGGGAAGACCCCGCTGCTTCCCCATCCGCATCGCTCCCGCCCGCCCGCCTGGGTGGAGCCGCTCGCCCTCGCCCGAGAAGCGCCGATCGTGTTCTCCATTGCAAAACCACTGCCAGGGCCAGAAGCGGGGAGGAGAGACGAGAGGGAGGAGGAAGGGAAAAGAAGGTGTAAACCTGTCTGCGGGAGAGCCCAGGGACGGACATGGCCGGGAGGGCAGGGCTGGGGGGGGGCAGCGGGGAGACAAAGGAGGGATGGAGGGTGCCCAAGGAAGAGGGGAAGCCGGGGAGGGGGCGCTGCCGGGGAGCCCCGCGGGGCACCTGCCCGCCCCGGCACACCCCCGTACATACACACACACACACACACGTACCGAGCAGCAGCAGGCGGTGCGTCTGCTTGTACTCCCGCTTCTGCTCCTTGAGCGCCCGGTCGATGCTCTTACTGACTTTCCTCGCCTCCTTCTCCGCCTCCCGCTCCTCCAGGCGCAGCTTCTCCCAGGTCCTCTGGAGCGCCTGCGGCTGGTGCAGCGCCTGCTGCCGGGCCGCCTTCCCCCCGCAGCCAAGG
>VZRR01010895.1:454340-483770 GCA_013398015.1 Oreocharis arfaki | reverse complement strand
CCCGCCCCTTCTCCTCTGGGCCAGTTTTGCCCCTCGCTGCCTCCGTAGCGAGGGTGAGCCGCGCACAATGCGCGGCCCCGTTGGGGCTGGAGGCACCGGAGTGTGGCTTTCGCTGCCGAAATTAGGTTGTTCTCAGACCCAATTAATATTTTCCCCCACCACTTTGAAACAGCGTCGGAGAGACGCAGGGCCCGTAGGACAAGCAGCTCGGGACGGACGGGGGCGGGGGGTTGGATTTTGTAACCGGAGTGCCGGACCCGGGGGGCTCCCGGGGGATAACGTCCATTATCTTTCACGGGGCCTTTTTTTTTTCCCCTCCTCCTTTTTTTTCTTCTCTCTTTAACCCGTTGCTTTTTTTTTTTCAAAATCTCCGAGCAGAACGAGTTGCGCCGTTGTGCGCTCTCAGCAAATTAGTTTGTCACTGATTGGAGTTACCGCAGTGAGATCCACGTAACGCGGGCCGCGCTCCTTTCCCTGTGGGAAGAGCGCGCGCGCGTGTGTGCGCGCGTGTGCGCCTGGTCCGCGCGGGTCGTCCCGGCCCGGTGACCTGCGGGGGACTCGCCCGCCGGCAGGAGCGTGCCCCCGTGCGCGTAACTGCCTTTCACTTTTCCACAAACACGCGGAAATTAAAAAAAAAAAAAAATGGAAAAGGAAAAAAGGAAAGAAAAAAAAAGAGGGAAAAGTCCTTGGCGTCAGTGAAGGGGCGCGGGCACTGGAGCGGGCCGCCGCCCCCGCTCCCTCCCGCACTCCTCTGCCCCAGCCCCGGTAACTCCGGCGATCGATCGATGGATGGATCCGATCGATAGACAGGCGCGATGATCGCGGGGCGGCGGGTGCGGCGCAGCGCCTTTCCGGGGCGGCGCGGCGCGGCGCAGGAGGAATGCCGGCTGCCGGGCGCGACCCTTGGAGGAGCGTCCGGGGCTCCTCCGCCCGCCAGGTTGGGAATTTGAATTGTGGAGGTAAACTGGCTGCAACCGTCTCCCGACAGCTGCCTCCGAGTTGACATCTAATCTGCCATCTGATTGGCTCCGCGCGCGCCATTGGGCACCTCGCGCCGCTGATGTAAATAGAGGCGCTGGAGCGGCGCAGGCACAGCAGCCCCCGCCGCAAACACCGCCGGCACCGGGGGGCACCGGGGCACCGCCACCGCCGCGCGGGCACCTTCCCCCTGCGCCCCCCGCCCCCCAGTCTGCCTGCACGGCCTGCTTCTCCCGGGCACCGATTTACTTACTTATCTGTCTGCTTATCTGTGTTTACTTACTTATTTTAGGTTTTTAATTCCGCGCTAATTAGAGGCGGTAGGGAAAGTACCTTGTAATAACAGTGCTTTTGGACAAGGGTTCGGGTTTTCGGGTCGCGCTCACGCCTTCTTATAAAAAAACCCTAACAAACCCAAACATTTTGTAATGTTGCAGAGTACGGATATTATGGGAGAGATTGGATTTTTTATTTTAAAAAAATTAAGTACTTTAATAGTTTCATTGCATTTCTGTTACCTCGATACCTAACCTGTGCATGCCTCTTAAAAATACCGTGTTTGCATGTGAGCTGCTGTAGGTGAGAAAATGCCGTGTATTGTACGAAGAAGGGAAGAAGGAACTGCTCTGCCAGAGGTTGTGTTTGTTTTAGCTCAACAACAAATCCAGATATTCGGGAGAAAACGTGCTTTTAGGTTTGGATTGTGGTTAGAATACTTCAAGAAGCATCGGGGAGTTGTTGATCTCATTATTTTTCTACACAAGTGTGAGATTAGGCTTGAATTCTCAGTAGGAAGGTGAATTGTGTTAAATGGAGTAGTGCATCAGAATTTTATGGGTTTCTTTTCCCTTCAACAAGATCTTTCTATTAAGAACTGTTAAATCTTTTAACAGCTTTTAACAGCAAGGTTTGACAGGAACAAATGCAGGTGTGTGCTTTTGGAGTCCTCCAACGGCTGGATCTTTCCGTAAAGTAATGATTAGAATATGGAGAAATCACCGCTTAATATCTCAAATGGTGTATTAATCCTGGAAAAAGAAAAATAGAAACCATAGATGGGCTCTGTGTGTGTGTTTGTCTACTTCCATCAGACCACTCCTGTCACGTTTTTCGTTTTTATTCTGGTTTCCTTTCTGTTTCTTCCAAGGAAATAAGATTTGCGTGTGTTAATTTTTATCTTTTTTTAAAATTTGCAATGGTAAAAGGGTCACTGGAAACCATAATGTAATGAGGCCTGGTATGCATAACCTTTCATAATTACTGTAAAATATTTGCATCATCGCCTTTTAAGCAGGTAGTTCAGAATTTATGGCTTTAAAAGCTAGGAAAACCGTTGTCAGACATTGTACATGCTAGTTCAGGCTGCTGTTTCTTCGTGGCAGAAATTGGTTAAAGTATTTTATTTTTATTGGAGGAGTGAGAGTAAATTCATTTATGTCCTCAGTATGACCCTTAGAAATACTTCCTTATATTAAAGGATTTACATCCTCTCTTACAGATTTCTTTTTCCTTTTTTTTTTCCTTTTTTTTTTTTTTTTTTTTTTTCACTGTAAGGATTGGCATGCAGCTTAGAAAGAATAGTCTGGCAAAAGCACAGTTTCTGTGATTATTTTTAAAATTATTTTTTATTTTTTCCTCAGAATAATTGTCGTAAAGGCAAGATATCATTGCTTTTTATATTACGATTTTTCCATTTAACCAGTAAGTGATTGAGATAAAAAACTTTCTTCGTTTTTAAATTAATATTTTTTAATGTAGGAAATGGGTTGTATCAAGAAATAGTTGCCATTAGCTTGCAGAACACAATTGGTTTTGTACACTGCTATTTATTTTTAATTCCCACATGTCAATCTCCATGTATGTTGTATCATTAAGTGGAGAAATTGATTGCTTTTTGAAAGAGAAAATTGGAATATTTAGTCCAGCATTTGAACAGAAGGCTTCTCTTTATTTTTTTTCATAATCATTTGTGTGTGTGCTCTCTGTATGTGTATACACACATTAGAATATGCTCACTTGTCATGTGTCTTTGCAAAGCAGATGTTGATTGGCCCCTAAGCCTATAAGGAACTATTGTCCTGTGAACAGAGAAAAAGGACTGACAGTAGGCTACAATATCTGAGATGCTTGTTCGGGAAATTCTTGCCTCAGCATGGGTAATTTTAGTAATATGCAGAACTATGGTGTCCCACTCTGAACTGAGTTCTGTATTTGTCCAGCCTGTTAAATTATTTAAGAAAATTCTGCTTCCATTTAATTTAATCACCTTACTCGATTGTGAGATGTGATGGAAGCTTGCAAAAGAGGCCTCCTCTTTCTAAAGAAACACAGATTTTCAAAGTAGATGGATGTTGCTCACACAGATACATTGATTTGGTGGTGGGGAAGTTGTGTGGTGCTAGTACAGTACCTTGTCATTCAGGTCGTTTGATTATTGATTAATCCTTGACAGCGTAGAGTCTCGAGGCTCATTTCATTCTTCCCTTCTGATTTGCACTGCAGTAGCTAAACACATTAGCTGGCCTCTCGGTGTGTGCTTTATATACGTCGT
Source organism: Oreocharis arfaki (assembly GCA_013398015.1). Taxonomy (NCBI): domain Eukaryota; kingdom Metazoa; phylum Chordata; class Aves; order Passeriformes; family Paramythiidae; genus Oreocharis; species Oreocharis arfaki. The sequence goes on along the minus strand of VZRR01010895.1, from coordinate 480,241 downwards.
TCTCCTTTATGCGTGTGTGTAGGATTTACATACACCTACACAGAAGGAGAGAACCTGAGTCTTTTCAGGAGTACCTGTATAGCATAAGATATGGAGCAAGTTTTAGAAAAAAATCTGTCAAGCTGCTCTGAGTTTGTGTATGTATCGTTGGTTTTGTAGCAGAGAAACTCTGAATATGCTGGATTCTGCAGCTCTTTTTATGCCAAATAGATTGCCCGTATTGAGAGCTCTGGCTAAGCCAAGGCTGCAGAATCATGTCCTGTGCCTGAAGGCCATTAAACAGCTGTTAGTGTGGTGAATAGATTTCTTGATGTCTCAATGGGAGAATAAAATATATTTTTCCCTGTGCAGTTTCAAATAAACAGTTTAGTATTCACATAGCTTCTATTTAGAAGTAGCAAATAGCAATATTCACAGTTAGTAGCATCTATATATATATTACAACCATATATTTGACACTTTGTGGTTTGGTGTTCAGTTATTGGTTTCTGTAGTAGCGCTTATGCCTACACATGGAACAGCAGAACCCTGTGTACGAGATACAATAAAGAAAGAAAGATGCAAACCTGCCTCCTCTATTCCTGCTTCCATAATGTAAGGATTCTTCATCTAAGCAGTCAGTTACTGTCTTTTTGGCATTCTGATCTGAATCTCGAGGGATGAAAACTAGGGCATTTTAATTCATTGCTAAATATTCTAGTTACATATGTAAAATAACATTTTTGAAATTACTAAGCATAGTCTGTTAGGTGATGCTTGTTCATTCTGAAATAGTATTTTGGTTAAATCTAGATCAAATTTGTTCAATGAAAACAAGTTTGATTAGCTACTGATAGATTTTTCTTACTTTTGTGCCTCAAATACTGTTACAGGTGTTTTGATATTCTAATTGTTAATGTGAGAATGGCAGTAGTTTATTTACTCTTATGTCCATAGGATTGTACCTGTGCCCTAACCAGTTATATCTTTCAGTACTTCTTCAAAATGTGCCATTTATCAGGAGGCTTTGAAGATTCTCTGTGGATATGTAAAGCAGTGTTGCCACACTCACTGTGCATGCATGCTCAAGGCTGCAGAATTTCAGTAGCATGTGTTTGTGGTAGGCTAACTTGCTAGAATATATTTTAGAATTGTGATTATTAAGGTACTTGGGAAAAAACTTTTTTCTTTCAATTTTGGGGCTATTTACATAGTGTTAAATATATGTTTTGGTACGATTGAATGAGGACTTTAATTAAACTTAATTTAAAAGTATACCTTAGTGGTTTTCAAATTTGTTTTGAAAACTAGTTAGAGAAAAGCGCTGCTAAGCAGTGGTAGTTTTGTATTGCTTGGTGCTGAGAGAAGCAAATAAATGTAATGCACAAAAATCTTGTGGAGCCAATTCTATTAGAGTAAAATTTACTTTAAGGAAGTCTTACCTGTTAATAAAACTAAAATTATTTTTTAGTAGACCTGCAGGGTTTCTGTACCTCTGATGTATGTTTTGCCATTCAGATCATAATTTTGCCCTTCTACTTTTTCTGTTCTCCAAATGTACTTGTTCATGCTCAGTTTCACACACAAATGCTGATGTGCTGGCAGAGTGCTGCAGTGTTTGTGTTGCAGGTGGGCCAGAGGATTTCCACTGTTGTACTTCCAGTTCTGAGAGTGTGGCATCCAGTGATCCACCGGGAACACATCAGCTCCAAAAAAGCCAAACCCATCCAGGGTGGTGTTCCGCTGCAGTCGAGGAATCCTCAGGGATGAATGTATCTTAAGATACCTATGTGAATCTGTGAACAGTGCGGACAGTAGATGGCTGATTTGTACAGGATTGATTTTAACTACCATTATCTTCTGGGTAACAATATTCCAAGTATACTTATTCTTTACAGTATTTTTCTAGAGTGCCTTGGACTGGAGTAAAAAATTATTCTTTCTGTTGTACAGGGTGGGGAAACTGAGGCACATAACATCGACTTTGCTTTAGACAGGTGCACCTGAGGACAGAGGTCTTTTGGAAGTAGCCAGGGTCTTGGTGCCATAAACTCTAGCTTTTTAATAAATCCAGTCTTATTGTGAACACATTCTGTCGTGGGAGAACGTAAGCTTTACTTGCATCTATTCAGCGAGTAAGAAGACGAATAACTGAGCAAAACAAGGGATTTGTCTGCTGTATCAGTACAGTCACCTTAAACTAAAGGCACCGTAATCCAAAATTTCAGTATTCATTGCACTGTTTTATCATGACATACGCAATATCATCTATATAAAGGCACTAGATTTCTCACAGAAATTAAACTCTGAGGAAAATTCAGTTGAACGAGTGCCCAGGAGCTTAGCTAGTGTCATGGAACTTGTCTTTTGATGAGTATTCTGCACAGAGCACCAATGTCTGCTAGGGTGGAGTGCGTACAGGGGTACATGCACAGACTTCCTTACCAACAAGTCCAGTTGTTTTATCTGGCAGATACATTGTCTTCAGTTTTGAAGTGAACAGATTTGATGCGGAAATCACAATTATGTCTTGTTTAAAGATTGCTTTTCATGTGGGTATTGTTCTTACTGCAAATATGAAGTACCTTTCAGCAAACTTTGTATTCCCAGTGTAGGATGCTTATGTTATCTGAAGGTGCCTGCAGTTGTTTTGGAAATTGTGAAACCTAAGATCATTGTCCTGATGCTTTTATTAAAACATTTTATTTATGTTTATTAAAACTAGTGTGAAATCTGTGCAAAAGTTTTTGGCAGGCGTGATTTGAAAAGGTGTTGATATATTGTGCGTTTATATTCCATGTATAGTAGAAATGTTAGTTTCCTTATAAACTTAACAAGTTTATGAAGTGGCTGAATTTCAGAATGTGCAGTGGTCAATCTGTGGGTATGAAACAGAGTTTGATGGTTTTGCAGCACGTATAAGGAATTGCTTTCAGTACAGACCTATCAGTGTGTGATCTACTTTCATATTACTTTTTGCGTGTGAGTCATTGTGGGTTAATAACTACATCAGAAGGACTAAGCCTGTGTAGAAGTATGTAATCTATTTATTAGTTTATTTTCTCCAATTTTAAGAGCTATTAATTAATCTTTTGCACCTGAACATGCACCATTGCCAAATGACGTCCTGCCTTTAAGAATTCACTGCTGTGCTATGTATTCCCCCTACGTTGTAGACTTCTCAGGTTTGAAAAGATACTGAATTTAGGTTTGTGATGTGGTAATTGTTTATGAAGACATCCATCTGAGGCCCTCTGACACTTCCATCTGTAAGGCTGTGTCACTGATCTCCACTGCCACCCACATCAGTCTCTTTCTGACCACTGGAGGGTGGGGAAAGAATATTCTTGTAGTATTTCTTTACCTTTATTTTAAAATTAGGTAGATGTACATGGGGGTTTTTTTGGTGCTAAAAAAAACCAAAAACACCATGAAAATGGGAAAAGCCCTTGATGTATAAATTGCCTTTTTTTGTAAGGGATAATGTTACTCGTGTTACTATTAGGGTCTTCTACTTCAATTTTTTATACTCGTGGGTTTTTTTTTTTTTGGTTTGGTATTTATTTTAGGTATCTGCTTACTCAAAAAAATAAATCCTAGGTAGCAGGTCTTTCTCTTGCATGTGATTCTGCCAAGTTACTGAATCAATTTATTTGCCCTTTAGAGACCATGTGGCAAGGTTCACTGTGAAGTTCTGTTGTTGTAGCTACGTAGTTAGATTCAGAGTATTAATTGCATCCTTGACTAATAGCTGTTGTGGCAAACCCCTTTGCGTTTAGCTTACCATTGGGATGGTAGTGTATCTTCACTGCCAAAGTAACAGCCTTTATAAGAAGCCTCTCCTGAGGGGTTTGCAGGTATGGCTGTTGAGTATCTGGCTGAGTTTTTCAGAAGGTAGATAGTTCCACAACAGGTTTTGGTCATGTTTTAGGAGGGCAAAGAGATCTGTGTTGCGTGGCAAAGAGAGGGCTGTCCTGGCTGTAGCAGTCCCTGGTACAGCTGTCTTTCACAGAAGGACCTGAAGTTGGAGCATGGTTGTTCTTTGTTCGAGTAAAGGAAGGAAATCGGTTCAGAAAATCCCAAAAGGAGGGATCCTGTTTTAAAACATAGTTGTAGTCATGTGTGCTGTTCCCACTGTGGACATGGCTTAATTCACAGATTGATTGAAGTGGAATAGTGCCTTCTTTACACAAGAAGTGAATTCAGCCATGGTAAGTAAATTAACTGACTTGAGGAAAATGGTATTAGTAGAGGATCGGTGCAGGAATTCTTGATATCTCTTGGCTGGCTGTATGAGCTAAAGATAGCTGGCTTCACTGACTGATACCTCAGTTTCCCTGTGTTAAAATAAGGATAATATTTGCCTTATTTAATCATTTGAGTTTGATGTGCAGTTTTAATTACAGAGTAATGCAGGATAAATAGGCAGCCTAAATACTTGTTACATGTGAGGGTATCCAGTCTGCACTGTGCCTTCCTCTGTTTGTTTGGATGGGATCTGAGACTTGGTGTTCCCAGCGTTGATCATGTTATTTGGTTAGCTTGTCAGAGTTATTTGTTTGTAAGCAAGGTACTGAAACATCAGCTCCGAAAATTTCTTTCTAAAGCACAAGGACAGGATTTGTAGTTCTTAAATTTTATTCTTTTAAAGTTAAAAATAAAGATAAGGAGGTTTGTTTTGACAGCATCAAAGGAATATGCTGGTTTGTTTGCAGCCTTTGATTTGGATGAAATGTATGGAGTTCTGTATTTTTTTGTGTGTAGCAATTTATGTTGTGAATATTTTGGATTTTCTGTTTATATGAAATGGTAGTATTGATGTCTTATTTTCAGGCGTGATTTATGGAAAATAATTGTGCTTTTGTGAATTTTTTTTTAAAATTCGGTGTTTCTTAGTTGGATGAAATTCCCAAGTGAAGAAAAGTAATAAGCATGTTCTTTAGAGCTGTTGCTGTTTTAAGTTTATGGTTGGTCATAGAGGCTATTTAAAGAAATATTTCTGGAAAAATAGAGGTAGGTACATTGAGGCTGTTTCAGCTGCTTACCAGCAGTACGAAAATAATTTTACATGGCAGTTTTAGTTGTATTTGAAAGTCCTTCCTTCCTATAGACAGAAAGGTCGACTTCTGTGAGGCAGGTACCTTCCTGGTGCCCGGCATTGAGTGGCCATGGAACGTACCAAAAATATGTAGGTGCTGTTTTGCCGAAGCTGTGCCTGATTGAGGCATTTCCCTGGCGGGACACGGGGACGGGAAAGGGGGGGACGGAGGCAGGGGGACCGGCGGCGTCGCGGGCCGGTGACAGCGTCTGTGCAAGTTGCACACACGAAGGGAACTAGTTCACTTGTGTGGCGTCACATGATCAAAATATTTTCCCCTTTGCCGCTGCCAGGAGCTATCTATTGCTTTTCAGCAGCCTCGCCGCTCGGGCAGCGGGCCAGGCGCTCCTCCCGGCCGGCGGGATGCCCCGGCCCTCAGCGGTGCGACCGGCAAGTGTGGGCATCGTGTTTGTGTCCAGCAGGGGCCCTTGGCTCTGCGGCCCTTCGCCGCCTTTGCAAGGGGGTTTTCTCTGCCTTCACAGCTAAGAAGCAGCACTGTGTGGAGTATTTCTAGCGTTTTAAGTGACACTTATTTTACATTTAAGTTTTTTGCTAATAAAGAGATACTGCATTTGTTTGTCTTCTATGTTGCGTTTTGGTTTACAATATATGTATTTTTTTCTTTTAAATCCAGAAGCTAACACACGTCTCTTGTGATATAACCCCCCGCTTCCAGCCTGGCGCAGAGCCAGTTTTCCTAATAACAAAACTGTAGGAGCTACTAATTCAGCAACATTTCTGAGATTTTTAAGTTTCTGCAGAATGCTCTTTCTGTTGTTGAACATGTGGTATGCAAATACGAGGGGAAATAGTGCTATGGAGTATTTTGTTGTGGGTTTTTTTAAGTATTAAAAACACATTTTGCTTTTCTAATAAACCCCATAACCAGACCTTTTAATGTTTTGATATAAATAGCAATTACACTAACTGAGATCTAACCACAACTAAAAAAAAACCCATTTAAAATCATTCAGAAAAAAAGTTCCCAACTAAATTGAGCTTTTCCTTTAAAGAGGAGGGGCTGATTGGGCTGCAGCATCTGAAACAAAGTGTCTCGAATTTTAGAACAGTGTTCTTGAGGTGATCAAGGTGTTGGAGTAGAGGCCAATACTTACAGATTTTTCCTAGAATTAACTAGGAATCTAAATGCTGCTTCAGCCTGAGCTGTTGAGAGCTTTATGCGTGATTGCTGATGGCAATCAGAACATTTTCTGGATTAGTTGAGACTCTTGAAAAGTTTTAGATTTAGGTACATGGACTGGTTGTTTCTTATATTGGGGCATTTAGGGATTTGGTTGTTCACAAGAAACTTGCTAAATGCATCTCTTTGAACAAGCAGTGGAGAGGGGTTCTCTGTCCCGGGAAGACTTTGCGTAGCCACACATTCCTCCTTTTAGTTCTTCAGCTCATTTCAATAATAATAGTAACCATAACAATGCACCTTCTTATTATGAGGAAGGTTGAGGAGCGCCTGAATGAGCTGTTACTTTGCTCGAGTGTGGTTGAGAGAATGGTGGATGCAGTCTTCTGCTCTTCCTGCAGATACTAATGTTGTTATGTGTCAGATCTGTTGTGTGATGTGGTTGCTCAACACTCTTCCTCTGTGTTTTCCCCTTCAGTGAGTGAGAGATTTATTTGTGGGTTATTTGCATCTGTTTCATTTCTTTTCTTCCCAAAGTCATAGTACTTTGTTTTATCTAAATGTCATAATCTCTTTTTCCTCCTTTGTCTTGTGACACTTCTTTTTCCTTCTTTAAATGCTATCCTCAAATTCTGTCTTTCTCACTTTCCAAATCATTGGAGTGACAGAAAAGTTATCCTTACTGTCTTCTGCAATTTTAACAGTTGTGTAAGAGTGATTAGTGTGACTATATAGCCACTGAGAAAATAGCTTTTGAGTGATCCTGGTACCCATCCATCTCTCTGACTTGTATTTCCTCCATCCCTCTAACTTGTATTTGCTCCTCTGTCCTGCAAGTTGACAAAAGTTGTTGGGCGAAGAGTGGCAGCAGGGAAAGTGTCTTCACCAGCCAGCTTCCTGTGACCAGAGGTCAAGTTGCATTTAAGAAAAAGAAGAAAAAAAGCCACTGAAAAACCAACCAAGCAAGCCCCCAAATCCTGGCAAGACTTGACAGTATAATAGTAAAAATTGTACAAGTAGTTATCTGTGGGTGATGGTGCTGGTATTTTTGTTTTGGGTTCCTCTGTTGCTGATCTGCCAAGTAATAGCAGACTTAAGAGAAAGGAGGGAAACAAACAAAGGAGACAAAACCAAGGTGAAATGTAAGTGTTGACATGCATAGTTTATTTACCTTTTAGCTGGTATGGCAGGTATGATTTAAAAAATATGTATTTGCCCAAAAGGTATTTGAAAAGATGTCTGCATGAAAATTCAAGTGTGGTGTTGCTGTACATGTGGAAAGTGTAGAAAGGACTGGAATTGAGGAGAGGGAACAGTTTGCATGTAATTTTCTATATTAAGTAGTGATGTGATGTGCTAGATACATTCTATGCAATTTTATAGTACTTGATACTTCATTTCATAGATTTCCTTTCCTTTTAATTATCCTCAGAAGGTTGGGGATGTAGAGAGCTGCCAGCTATGGTTGTTTGTTATTCCACAGTGTCATATTTTATTTGAGGGAATGTGTCTTGCAAAGATGGTGAATGAAGCCTGTTCAAAAAGTAAGTTAAGGTTCCATTGTTCTGGGAGAATACCTTAGTAATTCAAGAACTGAGGCCAATTGCTTCCTATGTGATAGTTTCCAAATTCTGTTGCTTTGCCTCTAAGAAGTCCGAGATGTTTATTTGCAGCAATCTTGTTCCCTGAAAAAAAACCCCACAGTGTCTGATTTACCCTCTGTGTTTCTTCTCTTTACTCCTGCTTTTTAACATTCAGTTTAAATCCTTGTTTTGCTTGAAGCTGATGTCTTCCTTGAAGAGATGGAGGAAGAAAGTAGGTGCTTTTTCTTTAAGGCTGCATCTAGTCATGGCGTCATAATAGAAGGTTCAAATAATTATGATTTCTGGTGACATTTTTACTTTCTTGGAGTTCTTGATCTTGCATATGGTTGTGTGTCTTACTCGAGCAAGTTGCCTCAGTTAGTGTGCCAGAAATAGGAAGAAATGTAGTTTTCCTCTCCAGAAATGGGTTTATCTATATTCAAAGAGACAACGAACATGAGGGTTTTTCCATTTTTTTCCCCAGCTGTTTGATACTGAGCATTCTGTAACATGTTTTGTTTGTCATTTTTAGATTAATACTTAGGAATAAGCAGCAAATATTTTTTAACATTGAGTTCAGTCTGTATACATTGATAAGAAGGTCCATGTGGGTATTCCTCAGAAAGACAGCTTTTTGTCCTTCTTGGCTTTTGAGGCTCACAGGCTGAAAAAAAGAGCAAATCATCCAGAGAAAGGCTGTAACACGTAAATGCATAGGAAACTGTATGTTGAACCAAATGGACATCTGCTTTTTGTGTAGATACTAAGCCAGAATTTCTCTTGGGAGAACTGAAGAAAACTTGAAAATCTAATTTGTTTGTTTCTGCATTTTTCAGTAGCCTTTTGTTACACTCCTTGAGTGCTCTTTTATCCAGTTTTGTGTTGCTAAAAGATCTTGCATCACCGTGTGAGTCTGATGGTTGTCTGAAGCTGATCTAAGACTTCACTTCTGCTGTAAAGACCAGTCCCCACCTTTTTATCAGCTCCCTGCTGCTTCCCTTGTGTCATAAGGTGAGTCGAATCAGCTTGAAGATTTATCTGAAAACTAGTCCTGCCAAACAAGACCTGTGAATGTTTAGCTTTCAGCCAGATTATTGAGCAGGTCTGACTTGCAGCATAGTCTTTACAGCACAGAGGTAAAGCGAGGGAGAATATAGCCAGTTTGACTGAGGGTTGGTGTCAGGACATGACAGCCCTTTCGGTGGTGGTACAGGCTTCCATCAGCCTAAACTCACTATATTGCCTCTTGAGTATAAAATTAGTCTATAAATAATGACAGGCAATTTCTTAACATTTCTCTGGAGCAAGGAGTCATTGTTATCTCTCTCTTAAAAGGGGAGAAGCTGAGGCAGAGAGTAATTTTTTTTTTTTTTCCTCGAGGATGATAATTATACAGAATGCATTGATTGCAGTGGCCAAATAAGCTGTGAGTATGTCTGAAAAATAAGATTTCAAGGGTAGAACTCATCTAACCATATATACTGTAGGCATTTGTACCTATTTTTTTGTGTGTCTTTGGTGCAAGAAAATAGTCAGATCTTCATGTGAATCATCTCATCCTAAAGTAGATGTGTAATGCAGGTTAATGAATCGTGTTCCTAAAGTTACATGTTTTTCCCCTCCTTCTAAAGAAGGTCTAAGCCAATAAGCTCAGGTGTTGGTGTCAAAGGGCAGGTGAAATTAATTCCTTCCACTATTTATAGTGTTTTCGTACAGGCAGATGACTCCAGACTTGTGTTGGAGTTCTGGACTAGCGGCTTCCTCTTCTTGTCCTGCTAACCTGTTGGAACTAATGATTTTCATACCTATTTCCTGTTAAGCTTGATACATTTCTATTTTGTTGTCCTTTGTGTAACGCCTATTCAGAGGATTTTTTTGCTGCTGCTTTTGTTTTGGTATGTCAATTTTTTGCGTGTAAGTACTGTCAGTATTGTTTATTTTTGTCCAGCATATTTGCAGACATACTGGCAAATTTGAAAATACCAGGATGAGTTTCCAGATCAGTTAACCTTCATGCTTAGGTACGCAATTTCCTCTGTACAGAGATGCAAGCTTTTGATTTGGAAATAGGGCAGCAGTTTTGTTGTGTAGATGCTGCTTCGCAGTCCACTGAAAACTCTTTACCCGTTGCTGGCACTTCAGCTGCAAAGAAGTGGGCACCTCTGGGAAGAAGCTTCCCTGCTGTGGTGATCCTCCTCACCCAGCGCAGGGATCCCTGTGGGGCATCGTGCAGGCCAGCAAATCCAGCAAGCACTTTAAAGGGCTGAGGAGCTGTGCTGGGCATGGGGAGGAAGGAAGGGGCAGCCCTGTCCAGAAATCTCTGCCACAGGCAGTGGCTGCAGAAGCAAACAAGGTGTGTTCTGAGTGCTGGGGATGTAATCCAGGGTGATGAAACCTTGTGTTATGCTCAGGGATGAAATTGTTTAGGACAAAAGAAAACACAGGGATACCTATCCTGCAAAGAGTTCTTCTTGGCAGTATCGTATTTTCAAAATGGTTAAAGAGGGAAAACCACAATTTGCTGAACAGATTTACCTGCACATCCTGAAAAATGGGTACTGTAGTCCTTAATTATGTCAAGGTTCGCTTAACCTTTCTTAGTAAAGTGTTTAAAATGCCCAAAGTAAAGTATTATTGTGATTAATAATTTCACTGGCATCTTTGTAGCAGGATGTCAGTGCTTTCCACTTTTTGGAGGCTGGCTCAATTGTATTTTTGTTTGTGTCTTTTTTAAGGGATCTTTCTCACAAACAGTGGCAATTTATTTGGCTTAAGCTTAGGTTTCTGAGTTAGGTATCCTCTGAAAAGTTGCTTGTTTTCAAAAGTTTCTGAGGAGTCTTTTGTAGTTTTAAAGTTTGTATCTCTTTTTCGGTTCTCTCTTACAGTTTGAAGTTCAACTGGTGGTATGATTTTCAGATGTACTATTTTCCCCCCAGTGTGTACAGGGGGAGGAGGAGGAGGAAGCGTGGCTTCCTCAGGGTTGACTGAAATGTTTTAACTTATACAGCAAATGAGGTGAGAATGAAATTGTCAGAAGGATAGAGACTAAATTATTGAAGCACTTGACTGTTTAAAGTGTCTGGGGATGTACTATAAAAGGTGCGAGTCTAACAGTCAAATGTGTAAACATCACCTTATTCCTTCCTTGTACCTGATTTCTCACCACTTGCTTTATATGATGAGAGCCTAAATCAGTGTGGGAGATATCGCAGCCATTCTCAAAGTGTTGGTTTATGATGCCTCCACCAGAAGAGCAATCTATTACCATATAGAATAGCAGAGAGAAAAGCATTTTCAAGGAAGATTAATTGAAGTAATTCATCACTTTAAAATGAAGAAGGTGCATCAAACAAAAATAAAAGCTAAGTATTTTATGTTCCTCTATTGGAATTTGATAACCATTTGTTTTGCTAGAAAATATATGTGGACTGGGCATCTAGTGCTTGTCTACACAGTACAACTATGTGCTATAATTATATGCTATAATTATACCAATATAACTCCCTATGGAGGCACTCTTATACCAGAATAAGAGTTTTTATGGTTTATCTTACTCTGCTTCCAGACCGCGTAAGCTTAAGAGGGAAGGGGTACTCTTATGCTGGAGAAAGTTTCCACACAGAGATAGTTATATTGGTATAATTACGCATTTTTTTCCTTCAGTGTAGACAAGTCCCTTGTGCCTTTTTGGCTTTGAACTTTAGTTAAGAATTTCTTGGTTGTGGTAAGTGTCTAAGCATTTTTATAGTATATTTTTATAATGGGACTTGGGTATTTAAACCAATTACTTAGGCCAATTAACAGCTTCCTGGGTTGTGGATAACAATAGGATATAAAAAGGGATCAGAATTCATGTTCCTAGCTGCTTGGATATATCTGCATCTCCCCCCCCTAGCCCAACACCCCCCTCCGTGATTTTACCAGTACTCAGTGTACAGCACAACAGGTGGAATAGTGTGTGACTGTCTAATGAGTTCTGTGTTGGACACTTTTTGTCTCCTGTTTCTCATTATTCCTTGAGTTTTGTTGTGCTGTGGCTCTAATTGCATGTATCTCCATGGATCACAGGAAGAAGCTTCCTTGATGAAGTTGAAAAAACCGCTTCAAAAAATGTTAATTGTTTAGAGAATTGCTGAAATTTATTGATCTTTACACAAGACAGGACGGTAATTGACTTGCTAGGCACAGGTTGTGCAAGGAGCAATTCAGATTGGATTCAGAGGAAGGGGAAGGTGCAGAAACCCTTCTGGTATGCAGTGTGGTCAGGAGACGGGTGATGATGTGTAGAAGGTATGTTTGGTAGGGGTGATGTCTCTCGCCTGGTTCAGTCAAAGGTGGGTACCTAGAAAGAGGTGAGTACCTAGAAAGAGGTATTCACATGGATGGTTCTTTGAAGTTGGCCATCTTCTCTGTTCTCTTCTGCCCTTATCTCCGTTGCTCCTTAGCATACAGCTCATCTCATCCTTACATTCACACTTCCCCAAAAACAGGAATATGTAAACATTTTTTACAGTATTTCGCAGTTTCTGCAAATATCAACATAAATTACTTAGAAACTGTTTTTCTTTTTTTACTCCTTATGAAATGACTGGTTTGAAAAACATAGCTCTTTTTATTCCCTTAATTTTCTTTTTTCAGTGTATCTAGTATGTTTGTAGTGTTGTAATGTCCATGTGGTCTTATTGTGCTAGAAATTTAGGATTATGGCTTGAAATGAAAAATTGCAGAAATGGGAGAAGTCTTATAATAAAATAGAGGTGATGTAATAACCTCCAAATCATAGAAGAGCAAGGCTTGAAGGGACATCAAGAGGTCATTTAATCTATCCGTCAGCTCTGAGACAGGATAAGGCAGACCTAACATTCATGGCAGATGTTCATCTGTCCTGTAGTAGTAACAGACTGAGCAAAAAAGAATTATTTATACTTACTCTTTCCCCTTGTTTTCCCCAAAGCTTTGTGCAAGCTGAACTTTGCATAGGAATTGGTGTGAGAGGATATATGGATTCTTTCAGGACTATTTGATGTTTCTGAGTTATTTATGGAAACTGTGTGTTTTCTATCAGAATAGTCTGATGATGTTTGTGTATTAATGAGTGTAATATCTCATTTTAATTTTATCTGGTTGTCTGTTTTTCAGGTGTATTTCTTCCTGAAATGATTATTTTTCTGTGTTGGCTTTGTAACAGCGTCTCCTCTTCTTTGGCATTGAGCAGTTTAGTTTAAAAATGTGTACCATTTAATTTTTGTACTTGACAGTATTTCTAGAGTGTAATCAGTTTCAATTTTCCTTTTTTTTATTCAATTTCTTTTTGCGTGAAAGAGCTGAGCAGAAAAAAGAAAAACAACTGTGGGTAGGAGTATAGAAGTGAGAAGGGGAAGAATGTGTTCAAGGCATGATAGTACTCAGCAGAAGAGCTGGGTTTAGCTGAAACGTCAGGTTAGATATGAAGTGACTAGTGTGGTCTTAAGTAAAGATTTACATTCTTTGAAGAATAAAGGGAACGTATGTTTCAGAATTTTACGTGTGGTATCTGCAGCTCTTTAATCTAAACTGAAGGCTGCAAATGAGTGTCAGATGAATAGCATCTTTCTAAACTGACCAATATCTGAAATTGGAATTGCAGATACTTTTTTGCTAAAACGAGTCTTTGGGTTTGTTTGCTCTGTTTTGCCTTTTGGTTATGTCAGCTGAGAAACATCTGTCTTTGCTGCTAAATGACCTCTAATGACTAGGCCAAGTGATTTTGACAGAATGGACTGTCTTGAGCCCTCAACAGCTGCAGGAAGGTGCTGATGTAAGTTGCCGCCTTGGAGAGGGTTTAGATGTAAATACACTGAAATAGCTGTTGCCCCCAGAAATAGCTTACTCAGACTTACAGAAAAGATTCCCTGTACCTGTACTCTGCTTTAGTGTTTATGAAGGTAGTGATTCCCTTCTCTTTTCTTTCCATCTAATCTGATTGGTAATTTTACTTCTGTTCTAGATTTAGTAGTTTTAGGAAGTTGGGAATACTCTATTTTGGGTTGTGCCCGAAGGGGTCTCATTAATCCTGAAGATCCTCTCTTAACAAATACAGAAGTTTCTTTGAAGTCTGTTTAGAAAGCTGTGTTGGTGTTTTTGTATGATGGCTGATGTAGGCTCTCTTAAGGACTGGGAAACAAGAGGTGGGCACAGAAGTGGAAAGAAGCCAAGAGTTTTCAGGCAGAAAGAATTTTACAATATAATGGTTTCTGCTGTGGGAGAGGGAAGGCAGTTCTATGAATATGGCATAATCAGGTTTCCTGTTAAATAATTTTTTTTTGGATGAGAAGAACTGAAGAAGTGGATCAGCTTTCCTGCTTTCGTGTTTTTTAGACCAGATATGTCTCACATGCTGATTTTTAATTTAATTTTGAATGGTGTGATATTAAAAGAAAATTATGATCACATATTGAAAGCACATGCCTTCTTTGTATAGAAACTGAAAGTTCTGGATAGTAGTTATATTAAAACTATGCATTTAATTCTGAACATCCTACATGATTTGTTGCAGAGGTGTTCATACCCATGATTAATCCTGCTTCTTTATTTCTGCACTTACCTGTGTGTATGTGTTATATGCATGTGTTTGAGCTGAGATGCTCTGCGATGTTTCGTAGTCTGCCAGGATTTGTGGAAGAATTTGTCCCATTTGTTGTGATTGCAAGAACAGCAGTGAAGACTTCGTGACTTCTGCCAGTTTTGAGAAATAGGTGAAGGCTCTAGAGTAAACCAGAATTTGACCTGGTTTAAACCTAGGTCTGACTTTATCCCTGAGTAAGCCACAGTGAACTTTGTATTAACACTGAGATACATTTTGGGGGGGTCATTTCTCTAGAGTTCTTCAGAAGTCATTCTCAAATCTCTGCAGAATTTTAAGTTTGTTTAAAATGTGGGAATTAGAGCTGGCAATATGTTTAAATCAGCATAGCTTTTAAATTATGAAAACAAGAAGTTATTTTGCTTTCGAAACATTTGTATAAATACATATATGTTGATCTTTTTTTTTAATTGTAGGAATTAAAATTTAAAGATGAACAGATCCCTTAATACTTTGATTTTTTGACTTGCTGTGTTTGTTTCAGTACAGCTGCTACATGCTAAGAGCACTAGTAGTTTTAGAATTACTTGCAGGGTGTTCTCACCACCACCTTTAAAGTGAAATTTACAACTCCTCTAGTCTTTGTCCTTTTAATTCTAAGATCCAGATGAAGTGTAATCCCAGGAGTGTTGTTTTGCCGTTGCAATGTAATCTTTTTCAGATAATACATGATTTAGTTGGAAACAAATTAGCAGCTATGAATGCCTAAAGAAAGCAATTTAATAAACAAGATTTTTGTAAGACCTAATCAGAATTGTAAAATGATACTTGGGAATCAGTTACATTATACAATAGAGAGGGTGTGGATGTAGGCATGTGTGTGGATTCATGGTTTCTAGTTACATTGTTTTCTCAAGTGATACAAGGGCTTCCACCTTCAGTTTACTGTTTCTTCTAATTTATAACGTAACTGTTGAATGTTTTCAATCAATAATGAAAATTCCCACTCATAACTGTAGTTTGTACTGGTGGTTGATCTTAATTTTAACTACTGGCACCCCACCATTTTCTAGTGCTTTAAATCAGCTGTTGCTTGTGAATTTTTATTTGTTTTGCTCCTACCCAGGAGCTTAGTTCCATGCTGCTAACAGTGTCTATGTTGATGAGAATGGTCATTATAAATGCAAAATAATCACAGGCAGGTACTTGCCAAAATTCTATTGCTCCAGCTGCACAATATGGGTGTGTAGCTTCATATTCGTTGTCTGTTTGTAGTTGGCCCTTCGACTGAACTGATGCTGCTGGTATGTCTCTAACTGGGACGCTGGATTTTTGTGATATGTGACCAATGTGATGCAGAGATCATTATGGATGATGGATATGGAATTATGGTAAAAAAAGATGAATTGGTTAGCTCCCAGGTAACTTAAAATTTTGCGCTATTTGCAACCAAGTTTTTTCAGTCTCTACAAGAAGCAGTTTTAATATAGAAAATACGTTACAAGAGAAGTTTCTTGGCAGTTGGAGAAGTGACAGGGCTTCTTTTATAGATCTAAGTTTGCCTTCCAATTATCCAGATGCTAAATATATCCTTTTAGGAATTCTGCATATATTGGCTCTACCTAGGGGCTTTCCCCTGTTTTCTTATTTTTAATTAAGACTATTTTTTACCTATTTAAAAAAAAGTTAGGCTTGAAAAGAGAAGATGCTAGATTAATAAATGAGGTATCTGCTATGAAGCTAGAAACCAACAAATACAGAAAATCAGTGCTTTACACTGCTTTTTAGTATCGCAGTGTGCTGTCCCATGTTGTGAGTAGGGTGACTGATTATTTCCCTTTTCTGAATTCTTGTTGGTGTGGCAGAAGGATATAACTGAAAACTCTGGCAGCTGTTTCTCAATGTGGACAGAACTTTCTGAACCTCCCTTAGTTGAAATTTCATGTTATGGCTACGGAAAAAGAAAACAACTAATTGCTTTTGTTTGCCTGGTGGAGTTTTCCATTTTTTTATCATTTTATGCATCTTTATTTCAGTAACCTATCAATTTTGTAAATGATATTTGTTTTGGTGTCCCCCTGTCCGTGCCTCCCCTCCTACCCAATTTTATTCATTATGAACTCAGACACCTGCAAAAAGGGAAGAAAATTGCATAAAGCCACGCAAGTGGCAGAGCACTTTGAGAGAGGAATGGAAGATAATATTTGACAGCAGTTAGAGATGAGACTAAGAATTGGGGGGTAGGAAGAAAAAAGGGGCTGTGTTGTTTAGAGTATCTGGTAAATTCTAATGTTACCTGGACTCTGATTTATTCTGGAATTGTGTTCTGGTGAGGTCAGTTACAAATACCAGCAGTAAGTATAATGTGATGTTTGAAGAGTTGTCATTTGCTTTTTTTTTTTGTAATAGTATAATCTCAGAACATGGCCTAGAAATTTTTCGTTTGCCTCATTCATGAGCACTCGATGAAATCCAGTGTATAAGGTTGAATTTGAGCAGTTGAGTGGCTTATTTTTGAGCTTTTTTCCCCCCTTCCTTTTTAAAATGTTTCCAGGGACCTTTTTCCTTTGGAAGGTATGTTTCTGAAAGTTTAGAGTACCTTGTTGCAGCCTGTTGATGCAATTTCTCCTTTTTTCAAACTCTCTAGAGGTTTGAGGGGGTTTTCCTCCCTTAGCCTACTCTTTCTGACTCCTAGTCCGGTTTCTTGTTGCTAATAACTGGCATCAATCTCCCCAAAGTCTTCATATCTCTTCTCTGTTAAAAGTGCATTTAATACTTGTTTTTAGGAGAGTGAAAACCCAGTCACACGAAGGTGAAGTGTTGTGCTCATGTTTGCATATCAGGTCAGCTGCTGAGCCAGGAATAGAAGTCCTGTCTTATGACTCAGTGCCCTAACCGCTGGCCTGCGCCGCCTCTCCGGAGCACCGGTCTTTTCCAAGAATATAGTAGCGATGGGGTACAGGAGTAACTACAGCAAATACAGGAGCTTTGCTCCAACTCTGGCAGGGCTCCGAGGCTTATACACAGCTTAAAATACAAGGGGAGGGAAAAAAGCTTTCTAAAGGACCTCCTAGATAAGTTCTGTAAAGTTATAGTTTGCTTTGCTTTGTGTAGAAACAACAACAACAACAAAAAAATCTAATTGAAAATAGCTTTCCAGATGGTTTTGGATGTGGAAAAAAGTTCCATGTGTTTGAAAGTCAAACTCTGCTCTACAAATAACCTTAAGAGCGGCCTGTGATTAAATCTTTTGTATATTCAACAACAAACTCATTTTATGCAACCACAACTATGATAAAATTGAATTAAATGAACCTGCCTCTAAGAAAAGATACTGAATAGCTGAGTAGCACATTATTCAATGAATGGAAAACGGGGAGGCTGGCTGAAACTGCTGGGAAATGGTTTTAACATTCTGTCGGGCTAAAGAGCAATTCTGTGAAATCACTGTATTTGTTTCCCCCCTACCTCCCCGCCCTCATTTTTTAAATAGCAGTGCTCTTCATACTGTCAGAATTCAGTGTTGTGACACCCCTACTCAAAAGTTATGACAGCAGTGTAATGACAGCTACTGCCTCTTGAGAATCAATCAGGCAATTAATTTTGTAAATGAAATGCTGATTATACAAAGCTTCACATGAGAGGCCCAGTGATTAAAATCAATTTAACAAATTGTTTCAGGTGGGACTTGATTAATAATTTGCCATAAATGCTGAGGATATATGACCAGCATACCTTTTTGTGTGTGTGTGTTAATATAGAACTATATATATCACTTGGAGTGGAAAAAATCTGCAGCTAACTGTATGTACTTTTGGCTTGTGACCTAGATGTGATTGGTTATACCTTTCTGTGGGTACGCTGTTGTCCCCAGTGTCCACAATGTCACTTTCTCAGCTAGTGTTCTCTCCAGCAATTAAATACATCTAACTTTTAATTTCATTTCAGTGAGTAAATCCAAGTAGTTGAAAATGTGTATTCAGATCCACTTGGACATTAGGTTTAGGAAGATTTTTCTTTAAAATTTTAACTGGATGTGGGATTTTTTCCATTTACATCTCTCCCCCCCATCACTTATATTTAGGACATTGTGCATTTTCCCCCTCTTACTGCAATACTTCTCTGCAGGGAGCCTTCCTGCAGAGCTCCCCTCGTTCCACTCAGGGCAGTGCTCTATTCCTTGGCTGACAGACACTATTTTTAGTACATCCTTTTCTGTCCATCTAACGCCGTGTTTGTGTAAGAGCTGTACAAAGTAGGTAAGAGAATTTTTTTCCAAGTTCCAGATGGCAGCCATGCACAGTAAGTCAAGGTGTTTACTTGTCTAGGAAGCTGAGAACTTCATTGCCAGACAAAATAGAAGTAACTGGTATTCTGGGTGGGGCTTTTCTTTTTTTAACTTGGTTTTCTGGGTTTATGAATGGATTTTCTCTTCCTAGTTAAGCCATAGCCTTGGCTGCTGAGGAGGCCTTAAAGCTTTGAGGCATCCACTGGTAAAACTAGCCTGAGAACTTTAGGTTACTATTTTCCTTTGCTATCTGCCTTGCTCTCCTGCTGGGGGTTGCTATTTTGACAGTAGAAATGCCAGACTGAGAGCTCTGCCCATGTCTGCTCCTGCTCCAGTGCCAAAGCTGTCGTATTGGTGCAAAACCATCCAACATAGTTCTAAGTTCAGATGCTGGACTGTGGATGGAAGTAGCTAAAGCGTGATCACGATCTGGGAGCACATAGGAGAAGCATCTGGAATGAGCGACCTGTTGTATAGTCCCAGATAGGTTTGCTAGAAGACATTTTAAAGAGCCCCTGAATTCTGCTGCACTAGAAATTGCTGCAGACTTGTTGAGGAGGAGAGTAAAACATCTGCGTGCCTAAAGGAAAGTGGTCTTCTTTGTAGGGGCATACAGGCTGGAGAAAACAAATCTGAAGACAGGACTATAATTCCTAAGTACTTCCTTGAAGAAGTTTGATATTAGGAAAGTGGGTTACAGGAGAAGACTGAATGTTCAGGTGTGATGAGGACAGATGACGCACATTAAGCTAACTTGAAAGTAACCTGTTAGCTGTCAGCAGCTGGCAGTGACAAAGGCAACTTGAGGGACAGCAGTTCTGAGCTGTATATCCATGTGAACTTGTCAGAAACCTAGGATTGTTTTGGCCATCAGCTGTGTTAATTTGTATAATAGCTTCTTGATGTTGTGTTAACCTTTGGTGCGCTTGTAGTGGCAACTGAAGAGGTTAGTTATGTACACTTCATTAAAAATAGGTTTCTTTGCTATGTTGTGATTTGTTCTTTCAGTAGTTGTTTACTTTTATCTATATGCAAAATAATAAATAGAGAATGGCTGATTCATGGACCTTACAGTTTTTGGGTTGTGTGTGTTAGAGCACTCAGAAGAGGACTGAAAAAGTATATTCTTGTCCCTCACCCTGCAGAAACAGTTGCTTTTATAAATTATTTGTAAATGTTCTAGGCAAGTAGTAGTTGATTCTTTGTGGGGCATAGCTTTGATTTTTTTCCTTTCTTTCCAGTTGTTAATTACTTACTTTCTGGTTTGAGTGGGAAATAATCTTTCTGATGTCTCCCTGCAGCTGAAATTAGACAGTATGCAGAGCTTTTAAGACAAGGAAAATGGCTATTTATGTTAAATCTCTGCTAGTGTATGCTTCTTCATTTATTGGATTTTCTTTCATCATAGGCTTATGTTGAACTCAGCTTTTTGTTTTTGCTTATTACTTACTGTGTTTGTGCAACTGCCTTTTCAAATTAAAATTTTAGTAAATCAGACAGTAGATTTCCTGTTTCAAAAAAACAGGAAGCATGTTTGCCAGGTACCTCTCAAACTTTATTGTTAATGTCAGAATTTAATGCTGTACATTCATACCTTTTTAATAGTTGCTTGCAGCTTTCTTAAATGGATATCGAAACACACGTAACGAGTTGTTTTGATACGCCCACTTTTGTCATGTAAAAATGTTGGCTGAGACGTCCTTGTACATGTTCATACAAATGATGACATTATCTAGGAATGGATTATCTTTTCTGCAGTTCCATCCTCGTGCCAGCTGTGTCATTGTATTATAGTGAATACTTGTGATTATCTTTAGTGATAAATTTGTGACTTGGTGCCTGACCTAGAGTTGAGAGCTCCATGCCCAGCTTTCTTGGAATGTCAGTAACTGATTGTCAGCTGTCTTTATTTATTATGAGGTTTGAAGGCTTTGGTTTTTCTACAGAGATGGGCTTTTCTGGTTTGGTTTTTTTTTGGTTTTTTTTTTTATTTTTTGTATGGAGACAGAAGCTTTGGCTGCAGATCAATGAATAAACAAAGAGTTATTGTATTCATAACTCTCGGAGTTTGAGGGGAAGCCTACTTGAGAGTGTTGAGTTCATGTTGTTTTGTTACAGGCACAAATGATGGAGCATTACTTGAGATGCTCTGTGGCTTATAGTCTCTTTAAATCGCAGCATTTGCTGTTGTCAGCCAAACCAATGCCTCTTTCAATTCTTTTTTTTGTTTGAACAAACAAAAAAAGCACACTTTCACTTGAGAAGTAGTTACATCTCTCATGTAAATACTCTTGTTTTCTAGTGAATTGCTCTGTCTGCCTTGTAGAAAAGAGCACTACCTGAATGGGATTCGCATCTGAATCACATTGTGACCTTATTAAAGTGTCTCCCACTCCTCCTTGACTTGAGATTTCAGTGGCAGGGGTCTTTGTGGCATCTTTAAGTGGAAATGTTAGTTGTATTTTGGGACAGTGACTGGTGTTGTTCATGTTCATAAACATTGTTCAGATAAACATTTTGTTGTTAGAAGTGAAACACTAATTGATAACTTAATAGTGGATGATGTAGTGTAGACGAGGTAACTGGGAAAACACTGGTTAAATGACAAAAGAAAATGATAGTGTATTTTTCTCTCATTTTAGAATAGGTGAAATTGAATCTCCAGGTACTTCAGGGTGAGGTGATTTATTTGACTGTTTTGGATGGGCGGAGAGCAGAAGTGGTGGTGGTACCAAGTTTACAAGTGGGTGTAGGGTATTAATTTTTTCACTTTTGCATATAGCAGAAATGCTGCGTTTACGCATTCTTTTACACAAAACATTGAAAAAAGGAGCAGGTAGGAGGAAAAGGTTGTCAGTTACTATTTGTAAGTAGTGTAGGCTTTTCAGTGTCCTGCTTTAATGGTTGTGTTGTCAATCTAAAGACTGGGAATGAAACCTTGGCCCTGTTGAAATCATAAGCAAATTTTCCACTGGGTGTTTTAATGTACTCATGAGGCACATAATAGGCAAGAACTCTTATGAAATGCTCTGTTCTCACAAAGCCTGATAGTACATGTGCAAATGAATCTGATACTGACACAAGATAGGCACTATAATAAAGGGGTTATAAATTATAATATTTCTGTGGACTGAAGCAAAGAACAAGACTGGGGTATTTTGAGGACCTGCAGATCTACGCAAAGTTTAAATAAAATGCAGCAAGTTGAAGAGGAGGTGAGGAATCAGAAGCAAAAGGCAGAATCCATCTAGCCTTGCCTGCAAGAATATGGCAGTGAAAAATAGCATGAGCAAACACTAGATAAACTAGCAAAATGGTAATGTGTGTATTAGGTGTAAAATAGCTCTAGAGAAAAATTAGACTGTTCTGTAAAGGCAGGAAAAGAAACTAATGGATATTGATTACTATAATGACACTAAAATAAAATTTAATAAGTAATTAAAACTTTGCACTACAGCATGTAATAGAATTAAGTAAAGGCATGGAAGATGTGAAAATACACGTCACCCATTGGTAGTCAAACATGCGTGCTGGGTTTTAGAGGAATGTGATGCAGTTAGAGCAATGCTGTTGTTTTTGGTAAACATTAGAGAGCAATTGTGGAGGGGTTGGGTTATGATCTCTACAGCATAAAGTGGTTGATACTTCTCATAATCATCCTGTCACTGAAAACTTGTCTGAAAACTGTTGGAACAGATGTTATAGAAAATATTGGAATTTAATAAATGTAAAGGAACCTTTAGATAAGATTATAGTATATATGTGTCAATTACCAACTCCTTCTAATAAGTTTTC
This sequence comes from Oreocharis arfaki, assembly GCA_013398015.1. Classification (NCBI taxonomy): domain Eukaryota; kingdom Metazoa; phylum Chordata; class Aves; order Passeriformes; family Paramythiidae; genus Oreocharis; species Oreocharis arfaki. The sequence goes on along the minus strand of VZRR01010895.1, from coordinate 457,795 downwards.
GAAATACCATGAATGAAAGTCTTGCTGTAAGAATGAAACCAGGAAGTCTACAAGAATGATAAAGCTGAAAACTGTGCATGTATTAAAGCTGGAAAACGTTACATTGAAATTTTTGCCTTCGCTGTAAAGGGGACACATTACTTGATGAGCAGCTCTTCTTTTTGTTAAGTGTATGGCTCCAGGTCTTACCATACGCTGTTCTGAAGAAAAAATTTGTCTTTTTGTTAGAGAGTTTTCAGTTGTATTGATCATGAACATATTAAATTCTAAAATTGCTTCTGTGTTGAAGAAATCATGGGGCTTTTTTGTTCATTTTTGGGTTGGAAATTTTATCCCATTTTTTTCATTTTTGCACCAGGAAAGCTGGTTGTAGGAAGTTTGGTCACGTTTTGATGGCTGTAGGTTAAATTTTTTGAAACACACACTTTCTGGAAACACTTTCAGAGCACATCTATAATCAAATTCAAAAGTAGTTGCAGTTGTAGATATGCAGCATTTCCTGCAATTTAAGCCCCATGATTTCAAGTCAGGTTGCATTAAATGGGTAAATTTTGAAATTTTTTTGGTTTAGTGAGAAGCTGTGGCAGATGCAGAGGTAGAGTCCCCTTCTGCCTGAGCAGCACGCAGCTACTTTAAATGGTAAGACAATCGTCTGCGTCGTTCCCTACCCATATGATGAGTGAAGCCCTTGCTCCAATAGCTCACAACAGCCCCTTCACCGCCCTGCGCTGCGTGGACACCTGGAACAGGACGTCCACTGCATGTGAGGATCGAGTGTGGCTGTGTGTTTAAAGACAGCTATGTCTGTGAAGGAGACATGCTTAATGTTGCAAGGGCAAACTTCATTCCAAGAGCTCTCAACTTCTGCAATAATAATATTTCTTAAGCCTGGGGAAGAGCTGGCTCTTTGGTTTTGTTTTGCCTCGCAGAAATATGTTGACAGCCACTGAGTCACTGGTAGATGTCTTCACCTTCAGCTGCACCACACAGAGGGTTGGGATCTAATCTGAAGGGAGTCAGGAATAGCAGTGGTGACTTGCCACCCTCCATAAGGACCAACCAGTGCGTAGGATGAGAGATGTTTCCTCACTGAGTCTGTCTTCTCCAACCCTAGAGATCATAGAGCACTCTACTGTTCTTTCCCTGAGATCTTTGGAGGGAGGAGGGAACAGGCAGCACTGACACCTAGGGTGGGTCCCTATGGCTTGTCCCAGTAATTTGCCCAGGCACAGTTACTGCTCTCTCAGTCTAGCCCTCTCATATTCAAGTATCTCCAGTCCTTGGTCTAGATGCTCGACTTGCAGTGTTCACAGTAAATTCTGAGCATCTCCAGGTCCCTTGCTACCCAGTGACAACAGCTCCCTTGATTCCAGTGTTGTGTGTGACCCTGCTGCCCCTGGTGACTGGATTTACAGCAATATCTGAGGCTCTTCATCCCTCCACCTTTCTGAATTGTAGGGATATCACCTGAGGGAAAGAGGAGCAGCTCACTGGGGAGACCACGGAGAAGTGTAGTGGTGGCAGGTTGGTGAGAAGGAGGGAAGGAAGGATGCACTGGCAATGAGGCTCACTCTCCCAGCACACGCACAGAAGCTCTGCTGCTTGGAGGTCACTAGTCCAGAGGACAGACTCTTTGGCCTGTATCCATGTCACCTCCTGACCTTGTTTCCTCCTCTCCCCTTCAACTCTTTCTGCCTCACTTCCATCTCCACTGCTTTTTTAACTCCTTGTCCCTCTTTCTTTATCTGGCAAATTCAAGGCAGCCTCCATACGCTTTGTAACTCCTTCGAAGAAGCCTTGCCCCGTCCCTCATGTGCTCCTGTTTATTCCTCCTGTGCTCTCAGTCTGGTGACATTCAGGTGCTCTCTCTGACAGGGGCACATGCCTTGCCTTTCATGAATGTCCAGTGTCACCCTGGGAAATTAAAATTCTCTGCCTCAAAGCATGGTATTCAAGAGGTATTTTCAAGTGTTTTATGTGAGAACATAAACCATGTATTTTTCTGTGACCTCATTCTAAGACATAGCTGAACTATTCCTGCTGAATTTTCCAGAGAATTTCAGCCTCAGGCATACATATGCCCTGGAAAATTTCAGCCTAAATGCTTGAAGTTTGGCAAGGTTTATATGCACCTGAAAGTAGTCTTAATAATGGAAAATGTCAGACACTTTTAGCTGTGTAGCTATCTGCATTGTTTATATTTAAAAATTGGATGCAGAAAAGAAGATACTACACTCAAAACTAATTAAACTTGAATTTGAGTAAATGTTGTTAAAGGAGATGAGACCTGGAAATTAAATTATACCCTGAAACAGAAGATGGTGGCAATGAACAGTGCTATTTGGCTTCATGGGAATCTCATGGAGGAAACTCAAGACTCACTTTGAACAAGGATTTATATTTGAAAAGATGAATATGACAGGTGATGCACAGAATGAACATTAAAACACAGAAATAAACATAGATAAAGTATTGTGGTCTATAGGAGGAAATGTAAGTTGTCCCCTGGGATGCTGTAAGAAGGAATCTGTAATTGATCTGCTTAGCCTTTGAGTTTTTAGTTGAAAGTGTGGTGAAGAGTGCATGATGGCCTAAAAAAAAAGAAAAAATTGAGAATGTTGTTGTCGATCAGGTGATCTGAAGTGGTTGAGGAACCATTGATTTTGAAAAGTACGAAATATAAATAGTAAATTACCCAGGGACATTTAGTGGCAAAAAATAGAAACTTCTAATCTGGCCACAGAGCAGGCAAATAATAAAGGGAAAATTGCTGGGTAATACTCACCCAAAATTAGAAGTGAATGTGCAGTTTGCTATGGTAGCAAAAAAGGGTGGTCCTCTTCTGAAGTGAATGGAGGTGTCATGGGAGGAGGAGGTTATCATTTCCATCTCCTCAGGTGTAGTGTGCCCATATTCAGAATACTTTATTAGTTTTGGGTGACATTCCTGGAGAATTGGTATTGGTAATGGTGGAGAGAGCCAGTGAAAAAAAATGAGATTTGATGGATTTTATTTGCAATAAGGAAAGAATAATAGTTCATTAAGCAGTGACTACTTTGGAAAGGACATATTTTGGATAGGAACAAAAAAAGTAGTGTGTTAGTAGTACAAACAGCAGTGATGAGAAGAAGCAGGGATGGGCGTGGGAAATGTTAGTTATTGTCATAATAACTATTACATCAAAATATGATAGCCAGAAAGGACTTGAAAAAGCTGTGTTACTTCTTCGAGTTTTAAAAAGAAACTGGAGGTTTTAAAATGAAACTGGTCAGCAATATGCTGCAGGAAAACATGTACAGAATGTGCTGCAGGAGGGAATCCTGCTTCTGTTGGGGAGGGAGGGTGGGCTGGCTGGGTGAATTGATAGGTCTTTTTGGGGAGGAGTAGAAGGGGAGTATGTTTCACTTTCATGAAGATGAGGTTGTCATAGGCTTTTTGAAAGCTTCCCCCCCCCC
>VZRR01010895.1:423387-454324 GCA_013398015.1 Oreocharis arfaki | reverse complement strand
CCCCCCCCCCCATTTTCCCATGAATCTAACTAGCACTCAGGAATTAAAAAATGGATGTCATATTAACAATACAGGGCTGCACTTGATGAAGTACGGTATTTTTTCTGGTTCAGTTAGTCCTCAGTCATAAAACATGAGAGTAATACTACACAATGGTTGACACCTGTCCTGAAACTGTTACTGGGCTTGGTAAGTGCTGCCAAAAGGTCTAAAAATAAAACTTCCCTCCCTTACCTCCCTTCCCCCTCCATCACTGGTTGCAGTTTGATTTTCTGAGGTCTATTAAGGAGGCAAATAAACTTTCATGTAAAATGAGGGTTATGACTTGCTTTTTTGATCTGGAAACTTACTAGTGCACATGACAGCAATAGGAAAATGCTGAAATACAGTGTTCTGTATGCATTGCTCTTCTTGGAAACTTTCTTTTCTTTCCACTTTCTCTTTTTTTCGATGTAAGGGAACAGACATTTTCTCAAGGTTAAGTGGCTTGTCCACTGTTTGTGTCTCTCTTGATAATATATTTATGGTTTTATTTTATTTTTGTTTTAACATTAAGATCAGTGATGCTTATCAGTTTGCAGCAGTATATTTAATTATTTCTTAAGCTGAAATTTTTTGGGCAGTTTTTCTGCTTTCTGTCTCTATAGGTAACAGACAGCCTCACGTTTTAGTGCAAATTTTTTTTTCATTGTTTTAAATGGAATGGAAGTCCCAAACTCACTATTCAAAACCTCATCTAATTAATCAGAGAACCAGAGTATGGTACTTTGCCAGTTTGTATGTCAAGTCAATATTTGATGTACAAAGCATTGAGAAAACACGTGTATAATTTGCCTGCAGTGAGCATGAGGATTCTGACTTTTTTCTTTGCATGTCTTAAATATTCCTTTGCTTGTGTTTGCCAACAGGGCAGTCCGATGGATCCGATGGTGATGAAGAGGCCGCAGCTGTACGGCATGGGCAATAACCCTCACTCTCAGGCACAGCAGAGCAGCCCCTACCCCGGGCAGTCCTACGGCCCTCCCGGCCCCCAGCGCTATCCCGTGGGAATGCAGGGCCGAGCCCCGGCAGCCATGGGAGGAATGCAGTATCCACAGCAACAGGTTTGTGGAGGATTTTTCTGGGTTGCTTTGGTTTCCCTCCTCTCTTTCTCTTGCCTTCTGACACTGTGGTAATACAGACGGTGCAAGAGAAAAACCCCAGAAATTAGGATTTCTCGTGCAGAAGGAGGATGAAGGACTGTTTTAAAACTAAATAAATTATGTTCGCAGTGTGAATGTTTTCTGAAATCCCTTACAGTTCGACAAGGATTTAGTTTGTTGCTGGTATCTTTCTGGAGAGAGAGAAGTATGTCAAATGCCATGAGTTTTCTTTTTTTTTCCTGGTCAACAGCACTTAGCCTTGCATATTTTTTTGGTTCTTTTCTTTCCTGTTGTTGCTATTTCTTTTTCGGGTTTTGCGGGGTTTTTATGTTCTCTTTCTCTTTGGCTTACATTTAAATGTAAGATGAAAACCTAGAGCTGACATCAGTACATCAAGGCTAGTGTAGTCCAGTGCATACAAAAGTGTTACATATTTATATCAGCTGTTTGTTGTTGTGGTGGTTGGTTTTCTTTTTTCCCCTCATTTTGATAGGAGTCTGTAGCTTTTCCTATGTTTTTATTCCTTTTACCAGCTCTTTAAAGTCAGGATTCTTTTTTAATGTATCAGAGTATATAGAAAGGTAAGAAATCTCCTTTTTATTTACTTGGATTTCGCTGTTGATGGAGACCTCTTTTTTCCTACCCTTTTTAAGAAGGTCAGTCTCAATGTGCACACTATATACTAAGGAAAATACAGCAGTTTTCAAGAGGGAGAGATAAACTGAGGTTATCAAGAAGTTAATGTTTCGCAAATTTTTTTTTTTAATTCGGGATGTGAGTGTAGGCAGTGAGAGCTCTACACTGCCTTGTGAGCCCAACAGATTAGTAACTTGATCATTAATAGGGAAGAACATTTGTTTTGTGCAACTGACCAGTCACAGATTAGCTTTTTTTTTATGTCATTTATTGTTAAATATAGAAAAGAAAGTAAAATTTTGGGCTCCTGGCAGATAGGTGCCTGGCCAATTCTTGTTATCACCCATCCAGCAGGACAAGATGTTAATCAGGCAGTTAATTAAATAACAGTTTCAAATATATTATAGTATCATTAGCACAAGTCTTAATTTTTATTCTTTTCTCTTGTTAAGTAGGTACTTACTGGTAAGGAAGAGATTGTTTAGTTTAGAAATGCCAAACAATATATTTGGTTGCTAGATTCAGACAGCGAAGCGTTTTGTCAGTTGCAAAAGGGAGGAGAAATTGAATAAAGGAGGCTTTATTTTTCTCCGTGTAGCTGTAGCCAAAGTGAAGTTATTAAAACAGATTTTTAATTTAAAAATGAGTTATTCTGTGTTAGGCGGAGATGAGTGTTGAATTTGCAGTGCATTTGCTAATTGCTTGGTAATTGTAAATTACCCGTCAGCAGGCAGTGACCTGGCAGCGCCATTGGCTGCCGGCCCCATCCGTCTCCTCGCAGCGCTGCCCTAAGTGGCTGAGCGGCAGCGCCGGCCCGAGCACCAGAGCTCTTCGGGGAAAAAGGGACAGGATAATTATGACATTGAATTTTTATTGAACGGACATCACCACCTAGGCATGATTTTGTTTTGGACAGCCTCCAAAGCTTCGTGTGTTTGGTTTGTGAACCTCTAATGATCTGAATCCAGTTCTTTTCATATTGCTCATATATTACCACCTTTCTACAAAGGATTAAAATGCAGGAATGCAGGTTTGTAAATTGAATTGCCAACTTACCAGCTGAGTGGTAAGTTGTCTTTGGCACAGGATGCCACAGTTTGATTCCTGGCTGGATTTTTACTCCTGTGACATGAATATTAAATAAGGAGAGCCTAGCTACGCTTGTTAAAACTGTGTAGCACATATCTACTTTAGATATCATATATATAAAATATATAATATTGCCAGAAGTTTCAGAAGATGAATCTCAGCACTTTCTGGAAATTGGACTGCTTTACAGTGTGTCACACTGATGAATTTATCAAAAGCGCAAGGCACTTTTAAAAACTTGATTGGTTAAAAAATACTGGGTCTTAAATGCATACCGTGCTCAGATTTAAGTATTGTGCAGAGATAGCATTGAGTAGATGGATTATGAGGGTGGAAGTGCCACACTGTAGAAGGGTGGGAAGCATCAATGGGAGAGGTTCTTATTTTAAGTTATAGTTTGCTGTTGCCCAAAGATAGCTGAGGGTGTCAGCTCTGTTTCCTTGGATGAAACAAGAAGGCTTTTTGTTAAACTGTGAAGATTTCTGAATTTTGAAGAAGACCTTGAAATGTTAAGTCTGGCTCTTTGTCAGCAAGTGTTGTGGCTTGAGGTTAGAACTATGGGACTTGACAGATTTTAACTTGCAGGCTCTGCCGTGGGATGCTGCAAATGAAGAAATAAAGATGAAAAACAACACCCTAAAGATTGAGCTAAAATTAATGGCAGTGGTAGAATTGAAGATAATTGCCTAGATGTAGTTAGCTGCTCTATGTCGTATTGCAGCAGAGAATAGTGTGTTCCAGCCTGCAGCCCAGAGGTGGAAGAGCTCTCTCGCAGGAAGGCAGGCTGCTGGCATAAGCAGTGGAAGATGAAAGAGGATGAAAAAGATGAAATGTTATCAGGTGCAGTCAGCCTACGTATCTGCAGCATAGGTGTCAGGCGTAGCCTGCTAACCAGCTGTAAAAGGGGTATCTATGAAATGCTGCAGACATTCTCTTACAACTGCTGTTTGGTCTAGGCATGCTTGATACCAAACATGAAGGTGCAAATAAACCCCCAGATTTTCTTAAAATTCTGTGTGGAAATTGCAGGACGTTGATGTGCTTGAGCCCCAGCACAACACACTGAGCTGTGTACATAAGGGGCACAGTTTGAAATCCTGGCAATCTCTTTGCACTAATATAGCTAAAGATAAAGGGGTCTAGATATATAAATAGCCATATAGGAAAGGCAGGTAGATTGTGATAGAGGTGGTGATGACCTGAGATTTTCACTTTCTTCTCTGACAATTGACAACAGAGATACAGATTTGTCTTGTGAAGGTGGGTGATAGCCTCTTGGGACAGAGCGCTAAGCAGTTTGAAGAGTGCTGCAGCATTTAGTAAGATTTTAAGGGCATATCCAGTTAACTCAGTGTGAGTCAAATAAATATATAAAGGGTTGGACTGATTTGACACCTATATAAAAGGGAAGGTATGAGAAAGGAAAGTGATATTTAAAGAGTCATATGCTTAACTTACAGGATAGCTGATTTGACATATCTGTTGTCTCTCATGCCTTAGTATGGCGAATTAATTACTTAGAAAGTGATTTCTATATTGTTAGGAAACTTGGGATTTTGTTTCTTTCCCATTCACCTTCAGTGGGAGAGGGGTGAAGAAGGCAAGGGAAAGCTGGGGGCAAGATGACCTGTGCCTATGTTGTCAGTCTTCATGATTGAAACACAAGTAGCAACAAGGCTTTAAAAGGCTGTTCTTGCATGTAAATCTTAATACTGCTATCTCGTAATCTCATGAACCCTCTCTCCTGGTTTGCATGGGGTGAATGTAATTTTAGGATTATTAGCAATTCTTACCCAGGAAATGTATGTAGAACCAGAAAGCAGAAAAATATTCTTTCAGATTTAACTTTCAGTTTCTAATATCATAGATATCACTTGGAATTACAAAGAGATGATGTCAAAATTGAAAATCCTAATATGCAGGGATAGCTAGCACCTGAAAACTTCAGGCTTGATTTTGCAATATATTTTACTATGAGTGAAATACTATCTCAGTAATAAGATCTGATTATAAAGACAATAACTTGCTTTTCATTTAACTTCTTTTTTGCCTCACACCCTTTTTGGACCTCAGTCAAGCAAGTGATGGTGCCATGATCAGTTTCTTCTGGCTTTGGTTTGATTGCCCTCTCAAAGTGTTTTTGAGCTTTAGTGCTGTGTGCTGTAGGGAAGCCTTCTGCTGCTTTGTAAAGACATTTTTGCTAAAAATAAAAAGACCTCAGAATACTGATCAAAATAAGGGGCTTTTTTCCCACCAGTGGTGTTGCTTTTTCATTATAATAGCATGCAGTATTTTATTTTGTGATGAATTTCATTAACCTAAAAAATCATATACTTGAAATATTCACTTACAGGTTTTGAAAGTTTTCAGCAAAGTTTGAAGGCTTGGATTTATGAATATGTTTGAAAGAATTGAATGGTGTGATGTGCCTGTTTAATCAGATGATCATTGCCTAATTGATTTTTTTTTTAGCATGCATTAAAATTCCTTGTGTACTTGATGGACTGGAACAACAGCTTATTGTGTAAATAGGATCGTGTTGCTGTAATGCATAGTAAATTCTTTATGAAAGATATTTGCATGGATATGTACAACAGCCATTCCTAATAGGTATTTAAAATAGAACATTTCAGTACTGATCATGCAGTTTCCTTAGTGCCTTGAGCCTGCTTGCTGCAGGACAAGTTATGAGGCCTGAGCCTCAGTCTATTCTTTCTCTTTTTTTCTTTGCTATAGAAATACTGTGAGATGAAAGGGTGCTAATCACTTGTCCCTTTAATTTTTTTTAATATTCTTGATTAGCAGAATTCAAAACCAGATGTTGTCAGTGTCCTCACCGTTTTAAGAATGGAACTGTAGATATTCAGAGAAGCACTAATTCCATTTCCCCCTTTTTTTGATATACAGATTATTTTGAGATGTCAGGAAAATATGCCTGTTGTTGTCTTATATGGCAAGTTTCAAAGTGGACTAACTTTTTTTTTTAAGGAGAAAAAAAGTTGTAAAACCTCTAGGAATATGTAGCAAGGATTTATTATAATGGAAACTGCAAGTCAACCAGAACTATAGCAGCAGCAGTGTGATTACATCATTTAGGAAGGGGTTTACAGTGCCCGTATTGGGTAATGTCCCAGGTTGGAAACGTCAAGTTTACGCCAAGGAAATCTGTTGGCTTGGCAGATAGAATTTTAAAGCTAGCAAACACACGTGTTTACTACTGGTTGGCTGGTTGTGTGTGTTACTTTTTGAGGTCATTTTAATTCTAGAAGATTGAAGTGAGCCAAGAAAGTGAGGCTTACTGTCATATTTTGCTCGGAACCGTTAACTAAAAATGTGGTGTATACAGCAAGTACTGGTCAAGTGATTACTTTTTCTGCCCTCTGTGTGTATAATTGCCCTCACCACATAGACGATATTAAATGCGTTGCAGGTTTTTTGCTCCTAAGTAAGTGTTAGCACAGTTGATGTTAGTCTTGGTTAAGAGAACAGACACAGAGGATAAGCATCGTTTTCTGTTCTTAGTCTATTTATTTTGCAAGAACAGAGAATGAATCGATGTGATTGAATCTCAAAAACAACCAGCAGAGGACAAAATAGTGAGATGTGTTGCTTTTTCTTAAAGATTGATGGATGCATTTGATGCACACACATAAGAAGGGAGTGTGAAGCTTTGATCAGCATGTGCTTCAGAAGTACATTTTTCCAGATTTTTTTTTTTATTTACCTTGGGGGTTTTGGGGGCATTTGTTTTTCTTTTGGTTTTGGTATTGGTTTTTGTGGCGGGGGTGTGTGATTTGTTTGGGTTTTTTGTTTGCGTGTTTCATTTTTTTTGGTTTGCATTTTTCACTGGGCATTTATTTGGAGCTGTTACTAGCAGATTATGGACCTACTTTGTTAATTCCTGGAAAGCAGAAATGTTGAAACTCTAAAGGATTACTTTTCCCAACTTCCTGTTCTGTTAAAAACATAAATACTTCTAATTAAAATAATTCCTCAGTAACATTTTATTTGAATGATATATCTGCCATCCTGTTGATGGTACTTATACTTCTATAAAGCTCTAGGAAAAAAAAATCAGTAAAGTAAGTAGAACTGCTGCTTCCTGGAGAATGTGAAGTTTGAACCAGAAAAAGGGACAAGAAGTCACAGCTAGTTGTCTTCTGTGTAAGGTCATCTTTAAGAATGGGTCTTTGATCGTAAAGTGTTAATAATTGCAAAGAAAAGTTGCTGGTCTTTGTCATGTAAAGAAATGGGATTTTTAAATTTCAGATTTAGGAAAATGCTTAGTACTGTGCTTGTTCAGACTGTAGGAAAATGTTTAGCATGGTTCTTTCTTTTGGGTATACTAAGCCTCGTTGACTAAATTGAAAAAAGGACGCTACTTTAGTTCATGGCAGGATAAGGCTTTATGTTGTATTGTCTCCTTTAGAATTATCCCTTCTATTGAGTGTAATTCACTCTGTAGAGGGAAGTGAGCACAGATTACAGATAATCACAGAATCAAATTCGACATAAGTTTGTGGTCTTTATGATAGTTTAGCTCTTCATCTTAATGCTGGTCATCTGAGATTGTTTACCGAAGAAAATCCCTAAAGTAACAGAATTGCATTATTATGGTAAGTAGAAACATTTCAGTAGCTTCCATCATTCTTTGAAACAGTGCAGAAAAAAGTGTAGCTTTAAAAGGAAAAAGAACTGATCTTTCAGCTGGTGAGAGATGGCTTGGAAGTGAGACTAGGTCAGCATTTTTATTTGTCGAATTACTATGTAATGATGTTCGGTAAATGCTAGTTTTTACATCCATACTGGAGTATGGCGGACAACATTTGTACAGAAAGTGTGTAAGAATTATCAATGTATTATGACAAATGAAGTGTATTTTTGTTACTGCTAAATGATTGTCATTCAGCTGGAATATTGCATAGTTGTGATCACATTTGTTGTTCTGCTTGGAAGTGGGAGCATGAGAGAGGAAAACATGCAAGCCCTCTGTGTTGGTGTTCTGAAAAAGGTGGTTAAAGGAAGCAGCAGTTAGTGTGTTATTGGGAGCTTGGTTTGCTAGCAGAATTAGCTGTCAGTCTGCACTGGAGTTGGGCAGGAAATAGATTTTGGTGATCAGGAGTGGAGAACAGAGAGCTGTTTGCTGCTTCACTAAGAAGGTACAAAATCATTTACTTATGAGCAGCTCATTTTACATGGCAGCAGGAGACATGAGTTTATTTACATTTGAAGTAAAATAAGCATCTTGCTTTGAGCAAAGGCTGCTGCATTACTCTGTTCAACAGCTGCCATATAATGACTGTGCCAGGAGGGTTTTAAAGTGTAGGTGAGGAATAATTGACTGTTACTCTTAATCTTATAGTCGCAGTAGTTTTTTGTTAATAATATTAATCCAAGAATAATTGATGCTCAAAACTGTTGAAATGATGTCCCGACCCATCATGCACATGTACTTTAAGATTTTTGTAACCATATTGTAACTATATTTCCCAATATTCCTGAGGGAACTCAGCTAATTTTTTCTATTTTTTTAAAATCATGGTATGAGTTTCTCAGAAGATGCTATCATTTGTCTGTAAATTTTAACTTGCTCAAAGGAAGCAAGGGAGGAAATAGAGTATGCTTTTTTAAAAATAGGGAGTGTGTTTCCCACAGCTGAACATAGGGCTGAAGATAAGGGGAAATTGGTGGGAAATATGCTGTGACTTCATTGGAACTACAATTTCACGTAGGGGCCATGTTGCTGGGGTTGGGTGACTTGTCTTTAGTTGGTATCAGGGTAGGCAGAATTAATCCCCAAAGTCAATTGAAAAGAATTTCAGAATGAAACAGGTTAGTACCCTTCACTTTGGTTACCTTGGGACAGAGTCAGGTAGTTTTCTTCTTCGAACAATAGGCCTTTTAAAAAATATCTGATATTTCAGTAGTTCAAGATCAGACTCCTATTGCTACTAACAACTTTTTTTTTTTTTTTAATGAACTAAGATTTATGTTAGATTTAACTTCAGCAAAACTTGTACAAAAATTACAGTGGGAGAGTTAGTACTGCAAAAAACCAAAAGTATTTTCCATACCTTTTTTATGTAGTCAGTCTTAAATGATATGGGTCCCATGCAGTACAATTCAGGCTTGCTCAGTAACCTGCTTTAGTTTTGCATGTTTTATCACCTAGAACTTTTTGTTAGGACTTTTTGTGGGAGTAGATGAGTTATAAAATCTTCCCCAAAAATCTTAAATTTATGTTTGAGACTATTTTAATTCTCTGTAGGTAATTTTTTCTAATACTCGTGTTTGTTTATATATTACATTGCTCCTTATAACTATTCTAACAAGGCACATCTAAAAATCCTAATGTAAGTACTTTAAGCTTTTGGTGTTTTGTTGTTTTTCAAGACCTATGAAAGAAAGATTTAAGAACTTCAGGAATAACTCAAATATGCTGCTCATGAAATCTCTGTAGGCTTTTGTTCTTCTGCTACCTTAGGTGACCCCGTTTTTGGATACTTCTCTGGTACTTGTTCGTTGCTTTGCCTAAAATAGAAAAAATGTGTTAAATGCTTGCATCCTTGCTGATAACGTATTTCATCTCTGAATCTTACAAAATCTTCTGGGGGCGTGGAAAAGTACCAAGGAGAAAATCAGTGTCTGTTTTAATCCTTTGTACACTCCGTTTTTTCCCTTTTCTTCATGTTGCTTTTTGCATTTGAGTGTTGGAGCAAGACACATACAAGGTATTAAACAATTCAGTGACTGGACATTATTAGAAATCGTATTTGAATCTTATATCCAAATACACCTTTAGGAAAGTGAGTGGATGTAGTTTTGGTACGTAAATCAAAGGGACAAATTACACTTTCCTGTTAGTTTCATTCACAGAACAATGATGAGGAGATTTCTGCGTATTTCTTGGCAAACTGTAATATAACTTTTCTTTTGAGACAAGAGTCCAGTAAAATAAACAAGGTTTATACAGCCACTTAGGGAAGATGTTGTTTTAATTACAGAAGTAGCATTAATTTTCTGGAGTGTATATATACATGTGTGTTTCACCGGCCATATTGGCAAAGATGTGCTTTACAGGACAGGTTAGCGAAACCGCCTCGATCTTTCTGCAGGATTGTCTCTCTCTCCAAACTGTTTGGTGCTCAGCAAGTGGTGCTTAATAGAAACAAACACCTAGGAGTCCGTGCCAAGAACAGGCTGAGCCTGTGCACGGATGAAGCAAGCAGAGCTGCTCAGCAAGGACCTCTGCTTTTAGCTGCCCCTCCTCAGAAACTCCACTGCTTGCCTCTGCTGTCTCTCCTAACTTTCCCAGCTGGCAGCACTGAAAATTGGCATGTGTTTTGACTCTTCGACCATACTGGAGAGTGTTTTAAAGGACAGGTGCAAATTGACTGGTTTGTATTTTTCATTGGTTTCATTTTATTGCTGGTTGGCAAAACTGAGGAAAATTGGAGGCCAAGATATCCTCCTGCAGGTTTGGGAAGTGTGTACTTAATAGATTTATGGCCCTTTTATGTTTGGAAAGTTATTCTAGAGAGGAAACTATTATTTCTAAAATGAATGTTAAGTTCTGCAGAAAATTATACTTTAGACCTCGTGTTCACAGAAGAAAAAAATCCTACCTGATGTTGGAGAGCAGGCAGGTGGGTTTTTACTCCTCTGAGGTGATGCTGTGAGAAATTCCATATTTCCTTCTCAAACTGAAGATTGTTTTATGACCTCAGTAAATTTGCTGTCTTGCAGCAAGTGGTGAAGAGTAGATCCAGTAAATGCCAGGATTGTGTGGGGTATTTGGCCTTTTCTTCTTTGATTTTAAACATTACAAGAAAAATAATATTTTCCAATATTCCTTTAGGCCTATAACACCAGGGTTACACGAGGAGCATAACCACAGAAAGTAATTGAAGAATATCCAGGAAAAGATCAGATATACTTTGGGTGTATTAGGTGTAGGCTTTTCTTTCTTCTTTCTCTCTTGTGTTCTGTCATCCCATTTTTGTCTTTCACATGTAGAACTGACTAAAAATACACTCCTATTCTTGGCAGGCATTAATATCCTGTATAGCAGAATAAAAACCTGACAAAATATCAGAACCCTGTGTACGTGTGAGTTGCTGTGTCTTTACTGGAGTTGCTTTAGACCTGCTTGCAGGAACTTAGAAACTTCAGCTTTCTTCAAATCTAGTTAAAAAAAAAAAGAGTTAAAAGGAGTTAAAGAGTTAACCTGGTTGTAAGACTGTTGTTTATAGGAATGTGGAAAGATCTATATTATGTTGTGCTTAGTGGAGAAAACATGTTTTTACTTGAAAAGTATTTTTTATACATGGACCTGATGTTATGTATTCCACTTACAGACACAGGCAGGAATGGCTGTGTCCTGAATCCTTTCAGGCAATAAACTTAAGTAATCTCAAGATTTTAATAAATATTTGCTGAAAGAAAGGAGAACACACTTTGGCATTTGGTGTTAATCTTGTAGTAATGAAATGCTGCAAATCATAGGGGTTTTTATTGCTTTGTGGTTTTGTAGGGTATTTTTGACTGTCTTAGAGATGCAACATTTCTATTTGCAATACCAAATAAAAATTTCTCTGAAAAAGGTGGGTGCAGATTCTTAAATAAGAGTTTGGGAAAAGGCATGGAAAGGAGCCTGGGACTAGTAGAAAAACAGTATTGGTAGTGATTGTACAAGGAATGATCATCTGCTTCCTGCATGTCAATAAAAATGCAGGAGAGCACCTTTCTTGACACAGAGGTTGCTGAAACATCAGTGCTGTCTTTTTTTGTAATACTCCTGTGGATGTTTTTGCACAAAGTGGTATCTGTCAGAGCTTGAAATATTCTTGCACAGTTTCCTTTGAACAGGTAGTGCAGGACAAGTTCTAGCACATAGCTGCTTGACATGGGGCCGCCTACCACGGAGAAGGAATGCCTTGCTTACATACGTCTGAGCTGATGTGCTGAGAACTCTGCCAGTCATTTTGCCAGTTACATACTGGGCTGTGAATAATTACTGAACTTCCATTTTGAATCACAGATTTTTTTTTTTTCTTTTTTCCTTTTTTCCTCCCCCTTTAAAGTAAAACCGTAGCAGTGAGAAATAGTGGGAATGCTTTAACAGTTCGTGGTTAGCCTGGAGATATTTTTACAATGAATGTTACGTAAATCTGCACATCTTTATTGCTATGCCATCTTCATTTTTGAAATGCAGTGTTTGTTGCTTTCACTAGTACTGTTCATCTAATAATCACGTGGTGTGGGGTGTGTGGAAAACAAATATTGTGAATGGTTCACCTAAAAGATGCAATAAGACTTAATATTTTCCTGAAAAAAAGATGTCTTTTCCTGTTACTTTCGTATACTCCATATACTTGAACAGTGGTTGAAAACAGCATAGTCTTGTTTTTGCACACTTGCTGGAGTTCTTAATCTACGCTGTTAACATCTTGGTTTGGAAATTGATACATTCAGATACCAGATTGTGATATGCTGTGAAAATTACAATTGTGTTCAAAAAAGGTAGAATGAATTGGGCGGTAGGACTCCTTGAAAGGATGTGAATTCGCTCTTGTCCCATAATTTTTCCTACAGTTGAAGTCAGTGTAAGTGCTTATTGGAGCAAGCAACATAGAGCAGTGTTATTTGTGTGTGGTTGCCTTGAGGGATTTTTCTTGTTTTCTTTTCCTTAAGATTCCCTATCTTGGGGCAACTTTCTCTGTTCAGTTGAAGGTGAAATGAGCCTTGCGAACGTATTTGTCAGCTGAGGCAGAGGTGTATATGTTTGTCCGTATTGCTAGGTTAATATTGTTTGTTTCCACTATATTTACTTGTGGAAAATTAGGTACATAATGAAAGCCTGAAACCTTGTTCTGGATAGAGGAGTTATGGGTGCTTGGTCACTCTTCTGCTTGCTCTCCCTACTGGGTGAGGAAACTGTATTGCTGGGGGTGCTCCCTTTGAAGCCCTGTTTGTGTTCAGGAAGGGCACCACAAGCCATTAGCTCTCCCATTGGTTTACATGACTTTTTGTGAAATTTGCCTAAGGTTGTGCTATTCATGTCAGTTTTGCGCTTACCACTGCAGTTTCCAGCTGGAGGCATAGAAGGCTTCTCATTCGGGTTGGGGAGCAAGGCTACCAGCCCTTCCTGTGGCAGCCTGTCCCTTCATGGAGTTATTTAGTAGGAAACTGCAGTGGCTATGAGCTGATCTGTCTCAAAGGCCTCCCCTTCTGCTTGGGAGACAGTCAAGGTGAATGGAGTGACAGTAGGGCTGTGGAAAAATATGGACGTGTATTAACAAAAAATGTATCTTGCAACAGTAGTCATTTGGATGGAGGTATGTTTTGATAACTATTAAGAAAAGACTTACCATGTGAAAATAAGTATGCAGATGCAAATCTTAAAAAAAAAGTTGATAATCTTTCTCCTGAACAAACCTGGTGATGGTATATGGCTGGCTACTGCGTTTTGGTGTCTTTGCCTGGACTTGTCATACCTTTGGACACCCTACAGTACCACTGATGCAGAATCGAAATTGTACTGCATGTCGAAGCACTAGTTTGCTGCTTTTTTTTTTTTTTTTTTTTTTTGATAGAGAACAAAATTACTATCTCAGAAATTTCAAGGTAGCAGAAATAAGCAGACTGATGTGGGATTGGACAACTCTGAACCTGTGAAGCTTGAATTGTTCCACTGACCAGAAAATACGCTTAGATAGGCCTTTTCTGACATAAAGAGGAAAAGTATGGCTCACGCACTTGATGCTGCAGAGACTCCCAGAAGATGATTACCAAGGGATGTTCTGAACATCCTATGAGGTAGGAGACAACCCACCTTTTCCATTTAGTGCAAGAAACCTAGCACCTCTCCTTTCCCCTTTTCCCCAGCTGTATTTGTCCTGTCAGTCAGCTTTGGTGGAAGTATTCACATTAGTAAGGTAGGGTTTTGATGCTTGTTGCCAGGACGCAGAAGCTTTTTAAAAGCCTCTTTATCCAGTTGTTTGACTCAAAAGGCCTTCCTTCCCGAAAAGCACTACAGAAACAAAGATCCTGTAAGTGTCCCGCTGGTAGGGTGAATAATTTGGTGTAGAAAGTTGTTGGTGTTTTGGAGAAGCTGGTTATTGTCTGCAAAGGGAAGGGAGCATGTTCTTTGGCTGAGCTTCCCCTAGTAAGCAGAGAAGCTGTTTCTTGGGGTCGCTTTGGCTTGGATGAGTAGAAGAGCTCAGAGCTGGGGCAGTGGGGGTGGAGGGTCAGAATGCAGGAACACGTAAGCACATATTGAGATTAAAATTATGGTTTTGTGGACAGTAGTGATCAAGGAACTAAACATGACAGGGGGGACACCCTCCCCCACACGCACCCCACAATCACACATTTGATTGCCTATACTCTAATGCTGGCAGCCAGGATAATAAACAAGAGGAGCTGAAATTTCTCGTTTACAATTACAAATTTTTTTTTTGTCTGCTTGGTATTACTTGAAATCTAGTGGAAAGGTTCACGGGATTGGAATGTTAAAATAAATGGTTATAACCTATTTAGAGAGAATTGAATGGATAGAAGGAGAAGGAAAGTGGTACTCTATATCAAGAGTGATATTATGTATTTCTGAGTAACTGAGTACTCAAAAGCAAATTATATTAAATGCTTCTGAGTTACTGTCCTGGCAGAGAAGGCAGGAGATGAGGGTACTTACCAGTACCTGCAAGGCACCACTGAAATGAAGTAAAAGCAAGATGACCAGACCCTCAAGAATGTTACTTGCACTGGGGAGAGAAGGGGGATACAGGGACTGAACACCACCTACTGCAGGCATCGAAACCCTTAAGAATTTCTGTTAAAAACTATGCATGTAAATGCAGGCAGCAATTTGTCTGGAAAAACATTGTATCTGGCTCTGAGGAATTCAAAAGCAGATGAAGATGAACTACCCACAGAAGTAAATTAGTGGTTTTTTAGTTGTAAGGACCATAGCTTGATTTAATTAAGTTGTATGCAGAAAGAATTGAGTTCAAATAAGCAACAATATAAAATCTATGAGCATGGATTTGTATATATTGATAGATATATTGCATACCTGCAAAAACACGTCTGTTGCTTTCAGAGGAGCACCAGCACAAAAGATGGGAATGGTCATGAGTTGAATCAGTTGGAGGGATGGTTTTTTTCTCTGCAGATGATGCTTGGAATGGCTTAAAGGTTTTTTTACTAAACAAATAATGGAAGAAAAAGTTAATGCTGTCCTGCTGTTCTTGTTTCTAGCATCTGTCAGAATTTTAGAACTAGAAGCTTTACTTCTTGAAGCAGTTTCTTGTTTTGTTTATAAAGAATATTTTGAATGTGGATCGAGTTTATTTTTAAGTGGTTTCTTTAACTAATGAAGACCTGTTTTGAAAGGAGTAAAATTCCTTCAACTATAAATGAGCACTAATTGTGAATTAAAAAAAAAGATCTGTTAAGAAAGAAGTGTTCTGTTTGCCATTTTTATAATGTAATAAGCATGTTAAACTTAAGGACTGAATAAATATTTGTTTAAGCACCTAATTACTTAAATAAGTGCATGAGGACATTTAAATACATTTTTCTGGTTAGCAAAAAGACTTGCCAAGCATGGTGTGAAAGCTAGAGCTAATAATAAACTGAAACAGAATAGTTACCAATCAGTAAGACTAAACTTTCCTTTAAAATTAAAAAAAACCCAAAAAACCACAAGATTGAAATACATTACTCATACCACATTTTCCTGTTGCCAATTTAAATGAAGATAAGACCAGAATTATAGAGAATACTTTGATTTGAATAAATCCATTGTGATCTACGAACTAAAATGCAGTTCTCACTTACAGGATATTGCTTTCTTCTGGAAATGCAGTGACAGAGAAAGCTTTGAAGGTCATGGTAGATAATCAGTTGAGTGCAAGTTCCTTGTGCAGTCCTGCAGTTTAAAAGCATTAATACGATATTTGGCTGAGTAAAAGAAAATGATACTGGCAAACTGAATCTGGGTTTTGGTCCCTCAAAGTGGCTAATACAGATGGTGCTCAGATACAGAGTTAGGATGGCTCTAGTGAACTGGAGAGTGTGGTTGATAGTAAAAATTCCGAAGAACTGAGTAACCTTTTAGGTTAAAAGGAGGTGATTCAGATCTCTTGGCCTGAACCTGTGTATAACTGAATACATGGAACAGAAGCTTTAAAGAGTTTTTCAGTCCAGCACAGAAGTGTACATGGGCTATACTTTCACAGACAAGGAAGGCCCATTGGCTGGAGAACTGTGGCCATGTGCAAATGCTGTGTAAGGCTTGCTATGCACTTCACCTAACTCAAAAAATCAAAATAATCCCAAGAGATCTGAAAATTGATGTGGTCTTTAAAGTGTTAAGTGACATGAATGGGAAATCATTTTCCTTCTGCCATATTGCAATCAGAGCATTTGTTTTTCTTTCTGTAGTGAATCACATGTTCCAACAGTGTGATCAGTTTCTTAAACCTGCACCACATTTTAACTCCTTCAGAAACCAGAAGCTTTAATTACTTAAAAACCGACATGCTCTGGTTCCTAATTTTGTAAAAGTGAGTGCTTTTTGTGGAGGTGGGTTCTCTGGGCCCAAGATGTTTGCCATCACGCAAGTAACTTAAAATGCATGTAGAAGGTGTGAAAACACCTTCTGGAGATGGAAGGTATTCTTACTTCTTCTGAAATACCACATCTAAAGTGTGAGAGTTCAGAAGACACAGAAATGGTATTTTGTGTCTCACTTGGAATCAAGGGCAGAATTGCACCTGCAGAAAAGAAACCTTATTTTGAGAGGGCAGCAAGCTGGCAGGCCAGCCTGTGGGCTGCCGTGGTCTCCACAGCAGGGGCAAGCTTGGCTGTGAGAAGCACTGACCCACCATAGCTGATAGGGAGGACTTCTGAACAGGACACTCATTGAATGGGGCGCACGAAAGTTTATCTCCTGAATTTAACTTAGTCCACCTCTATAAAACCCATTTAAACAGTGGAGGTCTTTTTTTTTCTCAGCTGTTTATATCCCGCTGAAGCTTATTGAGATTTTCTCCAAGGAAAGGAGGTCACGTGTGGACTTCGCATGAGACACTTCTGGAGAATGATTTTTGCATTTCTTTATGTTGGTTAGCCATCATCTTGATTCTCAGTCTTGTTGTCAAATCAAAAACATACAAATAAAGCAGAGATTACCTTACGAGTTTCCTTGCCAGAATGTGTGCAAGTGTACCCATACTAAGCACGCTCCTGTGTATCTGTTCTTGTCTGCCTTGGCGTGCTTTGGGAGTAAAGGTCTTAATACCGATTGATGAACAGTTTACCTTCCGAAACTGACCACAAGAAAGCAAGTTTAACAAATTCATAAAACTATACAGTGGATTAAACTGAGGTTTAATAATGTCAATTTAGTCTGGCTCTGTTGATTGCTAAGAAATAGCTTTATATTTTTTAGTACCTGGAAGCATGTTACAATACACTCAAGTTACTTCAGATAATAACCTCTCATTCTTCTAGACAATGAAAAGACAGTTATTACTAATTTTTAAGTAAAATATAAATCTTCACTTTAGACATTTTGGGGGTATTTTGGAGAATGAATTAAACTTAAGACACTATTTATTACAATTTTACATGTAAGTTTTGCATTTAATAGTTCCGTTTTCTTTCAGATTTTGGTAAACCTAATAAAAATGTAACTGCAGTTACGTATTTATGATAATTTCAGTCGTATGTGCTTTTAGTAATGCATGTATAGTACATACTAATGAGGAAATGAGATAACACTTTAGAATTGGAATATAGAAAGAATCCTGGTAATTAGGATGCTTGGGTGCAGATTTTGACTCTGCTGTTGAACTGCTATGCTAATTTATTATAAAATGCATGATACTTGCAAATAAATGATAAAATACCTACCCACTGCTGCACATTAGTAGTGCTTTATCCAAATAATGTTTATTGAGCAGAAATGGTGTTCCTGCAAAACATGGGAGTGAAATCTTGAGTTTTCAGTGTGCTGGAGTTCTAGCTTGCTTTGAACAAATCTGCTCTTGCACTTCAGGTGGAAACACTTGTGCTGTAGATGCAGCAATTAATTGCTTTTATCTCAGCACTTAATATGATCTCACTTTGCCCCCCCCTTAATACAGTCTTGTCTTGTAACCTTTTTGGCCTCAGTTCATGTCAAATGTGCCGTATTTCCGTCATGAGAAACTGCTGCCCTCTGGTACTAGAGCTCTAGATTTGTTCTCAAGAGTAGTGGGGTTTGCTGTGTTGTGTGCCAGCTCTGGCTTAATTGGGTTACATCACAGGAAAGCGTGTGGAGATGAGGTCTGGAGATGAGGGGGAGGCCTTTAAAGATGAGTATGGGTAGGGGAGCCAGAAATCAACAGAGACATACTCCAGGGACAACATGGCCAATGCAAAGAGTCAAGTAGGCGTCTGCAGGAGTGTAGGACAGTGAGGTACAAAGCTGGTGTGACCGCACCGAGAGGAATGTTGCAGTGACTGACCTCAACTGGTAAGAGCACACACAGGATGCTTACCTATGCAGGCAGGGGAATCTCTAAACTTTAGGTGCTGTTGCTCTGGGTGAAGCATTAGGGTTTTGCAATAATCAACATGAGGATTATTTTGGTAAGAGTGCTCAATGCTTTATTCAGGCACAATTAGTTTTATGTTTGCTTCCATGATTTACTGATGTAGGATGTTACTGGATCCCTAAAAGATCAGTATACTGCAGTGGGCTGTGTATACATGTAGCTTGTTAAAATAGTATGTGTGAAAGCAGATTCAGAAGTTTTAAGTGGGCAAACTGGTGGTTTTTTCCCTTAAAACGATTTAGGCATAACATTTGTAAGAGTTTCCATTTAGTTGTCTGGAGTTGGTTGTCACTTTTTGGAATAGAATAAAAAAGAAAAGATGACCAGTGGAAAACGTCTTGGCCTGCTGTATCACTGCAGAGAACTGGGAAAGGTGCATGTGGGCATTCCCTTCCACCAGCCATACTGGTGAATAGGAGATGCTTGCAAACAATTCACTGTGTGTTTCTGTCCTTTCTCTTCCATCTGGTCCCAGTTTTGTTGAATTTTGTCTTGGATGTACTATACACATGCACGTATACATAAATATATTATATATACACATCCATATATGTGGTGGTATGTATCTTTCCACATTCAGAAACATCCTGACGGCGTGGATTCCTGGGCAGTAGTAGGCACCACTCTTAGTCACGGCACTGGCTGTTCTTGGCTCTGTCAGACATAGTGATGCTTTAAATCTGGGATTTGCTATGACAATTAAATACAGAGCATGTATAGCTCACAAATCCCCCTCTGCCGTGACCCCAGATATTGATTTATTTGATTGGACAGTTGGAAGACTATTCAGAATTATCTGTGGAGCAAGCAGCATTTTGAAACCAGTCTTGATTAATATTAAAATGATTTATTTCTCCTTATCTTTAAAATAACTTGGAATTTGAGTCTGACGTTGCATAAATCTCTAGGTGGTGGTGGGTGTTTGAACAAATTTTATGCAGTCTGCTTATTCACTTAAAATTTTCAAAACAAGTGTTCAAAAGCGGCTTCATTTGAAAGGACAGAGTTTTCACAGCTTACTGGGCTGCAGATTTAATACCAATGAACTTTGAAAGCTTTTGCCAGGACAAGTGCATGCATCTTTGTATTGCTCCACAAGTTGGTGGTTTAGCTGAAAAATAAATTGTAAGTGTCAGATCTGAAGAAAGGCTTGTGTGACTGTAGATTTGTGTGTTCGATCATGGTTTTTTTTCCCCCAACTATGTTGGTTACCCTCGTAAGATGCTCTCTCCCCCTACACAGGCTTCACTTTATTTATTCCATGTATAGCGTTATTTGTTTATTTATGTATTTATTTTTAAGTATCGTTTGCATTCCGGTCTAAATGTGCTTGGAAATTACCATCTGCTCTCCTGCTATTTAGATAGGGCATGCTACAACTGAGGTGAAGAGCTGTCACATCAAATATTTTCATTCTAGCTTTCGCACCTTTGGTATCGAGTTACATAATTGCTGCACAGGACCACTTCCACGGATTCTTTTTTCTTTTTAACCCTCCCATTTCTCCTCCCAGTCTTTACTGGATTTTGCTGCTTTTTGAGAGTGTTTCCAGTGCAGATGCACATTTATGGGTGCTAGGAGAGGAGGGTTCACCCCCTCCAGAAGGGCTTCTCTTTTTGGTAAAATGTTAAAATTAGTGGAATAAGCAAGAATATAAAAGCAGAATTTGCCTGTTTATGGTGCAAAATGTTTGTATGCAGATGAAACGGGTAGGAGTAGGGTGATTCTGGGTTTGGTTGGGCTTTTTTCCCTTTCATTTGGTTCTTTCTTTTCCATTTTCCAGATTTCTTGTCTTTTTGCAAACAAAGTAAAATGCAGATATATGTCAATGACATATACAGAATGTATTTCCCAGGATGTTGAGGTTTAATCTGCTCGTGCTTTGGTAGATTTTTGTTTGGTTTTATTTTTCCTTAGGTTTTGTTTTTGTTTTCATTTTGTTGGGTTTGGTTGGTCTTTTAAGTTCAAGGATTAGGGGAGGTGGAAACTGCTCTCGAAATTAGACCATTATAAAAATGAACAGATCATCTGTATTCATGCAGACAGTCACTTTGGGTTGAATGGGAATAAACTGACAGAAGATGGTGTTTGGAAATGAAACATGACGGGAAAGCAGTTAACACAAACTGCCCAATAATTTCTCATAGTCAGGAAAAGAGCGCCGTTATAGAGCAGAGGTTGTGCCACTAAAATAGCTGTAAGATAAATTAATGGTTTAGCAGTACCAGGCAGTAAATTTGGTGTATGTCATCTACCTCCTCCCCAGTGGTAAACATGGTAATGGGGTGGGTACTGGAACAGACACCAAATTCCAAGTGTCTGAATCTTCTGTGAGGTAGCGTTTATTACCCAGACTGTTTTGACCCACTTGGGCCCTGGTGGGACAAACAAGTATTGACCACCTCCGGGTTAGACCCCCTTGTCCTCTCCTTTGGGTGGCAGGTAGTTCCCCTGCATGCTTCCCAGTCCATCTTCTTCACTTGTCTAGAGACTAACAGTGGTCTTCTGTGCAAGGGTTTGTTTGGTTTTTTTGTTTCTGCTGCTGAAGCAGTGGATGCAATAAATGTAATTAGTTACTTTTACATGGTGGTTTGTGCATTCTTGTGATGTACACTGGAGGGGTCTTTTCTAGCACCAGTGGATGTTGTGGAGACTTTGGTGGCAGTTTGGTACTCGGAGCCACTTGTGCTTATGTGGTGTGGGCATCTCTCTGCTCCATCCTTAATGCAGCACTTGGGTTACCTGAGCTTGAATAGTGGAATGGAGGAGCTAGGCAGTGGGACATGGCTGAGGTCATGAAGCTCAGCCAAACCATATCATGGGGATGAAACATTTCCCCCTAACCAACCCCCTTTTTTCCCCCTTGTTTAACCCTTAAAACCACACAGGAGAGATAGTTCAGCTGAAGTTGGACTGTTAATCCTAACCGTAGTGTGTGGTACCAAACGCTGGTGTGGTAGCTGTGACCTCAGGCCTGGAAAGGATGCACCTGTCTCAGATGGCATCATCCTTACTGCGGGCATGCGTGTGTGTGCCATGTGCAAGCTTTCACTTAAAGCAGTAGATGGGACATTCTCCCTGTCTGTGAAAAGCTGCTCCGGAGGGCAGGATCACAGGGGCAGTTGTAAACTCAGAGAGGAGAAACAAACATTTGTCCTGGATTGATCCTATTGTCTGAGCTATGCCAGAAGGTTTTGTTCCTGTTCGCTGGCGCCACTTCATTATTTGAGCTTGTGTTTCATTTCGTGATTCTGTCAGCTGAAGCATTGAGAAGATGCTCAGGGGGATAGTCGAAACCTAGTAACATACCTTTTTGCTCTGAGGTTAGTGTTTTGGTACCATACAGAAGTGTGTGGAGGGCGTTGCCAAAACTTTGCAATATCACCTTGAGTTTGTTCTTTCACAGGAAACCAAAAATACTCAGCCTCACTCAATTGATTAATTCCCTACGTCTTTTTCTTCAAGAAGAGTAGAGAACGGGAGGAATACATGTCCAGCCACTAAAAGCTGGAAACTGCACAGCAGAGCTAGTTTTATGTTTTCTTAAAACTTACCTGCCTACTCTTAGCAAGGACTCATGTACTTCAGGTGATTGAATAGGCTGCAGGGTACATTGGGAATTGTAGTTTTGCAGTGATTTGTGCTCTGAAGATTAATAATCTTACAACCCTCAGAGAGAGATAAAGAGAAGATGTTCTCAGACAAATTGTTATCTTGTATTTCAGAAATATGCTTTGGGCACTGAGCGTATCTTCAATTCATCCCTTCAGTTTTTACCTTGATACCCTTAGTAATGGCACTATTTTAAGCATCTAGGCTTGTCTTTCTCCTTCATCCCTCCTTGTTTTTCTGCAACTTTTTGGGGTTGTTCTGGAGATGTTTCATTTATAAGGGCAGTTGCATTTTTCAGAAAAATATTGTTGAAATACAGAACTTGAGGAAAAAATATTGAAAATGTCGTTGGTTTTGTAACCATATAGACATGCAAGTGTGCAAATTGAACAAGTAAGATGTCACCCTTTTATGTTTGAAGAGTGCTGGCAATATCCTAATAACAGTGTTGTAAATAGTAATTTATACAGTCTCCAGATAATTTTTGGCTTTTCTCTGACAGTGGTTTCAGCAGCTTTTGTTATAAATTTGTTGAGTTTGTTAAATACTGGTTTTGGTTTAGCCGCTGAAGTGAGTTACTTCTCAAGAGCTTTACATAGGCTGAACTCCCAAATCCAGTTAGTCGTAAGAAGGTGACCATATTTTTTCATCACCCATTACTTCTCTGCATTTACACCAGGGAGCTGCAGAGGTTTTCATGGCTCACTGAAAAACTACAATTTCTTTATTGTTTCTATGCTTTTAACACATACTTAAAAGTGGCTAAGAATACATACAAGTACTTAGAAAAATGTAACTTTAGGCTGGTTGGCTGAACCAAAAACTCTTACTGCCTTATTTATTTTTCCTAACACCTTTCATATCCCCCAAGGCATGTTATGACTTTGAAAACCAGATTATATATGTGCATTGACTACCCAAGTGCTTAAAAAACTACAGTATGCTAGACATGTTACAACATATTTGGAAGAAAGGAATTGGGAAAAAATGCTTAGCAAACTAAATTGGTCAGAGATGATAAACAGGTGAAATGTAATTCCATATAGGAGAGTTTGTTCCAAAGAGTTGAGAGTAGGTGGTGAGCTTCCATAGATTTGAACTAAAGATTTAATATGTAGTCTCTACTGAGGTAATAGTATCTGTCAGCTTCACTGATATATTTTATATATCATTGTGAATTACTTAAACGTTTTCAGATGGAGGACTAATTACTAACAAAATTCAGTGAGGGTGTCTTGTGTTAAGTATAGATGTGTATATATGTATTTAATGTCTTGGATGTTGGAGTGATTTTTTTACGCCACTGAGATTTTTATATGCTTTTTCTGCTTTGCGTGATGCAAAATACAGTGTGCATCAATCCCATTGCTGTTATGTGGCACTTAACTGGTGTTACAAATCTGAGTCAGACTTGGGCAACTGTGGGAAACAGTTTCCTTAATTTTGAATGGCTTTCTGTTCCTTGCAGCACATTGATTCCAGCTGGATTTCTTGCTTTCCCTTGGGTCAGTCCGGTACCTTCCTAATTTTCGTGAAGCTTAGCAGTGTTTTGCTGAATGGGCGGGAGACTTTCAGGGTGGTTTTTGTTGGGAAGGAAGGGAGAAGGCTTAGTTTTTTGCAGGTTCAGTGTGCTAAAATGGCTCAGCTCATGGCCAGGCTGTTGCCGAAGTCATGCAACAAAAAGTAGGGAGTATGTGCCGGGAGGATGGAGAGGAGGTGAATCTCTGGCACTTGGCAGTTAGATCAGCTTGCTTTGTTGCATTGCTACAGTCAGAATAATTTAAAAATAAGACATAATTGGCTAATTAAAGCTCATGTACTTGAGCAAGGCACCTTGATGGCTGCAACTGGGTCTGCCAAAACTGCGTGGCAGTGCTTTGTTCTCTTCTGCCCAACAGTCCCATTCTGGACCTAATAAATGTTTTAAAGGAATTGTTAAGTTTCCATTATTTTCTTCTAGTTTTACAGAACAGAGTTTTGTCAGGATGCTTTGTCTCACTTCTCAAATGAGATTTATTCATAAGGACAATAGAAAAGCAATGTTTAGGCTGGGATTCCTAATGGGCTAGTAAATTTTTTTGGTTTTTTTTTTTTTAAAGAAAGTGTACTGTCTGTGCACTCTAACCTTACGAGCTTGTTCTCTGTGCCAGAGAGCCACTCACCAAAATCCTGTCTGCCCCATCTAGCTGCTTGAAATACTTTTTGTTCTCCTTAGTTCTGGTAGAGAAGAACCTGTACAACACTGGTAGCAAAGGTAAATAAGACTAAGACTGTGACAGTTGGCCCTCTTGCTGCTGTCTTCATAGATGTGTAGTTGCTTTTGTACGTGGAAAAGAAAAGTTGCAGAAGTCACTCTAATGACACGGATCTGCTGCCAGCCTATGATTGCTCCTCTGTGTATAACAGCAATAGGCAAACGCAGAATCTTTTAATTCAATTCGTGTATCTATTAATTTTCTCATAATATGTTACATGCACTAAAATCTAAGTTCCTTAATACTGCTTGGAAAGCTTACTTTTTTTCTTCACGTTTCCTAAATAATCTTAACAATCTAAACATCAGGCAGACTGTTATTTGACATGAATTTGTTGTCATATTCCAGATCTGCCTTGGATTTTGGCAGAATTCATTTCATAAAATCTCCTTATTTCTCTTACTTTTTAAATGGCACCGCATCAAGTGTTGTCCAAAATCTGACTCACTGCTGAAATAAGTCTTCTAAAAAGACAGATGGAGAAAGCAAATGTTGTTAAAAATTTTGTCTGAAGTATTGTAGCTGTGCTAATAGTCACTTTTTAATCATAATTGCTGTACAGAGTTTGACTGGATTTTGCATTTATTTTTTGTTCTTCATGGTTTCTTATTTGTACAAAGCTATTGTTTTGGCTGTACTAAAACCATTATGCTCTCATGCAGTTTCACAGTTGAGAAATATAAAGTGAGGTTCTGTCTTGCAGGAGAAGAGACTAAATTTCTTTTTAAAGATATTCTCTACTAGAATTGTTCCTTTTTTATTCTCTTTTTTCAAACTGCAAGCCTATATAATTGTTTACTGAAATTTGTGGATATCTGTAAAGAGATACAAAAATTCTTAAATACAGCATCTCATAGATGTACACAGCATAGTTTCTATTAAATTCACAATACTGTGGGGAAAAATATGATTGAGTTTTTATATGTGTGTGTATGAAACTGGTAAGGCTTTTGTTCTTTTTGCAATTTGTTTATTAGTTTCTCCAAATCAGTACATATCTGTCTTCTGCTATTGATTTTTAAAGGAAAGACAGCAGGATTTTTCTTTTAACCATTCAGATAGTGTTTTCAATCAGGGACATTTCTCAACTGTGATGTCCTTTTCAATTATAAAATAGTATTTGCCTTTTATAGCTGAGTATTAAATAAATTTTAAAATAGGATCAGCATGACTGAAATAAGATCTTTTTGTCAAGATTAATGTGTGTGCATAGAGAAATACTACATTTCTGAATATGGCAAATAATACGTCAGATCTGAGCCACAAAATAGGAATGTAGATGGATCCTTGCAGTGCATGTATTTTATTGCTACTTTACCAGTGATTTTTCTTTCATGCAGATTGACATAAAGACAAATATGTACTTTCCTTTAGATATTAAACCCAGTATCTCACCTGTGAGGGATTGTAAAATTATATCCCTTTAAAAGAGAATACATCAATCTACAAAAAATTGCATCTTCAAGACAAGGTCTTTCTTATTTCTCTATTCGTAAGTGTGTTCAGAAAGAAAGAGAAAGCTGCAGGATTTAAGTCAGTCTGAAGATTGCATCAAATACTGGGAGTCCTCTAATTTTGCTTTAAAGTTATGTAGTATATTGACATTTTTTCACACTCTTTCAGCATAGAGTAAAGAGGCATCTGTTTTGTGAGTATCTGTTCAACGAGTTTTTTTAAGGACCTACATCAAAGGATCTTACCACAAATTTAAAAGGATGTAGAGGTTTCTATGGCACAATAAATAATATAACAAATAATTTGTTGTAGAAGCAGGTTCTAAAATTGGGTCTTTGGGGTGGGGAGAAATGTTTAATCTGCGGATATAGCTGGTAGTTCTTAATGGTAATTAGTAGCTATTGAAGTAAGAGTTTAGGTAGAACATTAATTAAAGTAATCCCAACCAAGCCTTGCAATAATAGGCACTGACTGCCATCTATCCATGTGGGGTTTTTAATCAGGTTTATCAAACCATTATTAGCTTTCTGCCTAGCCTGTATTTTCAGTGCAGTTTTACGTCTTAATACCTGAAACCTTCCTCCTTCTGGGTGATTGCCTAAGACTTACCTATCTTCCTGCAGGACTTTGGTGTTTATCTCATTGGCTCTGAAAGCGGAAATACAGCGTATTTTTCTGAGTATACCTTAAATCTTGAAACAACTTCATACCTGAAAGGAAAAAAAAAATGTTTGAAGGTTGGGCATCATTGCCTTGTTAATGTGCTTCCCTCTGTCCACCCCCTCTCCCATCATTGTCTTTCTGTCACTCCATTAAGTACTGCTTGGTCAACAGCTGAAAAAGCACTGAAGATGGAGTGAATTTAGGCCTGACTTCTTTTGTGTCTTCTTTCAGCTAGATGAAAGATGAGGACATCTGTTCATTTTTACAGCTGCTCACAGTGGTGGTAGAGCTCTTACCATTTCTATCCATTATACGACTTGGGTAGGGGCAGAAGGGGTGCCAACAGCTGGATATTGTCCTTAAAACTTAAAAAGAAAGTCTCCTGTTTTAAGTTTGCATTGGTAAGTGCTAGATGAGCCATATTTATGTACTGTAATCTTGTTTGGTTGGGAGTTCAGATGATATTCATGCAAGGGCTTTGCTGCACCTGGGTGGGAGAAACAATAGTTTGTGAGGCTTCTCTTGGAGCTTGGAGTTCGATTGAAATCTCATCTTTGAAAAACCCCTGAGCTGTACAGCCCAAACATTGACCATCAAGCTACGTTACTTTCGGAGATGAAAATACTTTCATCAGTATTGTTCAAATCTTTGGTGCTTTTCTACTCAGAGCAATTTTAAAAGAGAAGATACCAGTAGATTTAGTGAAATCATAACTCCATTTTCATTAACTTTGTGAGAATGACTTGTTCATTTTATTGATGTCAAGTTGCTTATGTTCGAGAGAAATGGAGTTAGAAAAGGCCTGTCGGTGTCCTGGAGCTCTGTAGATGAGTACAGCATTTTTTCATGTTAAAATTACCTTAGCCTCCAAGACAGTCATGTTCCACTGTGGCTCAGTTGAGCGTGTGTGTCTGCCTACAGGTTTACATGAACACTACATTAAACAGACTATAACACAATGTATACATTTTAACTCAGTGTGCTTATCTTTGTTCTGTGTAAGTCTATTGTAAGTCCATATAAATTTTATCCATATTAAGTGCTTCTTATTTTTGACATTACCAAAGCAGGATGGTGTACTGCAGTGTATTTGTTTGGTTACCTGCAAGCTGTTGGAAAATGTGGCGAGTGTGGTTTTCTACTGGGTGATGAATTTTTCTCATAGTTGAAGTATCCTCAAAAGAAAATTGTTTTCAAAAGAAATATTTTGGGGAAATTTGAAAAGTTTTGTTTCTCCCTACCTACCTGTTCCCCACCCCCCCAGAATACTCTTTTTCTTTTAATAGACTTTTTTTTTCCAGTTGTAAGTTATCACTTGTATGTTCTTGCCAGTTATAGTCAAATCTAAATGTTCAGATTTTGTAACTTACTTTACTCTTCTGTTTTGACAGACTTTGATTTTTTTCATTTTCTGTGTGTATGTGTAATAATGCTTTCATTCTGAGTTGAAAACTTCCTGGTTGAAAACCACTTTTAATAATTTCTGCCATGCTTTAGTACTGCACTTTATTTAAAACAAAGCAAAACACCCTAAACTAACCCTCAGGAGCTTTCACATCTCCATATCAGACATTGAAATATGCATCCATAAAACTAAAAATTTCAGCTTCTAAGGAAAAAGTGGTTTTCACATTTCTTTTACTTTGAAATGTCATAGACATCGATTTTATTTTTTCTCCCTCTGTCCTGCACTTTGCTGAGCTCTGAAGATCCTATTAATCTTCAGCCTTACTCTCCCCCTTTCCTAACCTTTTTTGAAAGCTCCTGCTTTTTTGAATTGGGAATTCTGTCTCAGTTTGCCAACTTCCCTCAGCATGGTAGAGTGGGGAGAGATAATGGCAAGGGGGGGGGATGCTCTGCCTACGGCTCAGAAGATTTCTCTCCCATTATCTGTGCTGACTTCTTTTTCCTTGTCTAAGGTTGGGCGGGCTTTGATAGATCTTTTAATATGAGTATCATCTTCCAACACAGAGCATGGGAATGGATTAGCCTAGAGGGTATGAGAGTCGTTCTCTAAGATAGTATTTTAAGAAGGACATCACTGACGATTCTGCTTCATATCTACTTTTCTTGTGTTTTGCCAGCACTGTTCTGTGTGTGTACGGGGAGCTTTGAAATAATTTTCTACTGTTAGATGTTAAAATACTAATACTAACTAAGGAGTACATTTCCGAGTCTTTGATTCATTTGCTCTTCATCTTACTCTTTCAGGTGGCATACAGCTTGCTTATATAAAGAACAGTTAGGGAGATATTTAACTGAATTAGGGATTTTTTCCCGAGTCAGAGGGGATTTCTTTCAGTATTTTGGTGCATATAGTCCTGAAATAAGTTCTTAGTAATTAACTACAAAGAAAAGAAGATGAGAGGATACTAGTTGGATGTGTTCAGTTGAAAGTTACGCTGGAATATGAAGTTCTCAGGCAAAACAAATTCAGAAGTAAAAAGATATGTCTGGGATAAACTTTGGGGCAAAGTTTAACCCGTAAACAGTTTTCTGGGATCTACCAGGTGAAGCATGTGGAGATATTGTAGCAGATAGTGATGTAGTGCTGGAATTTTTAAGGAAAGAAATTGTTGTTTTTCCTAAAAATTCACTGTTGTCCTAAAAAGTTTTTTTTTTTTGCCAGTGAAATACAAATTCAACCACTTAAAAAATAAACTCTGTATGATTAAATAACTTCTAATAAGGGTTATTATAGACTGCTGCTTCTGCAGCAGTGGTCCTCCTCTTGGCCGGGAAGAGATTGTCAGTGACTTTTGAGCTGCAGTAATTAATCAGTACCCTTGATCTAAACAGCTATTTTGAATGTATGCCTAAAGATAATCCTCCTTCCTAGTCCTTTCAGTTTATCAATGGAGAATGTTGCAGAACCTAGTGAAGTCTCTCAAGTGTTCTACATAGATGATAGCGTTAGCACTGAAAGGGTAAAATGAATGAGAGCAGGAAAAACACAGTACAAACAGAAGAGAATCCTGGTATTATAAGATAAATCTGAAGGGACTACATCTAGAGAGATCTGCAGAGTGAAAATAAAGCATGGAAAGACTGAGAAGAAAAACTCCCTTAAAGTTGGTGGAAGGCGCCATCTCTTGCACTTCCTTGAGTTGTTTTGAGCTACAGGGAGGCTGCAGCTGGCTGGGTGCAAGGTGAGGGGCAGGGATGAAGGTGCCCACTCCTCACCTTAGAAGTTGCCTGTATGTAGGCAGGGTCTCTTAGGCAGCCTGAGTGCAGCTTGTTCTCTGCCTTTGCTTTTGCAAATCCTGCTTTGCGAAGGTGGTGCTCATTATGTGCCGTATGGTGAATTTCTTGACTTGTATTTGTGGGCCAAAGCCTGAAAACTGCTAATGCAATTCCTCCATCAGGTCTGCAAAGTCCGAATCTCTCCTCTAGACTGGTGGTGTTGTGTGGTTCATGTGTTGCTCCATTGCGTTGCTCAGGGAGGGGACAACTGTGTCCTAGGCAGTGTTTGGTAATTTATATGACTTGGGTTTGGTTTTTTCATGAAAGGGAGTTTCAGGCCATGGTGAATTGCTGTTGAAATCAGCGCCTTGATCTCCTTTTGCATGCTCGTCTGCAGTTCTTTGGGGGTTTTATTTGGTTTTTTTCTTTTGTTTAGGTCCAAGTTGTTCAAGACAATCTTTTTCCCCTTCAACAAGCCTGTCTGGAAGCACTTTTTTGTTAATATTACTGAAGTGTTTTACTGCAGCGGTGGCAGTGATTACAAGACTACTACGTTTTGGCTAACAAATGCAATAAATGTGATGAAAATCCCCCTGTGTTTTACATTTCACTGCATAACATGTTTATATAACATGTTAAACACTTCTGTCTGAAGAACAGCTTTCCACAAAGGTAAAATGTATTTTCCATGGCACTTTTTAGAAATACTGTGGGAAAGAGTAATTCCTGCTCCCTTCTCACTCCCCACATGTCTAAGTCTACATTTCCCAGTGTTTTAAAAATACACATTTTCTTATTTTCCCGCCACACTTTGAAGTATAACTTTTCAGCGTGTCTTTGAGTTTTATGAGGTGAGAGGCTGTTACCTGGAGGACACGGCTTTCCCGATGCTGGGCAGCTGGCAGAGGTGCTGGGTTGGAGCAGGCAGGTCCTTGCCGGAGCGTGCCGTTGCATGAGCGCTAATTTGGCTTTTTGTATTCTTGTCCTGTCTCTTTGTGGTGTTTAATGCTCTAACATCTCTCTGGTTGGGTGAACCCATATGTCATTCAAATGGGAACCTGTGCCTTGCCATTGGCCGCTCAGCCATGGAGCACAATGATAAAATTATGAAAACTGTGTCTCTGCTCATTGGACCAGTGGAATTTACAACATTTCTCCTCTGTGTGCCTAAATGCTATGTTGCTGTGCCTTGGCTCACACGGCAGATTTTTCTGGATTACAAGCCTTGTCAGTAGTGTGAAACCTCACTTGTGTCTTTTTCTCCCCTACCATGTTGTTGTTTTTTTTTTTTTTT
>VZRR01010895.1:350804-423337 GCA_013398015.1 Oreocharis arfaki | reverse complement strand
GTGAAACCCCTCTTGTGTCTTTTTCCCCCCTCCCATGTTGTTGGTTTTTTTTTTTTTTCTCTCTTCCTTTATTTGTAGACATGTGCTCCTCAAAGACAAAACCAAAAGTCAGCTGTTTGCTTTGATGGTTACAAAAATAAATACTTTTGTTTATATCTTTGAAATAAAAGCAGAGATTTTTACCATAAGCAACGTTTTGCTGCTGTTTGGTTCTGTCAGTGTGTTTAACAGTCAATATAAGAAATGTTATTTATATGCAGATTTTGTTTACTTCAGCATTATTTATAAGGCAATACTGTGTGATGATAGTCATGTCTGTAAAGTCATGTTTTTCTTCATGTCTCCTTTTTTATGGCATGGTGCACATTACAGATACATAAATGTTATTTGACATAAGGGAATAAAACTATTTTCAGCTCATGAAATAACCCTGTTAGTATAAACTTGAAAAGCTCTTTCTGTAAATCACCGCTGTTGAACTGATAGCACATTTCTGCTGTAGTGTCACCTTTCTTTTTTGTGTGTGGTTGAAATGTCATCGTAATAATCAATTCATCTTACAAAAGTCAGTGAAATACACTTGCATCGTCAGGGTTTGGTTAGCAAGACCAAACCCTGCAATCCTAATATGTTAGTAAGGTACAGTTTTGCTAAAACAGCCTTGGCTTCCGTTTCTGTTTGTCATACTTGCTTTGTGTACCTTGTTACTGGTAGTGTTTAGAAATCCAAGACAAACTTCTCAGTAATTAAAATTATCAAGGTTGTCCTGCACTCTTATAATTATAGGAGAATTTACTGCACTTTGTGCACATGAAGGATGAATTTGCTATTCAAGAAAGCATGTTGAATATCTAATGCAGTGTATATATACTGAAATATCAGAGAAAGAGTCATTGCTGGGCTAATTATTGCTTGTTTCTCTGATAGTGAATTTGATAGTGCGTCTGTGTGTGATTTTCCCCCTTTTTACTTACTGAATAAGCTTAACAGCAGGAGAAATGTAAGGGAGGTGTAGTTAGTGTAATTGAAACTGGTTTTCGTTTTGTGGGGGGTTTTTGTGGTTTTCATTTTTTTAATAGAGGTAGTAGAGTCTTTTGCTTTTGACAAAAGTAGAAGAAGATGGCTAAGAATGGCAGCAAGAGAAATTGGTTCCTGATTAGTTAAACACAAATTTCTTTTTTCGGATCTTGTATGGAACCTTTCCTGATGACCATCATGAGACAGAAGATTGTGGAGCTCCTATTAATCTGGCACATTGGAGAGGTTTTTCTGGGCTTTCTGCTCTCCTCTTTGGGCTTCCTGGTAATAGGAAAATTTTAAAACTGAAATCTTTATTTCCTGTTTTCCAGCAAAATTATGTGCTACTTTGTGAAATGTAGGAAAAGCCATATTTCTCCCCCAAGGATATTGCAGTATAAATCCCTCAGCTCATAGGTTGATGTGTGCATCACTGGTTTCATTAGTGGCATTGACCCTGTTAAGCTCAGTGGCACTACTCTTATGATTAAAATTTAAAATTGCATAGTAGTTTGTAGAGCTGGAACCTGAATCATACATAATGGAAATAAATAGGATGTGGGTAGGAAAGATGTACAGAAAAGGCTCAAGATTTTGCTGAATTTGTAGGGTTTCTTTGGAAATGTAAGTATTTCAACTGGGACTGACTTCATGGTTTTATTTATAATATCAAATTTAATAAATTATAAGACCCATAGAGCAAGTACTTTGAATTTGGGTATTTCATGAATTGAACCATAATGTGCTTTGTAGAGCTCTGCAAAGCACTGCACTACGTTGTGTGTCTGCCCTGTTCATGTGCTGAATTTCTTTCCTACTCCTTTTTACATTACTGCACTTGAGAGAATTTGCACTTGCTGGTTGGAACAGAAGCTGAAAGGGATCTTTAGGAAAGCACAGTCAAGCAGACATAATAAATTTTGAAAGGCATAAAACCCTACCTCCCAATTGAGGGAGGTAAAGATTTACAGTACATCATAGAAGTACTTCTTTTCTGAAAGAGCAAAAATCTTCTGACTTGGCAAAGCTTTTCTTACTGAAAGGCGGTAGAAAAGCCACTTGCAGTGTAACAAGTTGTTTTCTTTTTGCCTTGAAGGTGAAATAATATTATTTCCAGATCAGTTAGAGGCAACAAATTAGAAGAGACAATGCTTTTAAAGAGAGGTGCTTGTCTAGGTTTTTGTTTCTGATGCGCAGAATGGTTACACTGGTTGCTAATTATTTGATTACATGCCTTTTCTTCTTCAGAGATGTTGAGATACACTGCGCTGAAGCAGCTTGTGTTTCCTCAAGGGAGCAGGTCCTCGATGAAGTGCTGCCCAGAAAGAAGAACAAACACTACTGAAACAAACTAACATTTAGTTAAAGATAGCGTGTATTAGCATATGCCTTATGGTGGGTGTGGGGCTATTGCTGTTTCTTTAAGGGTCTTCAGTTGACAGTTGCCCTTAAAAGAAAAGAAAGCAGCCCTCCCCAAACACCATCACTAACCGAAAATGTGAAAAAAATGTTTTCTAAAACTACCAAATATTAGGCTAAACAGGATAGATATCCTCAAGTTTGAAGACAGATTCTTCTCTTAGATTGATAATTTAATGACATTCACCATGTATTGGAGCTGTTGAGAGGATTTGATTATAAAGATTTGTAGATAGTTTTTGACAACATAAACTATTAATTTATTTTACCTTTCTAACATTCCTGTTACTTTGAAATGTTTCTTTTTAAAGAGATGTTATATTTTATCATAAAGCATTCCTGCTTTCACTGCAAAAGAGTATTTATTGCTGCTGCTCTTCTAGGTGAAATGTGATGACATAATCTTTTCCCATCTATTTTAAATGTAGTAAGAGGGATGCAAGCACACTGCTATATGTAAGGAGCAGAGGAAAACAGGTGGACATCAGAAGTGTTTTGTAATGGGGTCCTACCCATAAGAGATTTTCCTTTCTGCGATTTAGTACAGAAATTTACTTGTCTGAGTGCAAATCACTAATTTCACCTTTTTAATCCCCAAGTAAGACCTTTAATGCTATTCCCTTTGTTGATAATAGATTTTGATAGACCTCTGAAGGTTTTTGTAGCTACTCTGTGTGGTTTTCTTGGCTGTCCTTACTGTTTTGAATGTTGATCGTAGTTTAGAATCACAAATGTTTTACAGCTTCCTTCGCATACTAAATCTCTTAAAACATTCTGATCTTGGTGAGTAAATAGTAGTACATGCCTTAGTTCTTTATCCATTTTCTGTAAAATACATTCTAAAAAAGTTTTGATAATTTAAAGTAGGGGGTTTTAGTTTAGTTTTCTCTTGACATGCAAGAAAAGCTGAGTAGAAACTGAGGGAGTAGATCAAAAAAGCACCCATTATTTAATGTTTTAGTTATTAATTTATTGTTTGCTTTTAGTTGGTAGTGGTCCTATTCTTCTCCCTTTCCTCTTCCCTGCTCAACCCCTACCCTGCAATTTCTGTGCTGAACATTTAAATCAGAGGTCAGTTTGGCTCCGTATGTTGTTTAAAATACGCTGCAAGTGACCTGCTAAATGGAACAACAGCATCAGCATAAAATGCAGAGACCATATAAGGGCTGGGAGAAGGGAAGTGCACGGAGGTTATCAATAAATACTCAAATCAAAGCGAGCTTACTCTATAGATGTATTTTTTCATGGTGAACTAACAGTGTTTTTCAGCTCCAGTCCTCTTCTCATCACAGAGTAAAAATCCCAGTTTGTGCTGTTCCTGTTTTCTCCTTTTCTTTCTTCTAACTCCCATAGCACAGCTTTTTCAATCCAGCATTCACTGCACATGTTCCAGTCATGAGGTTACAAAGCTGACATTGCAGTCTCAGCAGAGGTTATCTCTTTAAAATTCCCTAAAATTCCCCTTTGGCACATCCAGTTTGGCAGCTGGGTTTCTGTAGGAAACTGATGGAGCCACCCCCTCCCCTTATGTCCTTTATAAAAATAGAAATCTATTAAACCTCTGGCCAGAAGGGCAGATGGGTAAGTACTCCCTCCAAAGCAGACAGTGCTGCTTCCTAAGCTTTCCTCCCCAGTTTTATACACTCAAAAGAAAAAGATTAATATACTTCCGAGCAAATTAAGTAATGAAAATAGCTGTTTTTGAAATTAAAATGCCTGTTCTTCAGGACATGTGAGCTCTGTGCTCTAGAAGGTATATACAGGTTCTGAGAAATATTGACCTGTTGTCTGAAATATTTTGAATAGTTATGCAACTGCAAATTCAGAAGCTTAGTTAAATCTTAGAAGCTCATGCCTGAACAACACTGTAGCCACTAAAGTACGACTGATACTCAAAGGAAGATTTGCCAAGCCAAACGGGAGGTTGAAATACCTAACTACCAGCGTAGATAAGTGATCACTGCCCTAATAATATTCAAGAACTAATCTAAATGGGCATTAGCCACTTGCACTTTCACGCTAAGAATTGCTTTAAATATTTCTGCTTCCTGCAAGGAAGGGAGAGAGAATTGTGTGTATGTCCCCCTCCCTGTATCACTGCTCTCCCTTGGATGTCACTCTAGGTGAGAACAGCAATGAACTATTTTCTGCTTAAAGTGGGTTAAATTTTATGGCAGGATTTGAGTGTCTTGAGTTTGAGGAGACCTGAATAGCCAGTGTCCTCCCTGAAGGTCAAGGAGAGGCTTCGTTTGTAGCTTCACTTGGTAGTGCAGCAGCTTTCTCATGGCACCTCTCTCTTAGAAGGGCTCTGCATGGAAAGCTGAAAGTTGTTACTTTGCATATGAGGTGCTTTTTTGGAAAGTGAGAATTGTGGATTTGGATTCACGAGATGAGGAGAGCCATGGAAAACCAAAACTAAAGAATCTGTGGTTCAACAGCAGCCAAAGCCAACCCAGCTGGTGCCTGCAGTGCCACTTCCCTGTCACTGCTGGGTTCATCCAACCACGCTGAATTGTTTGGGTGTGGTAAGCCAGCAGAAGGCTGCCCATTATCTTTCTGATGTTTGAGTGTGGCAGAACCCTTGGTAGAGAGTCACGGAGAACTGACAGGTTGGATGAAATAGTGGGGCTTATGTGGCAGCAGAAAGATTGGCTTGCAGCTGTAGACCAGTTGTCTTGGTGCTTTTGCCTCTGGAAAGGTGATCAGCCCGCACTGTGTCTTTCATGATGTCTGCTGTCAGGAGACCTCTTCTTTCCACAGCTCCTCAGTGTGCAGAGGTTGGCACTGGGCAGCTGTGAGACAGGAACCCACACAGTGCATTGGATGAGGAGCTCGGGAGCATTTCTGCATGGCATGTTTTTCTAGAACAGCTTTGAATGACACCTTCCTGAGAACATGTGGTTTTTCCATCACCCTTGGAAGACCTTAGCACTCTGTTGGCCCCGCTGAAGAACTGCAACAGCAGCTGGTATTTTGTCTCACTCTGCCTGGTGCTTCTGATCGCTCTTTGAGGACTGTGGCCCCTAAATAGGCTCATCTTTTCTCTTTTTTGATGGTCAACAGTGACTACATGCCTCTGATGCTAAATCCCATATGAGTTGTGCAGAGCATTTCATTTTCTCATTGTAGGTTACTGTGTCTTGGTTTTATTGAGGAAAATCTTTGCTAACATGGCCTCACTATTTAACCATCTTTGAGTCACCCTGAAGCCCTTTTCTTAGTATGTTTTTAATGTAATGAATTGTCTACATTCTTCTTAAGCTGTTTTTACCACTCCTGATTTCCTCACCTGTTATTTATTAAGAACTTGGCGTGTGTTTGTCATTTGAAACAAGTTTGTCTCCTTATCTCCTTCTGTGTTTGCTGGGACATCCCCCCGCTTCCCCCCCAGCCCTGAACAACATCAATGGTTGTAGTAAACTGTAACATGAAGGATATGGCAAGTTTATCACCAGGCTGTGTGAAAGAGTGTAATGCCTTGTGTGAGCACCTGTAACCCATTTCAGTGCAAAGTCAGGTGGGCTAACGTAGGTTCCCCCTCTCCACCACATGTGCAGAGAAATTTATTTATGTAACAAAAAACTGTTGACAGTCGCCTCATGCACTCCCTTTTTGAACAAACTGCTTCTTAAAAGTATTTTGAATGGAGAAGTGAGAATGCAGAGAATGGATGTTCACAAAGCGTGTGTGAAGAGTTGCCGTTGACTTGGGGTTCAAGCAAGGAAGGTGTAGGGTCCTCACTTGTCTGTTGCAAACATCCTTAATCATCTTTCCTTAATCACCTTTCTGAATAATCTGGAGGCTGGGCCTCTTATGCTTACCTGGGACATATTACATGAAGGCAAAACAAACTATTCCGTTTCCTGCTTGTCTCTTAGTTGTGGCAAAATGCACTGCACCAGATAGGTCCCACCATTCTTTACAGCCTGAGTATCTTGGAGTAAAAAAACCCCCAAAGCTGATTGCTTTCTTTGTTTTTAGCTGAAAGATTTCTCCATAATGCAGCTGTCTTGTCAAAAGACACTCCTCAAGATTTTACAGTCTGGAGGTATTGAATGTTCCTGATGGATCCTTTAAAGTGTTTCAAAGTGCATAATTGGGGCACTTGAGCGTAAAACTACAATTATACACTTGTGTGTTAATTTTGTGTACAGATAGATATTACTTCAGTCTGGACATAAATGAGAAGGAAGCATTTTCCTGTGAGAATTTGTTTTGTGAATGTTTAAATAAAATAGGTGTTCAGATAATAGCCCAAAACAACCAGACTTGGAGGGAGGGGGGCTTGAGCTTTCAAGAAAGGAAGGAGCATGCGTGGATGTACTGGAGATGCTTGGATGCTTTGAAAGAATAGTAGGTATTTTTGAAGATTAACAGATGGAGCACAATATTTGGGTTAAAATTAGTTACAATATTAATTTTTTAAAAAAATTCTAGTAGTTTGGTAAAATGAATGTATGAATTTGGTGGTTGATTCTTCATGGGTTTTTAAGGGGCGTATTTTCAGCTAAGCAAAACAGGTAATTTTTGGTAAGTGATGTCACAACTTTAAAGGTTCTCGTTTGTTTTCCTGTTCCATTTTGAGTATAATGTTACATGAATTGGATTAACTGTATCCAGATACTTAAATTTAGCAGATGTTTCTAAAACTACTTGTGGTAACTGATATGAGGAATAATTTACAATAATCATCTTATTTTGAGTATAATAAAACTGTAATTATTTTAAAAATTATGATGTGCTATATGGTTTCAGTTATGAATTTATAAGATAGATGTCTTTGATGTTTCTGTCAGGGTTCTTTTGATGTTTTCCAGTGCTAAGTAATAGGTCAAATTAAATAATAGAAATGGAATAAATCAAATATCTGAACTCTGTCACTACAAGAAGTGGTTTGAAAGTTTTCCTTTAAAAATACTTGCAGGAATATTTGAAATTACAGCTGTTATGTAAGTACTCTTATTTAAGAGGCTGACTTGGTTTTTGTCTGTTCCCAGTAGGGAAAGGGAAAGAAAATCCAGCACAGAAAAGATTTACATCTTCCCTTTTTTTTTTTTTAAATTTGTTTTGATTGGTTGGTTTTGGTTTTATTGGTGGTGCACTTTGGTCAAATTCATCTAAAGAAGAAGGGTTTCTGATAGTAGTTGCTCTGTATTTCTTGTTTTTCTAAGCCAGCATAAATACCTCCAAAGGATTATTGAGGAACTGTGCCACAGGAATGGGATCCTGATAGCAGTTAATGCTATGCTGCAGGATAATAAATTATGCTGGGTGGGTAGAGATGTAATCAAGTTTTCTTACCATTGGTTCAGCCAGTCATTCTCTTTGCCTCAGGATTCCTTGCTGTGGGGTATTTTTAGTGTCCAGATGAGAAGTATGATTTTGATCCTGCTACAGTAGAAGAAACCAGCAGAACTTGGACTGTACAAATAATTAGGTTTGTCACAGATATTGCTGAACCTAAATGATAGATATGGGACGTCATGCCTTTTTCTTTGTGTGTTGACCTCCTGTGCTGTGGACGCTATTTGGGGATTCAAATCCATAATGGGAACAAGAAGAGCTGTAAATCTGTTCTCTCACTGCATGTTCTTTGCAAGTTTTTCTTGATGAAAAGTGTGATACCCCTTAAACAGTGAGGGCCCGGAACAGAAGATGACTTGCTGGTTTGCTGTTTCAGAGTCAGGCCCAGGAGGCAGAGCTATGGGGCTTAACTCGAAAGTGATGACCTTGTCAGAGGTGTCTGGGCCCAAACCAGAGAGGTTCTCTGTTAAAGGCCAGAAATTGGGTGCGCCACATTGCGGATAACTTCGTACTAAGACACTACTAAACTGAAGTATGGAATCATACAGTGGTCTGGGTCAGAAGGGACCTTAAAGATCATCAAATTCCAACCCCCCTGCCATGGGCAGGGACACCTTCCACTAGACCATGTTGCTCAAAGCCGCATCCAACCTGGTCTTGAACACTTGCAGGGACGGGGCATCCCCAGCTTTCCTGGGTAACCTGTTGCAGTGCTTCACCATCCTCACAGTGAAGAATTCCTTCCTAATACCTGATCTAAACCTGCCTTCTTTCCCCTTGAAGCCGTTCCCCCTTGTCCTGTCAGTACATGCCGCTGTGCAAAAACCTTCTGCAGCTCTCTTTAGAGTCCCTTTATGTACTGCCAGGCTGCTATTCGGTCTCCCTGGAGCCCTCTCTTCTCCAGGCTGAACGGTCCTGGCTCTCGTAGCCTTTCATCATAGGATAGATGCCCTTAATCATCTTTGTGGCCCTTTGTTGAACTCTCTCCAGTATCTCCATATCTGTCTTGTACTGGGACACAGTCCTTCAGGTGTAGACACAGTCCTGCAGTCCTCCAGAGTTGAGCAGAAGCACCTCCTTTGACCTGCTGTCAATACTTAGTTTAATGCAGCCCAAGATACCATTAGCTCTCTTTGTGGGAAGGGCACATTGCTGGCTCATGTTCAACTTGGTGTCCACCAGGTCCTCTTCTGCCAAGCTGTTTCCCAGCTGGGTGGCGTCTACCATATATTGGTGCCTGGGGTTGTTCCTCCCACAGGTGCAGGATAGCAATAAAGGAAGAAAAGCAGCTGTCAAGGAAAGAGGGTGTGCACTGTAAAGGTCTGTGAAGCCCTATAGTGGAACTGGACAAGTTTAGGTGGGGAGAAGAGAAAGGCTTAGCTTGTTTAAGAGTGCATGGCTCTCTTTGCTCCCTGTGGAAAGATCTTTTATATTCTTCTCTTGCTATTTTGAGAAATACAGTGGAGGGCTCTGAACGATCTCAAATGATTTAGTTCTGAAAGCCATTGAGTTTAGGAATGGTAAAGACAGTATTCATCAAGATTGATATCTTTGGAGGAGAACATGAATTAATTAAAAAGCACCCTTTTCTCTCAAAAGACTGGAAGAAAGAAGGAAAACTCAAGGGTGTGCAAGATGCTGGGGAAGCAATGACAAACAGGGTGTGTGGACATTCTGCCTTTTCTCACTAGTGAGATTAAAGAATGTTTGCAATTTTTCCACCTACCAAGACTGTGTGCCAGAAGAAATGTAGAGTGAAAGCTATTTTACTGAGGGATTTTTCAGTCTCCAGTAGTTAAGTGTTAGGTGTCTCTCTGTGTATAAAGGCATAA
This sequence comes from Oreocharis arfaki, assembly GCA_013398015.1. Lineage (NCBI taxonomy): Eukaryota > Metazoa > Chordata > Aves > Passeriformes > Paramythiidae > Oreocharis > Oreocharis arfaki. Next base: position 413,765 of record VZRR01010895.1, on the reverse strand, counting down.
AAATGGAGGATTACTCATACAGCTGATTACCTGCTATTCACACTCAACCCATACCTCTTATTTGTGTTCCCTGCTTTAGAAGGTTTGAATGGCATTGCAGAATTTGTCTGAAGAAATATATTTCTCTCTATTTTTTTACACTGTATTTTATTTTAATCACCATTTGAGAAATAGTGGTCAAAATTGTTACGAAATTCCTGGACAATAAATGGCAACTGGAGGATTTGGGGATCAAAGATCACTGTGTATTCCATTCATCGATGCACAGGAAGTGCCCTGTAATAAATTATTTGTTATATGATTAAAAATCAGTTAAATATAGCCTTTTGCATATTTCTGTAATGGCTGGCATTTCATAGGTAATGCTACTCCATGCTACTCATGCAGCAAGAAGGGAGTTTTCCTACCTGTTTTTTGCTGAAGCACCAACCATTAGAATCACGACAGAGATCAGGTTGTAACAGTTCTGGTGTGTTTTTCCTTATGCTGGTGGGAATCTATTACTTAAGCAGATTACATTATTCCTTTTAATTCTTTTGCTCACTTAAAAAAAAACAAAAGGAAGGAGGGCGGAGTATAAGAATAGCTATCTTACCTGACTCATCACTTGAGAGTGAGTGAGTGTGTGTGTGTGTGTATAGGTACTATGATTTCTCTCTGTTTGTAATACAGTGTATCAAAATAGCTCTTCTAAAACCAATTCTGTTGCAAATTTTTAGTCTTCTCTATAGTGTCTGCCTGAGAAGATAGATATAGAAATGTGGAAATCTCTTACTGGAGATTATCATATTTTCATCCCTTAACTTGCAGAACGGACCGAATGTTGCATTAGTTCGAGCTGTAATGCACTGTGCGAATCAATACTATTGTAGGAGAAATTTCTTCCTTTTGTTTGTAGACTCAGCTGTTTACCTCTCCCTTGAAACTAATTTTAGTTCATCTGAAACATGCAAATTTTTTATGTTTGTTTGTTTGTTGTTTTTAGGGGAAGGTGGGAGCGGGAGGTGGTTGTGCTGCTGTCATAGATTTAGCATTTACAGCAGAGGTAGTTTTCCTCAATTTCTGACAGGGGAATCAAAGTGTTCTTTTTTGGAAGGAAAGATATTGCTTTTCCGTATAAATGATTGACTATTTTGTGGTAGTAGTCTTTATTTATTTGGCTCTCATCATGAAGAATAGCAAACTTATTCAAAATCTCAGTACATCAAAAATATGTCAATACATAAAACATAAGTACTATTCCATACTACAGTCTATGCAAAAAACTATGTTAATAAGATGTGAAGGTTGCACAGCTAAGAAGTCAGAAAACATAAATGGTAAGATTCTAGCAGCCACATTAACTAAGCCACATTTCACATTCTCTGTATTTTATGAAATGCCTTTGACAACATAAATCAGAAAGAGAAGGTGCTATATATGTATAACATGGCTCAGTTAATGTTGCTTTTGGAACTTTAACATCTGTATTTTCTGACTGGAGAGTTCCTTAATCATGTAATCTTAGCAGATTTTTTTTACACTTTTTTTTTTCATATGTTGGTTTGGGGTTTTTTTTAGGAGAGGAAAATTGCCTGTATTAATAATTGTTTAGCTCATGTTGCTTTGATTTAAGATACAGTAAAAGGCAGTATATAGAGAGCACCTCATGACAGGTACATATGTGATGCCGTATACATTGCACTGACAAGTGGTGTAATTGTGCTGCCGTGTAGTTCTTGGAGAAGAGGGGATTACAGGCCTGTGTGTAAGTCCTGTCCTTTCTGTAGTACTGGGTATGACTGCATTGCAGACTGCAGCGTCTTGTGAAGATGCTTGAGCTACCTTTTTAAATGAACTGGCTTGTGTACAAGAAGCAATCTGGCTGCAAGTGTGGATCTCCCTTTGACCTAATTCGCCCTTCTGTGGAGCACAGCAAATTAGCTGAGCACAGCTTTTGGTGTAGGCTCCTGCCAGTATCTGAGCTAGTTTGCAGATCTGTGTACTGCACTGCAGTCTTCAACATAGACATGCATTTAATGACTCTGCAAAATCCACTACCTTGCAAGTTCTGGAATGGGGATTATTGTTCTGTGACACAGAAACATGCTTTTCATGCTTTTGCTTCCTTGCTCTGGGTCACAGGGTGGACCGGTATCAGGACCAGTGTTAATATTTTAAAGGGTCTTAATAAGATTTTAAAGTTCATACTTCAGTGTAAAGGCAAGCAATGTAGGAAAGACAGTAACATAGGTGAACGCTGTGACCAATGTATTGTCAAAAGGTCAAAGCTAAGTGATAAGAAGTAATAGAATTTATAGAATGTATGAATAAAATGCCTTAGCATCAGGACTTCAGATTTACCTCTGATTAATAGCCTTGACATTGACACCCAGCTTTCTGCTTGGTTTCCTTTTAGATTTTTTCTTTTTTGTCGTTCGGTGAGAAGGATTTTTAGCTTTCATTACGACTATGTGCACAAGCATGCTGGGGTTGAACATGTTGATTTGAGACAGGAGACCATGCTGCCCTGTGACAGAATATTCCACTGAACATGTGCCAGAGGATTTCCTCATGCTGTATGAGCATATTTTTCTTGTTTCTATAATTCAGCTAAACATACAGATGAAGACCTGGGCTTATATGAATTTGGAAGTTCTAGATATGAACCAGATCTTTTTGTTAAGTGTGTGAATATCAGGGAGTTAGTTTTCCATTACAGCTTTCTATTGGAAAGTATGGAGAAATGCATGGTTTGAATGTTTGGGGGAAAATACTTAGGTTTTGGCTGAGGACTGGCTTTGGAAATCTGAGACTGAAGCAGAAGTTGTTTCAGACGTCACAAGTGTTTTATTTAAAGTTTTGATGGGAACTGAGTGACATCTTTCTTTATAATTACAACTGAATTGACCACTGTAAAATTAAAATAATTAGAATTAAATACTATAACCTTTTGTTAACTGAAGGAATGTGATGTTTTACTCCTAGTGTGAAGTACCAGGTGGTAGGGGTTTTTTTTTGAGAATGCCCCTCACTATACATTTTTTTATTCTAAATTCTATGTAATTACAGTGTTACAGTGCTAAGGAAGTGGAATGTTACTGATGATTATATTACTGAGGGTGGTACTTGTTTCGCAATATTCTCTCTCACTATTCCTCAGCAGAGTTGGCCACTTCACCAGGTAGTGCCAGCCTTTCCTCTGAGTGCCACCTCTGCCTCTGGAGTTCAGTTTTCCTTCTCTCTGTAGGCAGGGCTTAATGCTGATCAGGCCAGACAGACCTGTTTTCCCCCAGATTTTTCTGTCATGACACTGTAGTCCACAGCTTCCAGATTGTGCTGTTGCCTTCTACCAGTATCATCCAGGGTAATGGATGTCCAATATCATGGCTCATTTTTTGGGCACCCAATAGATTTCAGGGAGAAGCAATGATGTGGCCAGGACTTTCTCCCTGTAGTGAGCCTGTCACGGTATCTGATGTGTTCAGGTGGATCCCAGTGTGACTTGGCAGAGCTTTTTTGTGATAGGGGATATGTAAAGCTTCTTCAATTATTGACTGGATCTAGCCATCAGGATGGTGTAAAAGGGCAGTAGCTGCATATTGCTGGTATTATTAGTGTACCTGTGCTAACACACTAATTCTGTTATGTTTTAATTTTTAAAATTATTATAATAATGACTCTAATGCTGTCTAATGATCCTTCTCCTTTGACATCAGTCATGGATTGCTCATGCACAAATTGCTTAAAACTTCCATTTCTATCAAGGTATTACCTGGACAAAGAATGCCTGCCGCAAGATCCCTTATTCAAACAAGAATTAAAGATAATGGGCTAAGTTATAGGTTTAATTGGATTTGCCTCATCTCTTCATTTTGTCTGCCAGATTTGTTCCTCTGTTCTCATCCTTTCTTTGTTTGTGTTCAGAGTAGTTGAATCACTGATGGTTGGTCATACTTCTCCCAAAATAAGGCTATTTATGCTGTGCAAGTCAGATAGGAGTCAAAAGTAATTATTACAGTTTCAGCGCTTGCCTAGAAATAGGTTCAAACTCAGGTCTGTTCTCTGTCTAACTGGGCCCAGAATGTCTGCACGACCACAGGCATGATGAAGTTTCCCAAATTCTTGTCTCCTGCATTGTGTGGCCACAAAAAGTGTGGGTGTAAGGGAGAAGGGGGAGGCAGGGTTTACTTTACAAAGAAAGAGGATGCTTGGGTCATTCACTCCAAGCATTGCAAGTAATTGGCTTTAGATTTGTTTTGTTCTGGGGAGATTTTAATTAAGCTTTTTTTTTATATGCTTTTTAATAAACATTTGTCCATAAGCGGTATCTTGTGATCCCCATCAGTAAAGCAGGAGGATTAATTTGCATGTTGTTGTTTGTTATTTATTTAAATAGCCACAGCAATTATGTGGAGCGTTCTGCTAAGGCAGCGGGGATGGGTGTCTGCACTGAAGAAAACAGCATTCAAACATACATGTAGCATTATGATTATTGCCGTATTTTAGGTGGTGGTGTTTGGTTGGTTTTTTTTAAACAGTTTCGATTGGGAGGATATGGAGGAAAATTCTTGCATACGTAATTGATATATAAGATCAGAAGAAGAGCCTGGCACCCTTTTTTAAACCAGTGTCTGAAAGCAGACTGCTTTGGAAAATGTTTAGGAAAATGAAGCAGCCTCAGAGCTTTGGCAGTCAAGGTGTTATTGCCTCTTCAGGTTGCTTACATTTGTTACTTAGTATCTTGCAGACCAAAGTTCCATTGTTTTCTCCGGGGACTTGAATTTCTTTTGCAAAGAGGTTAGAACATAGGCATGGCTCTATCAGGGCAGATCAAGGGTTCATGTAGCCCTGTATCCTGCCTCCAGTGGAGGCTTTAATTGGATGCCTAGAGGAGAGTCAGAACAAAGCAAGCATGTGGTACTTCCCTCAATACTGTTCAACCCTCCAGCTATTTTCAGTTCAGGGACTTCCTGAGCCAGATGTGGCTCTATAAATTTGGTAACCCTCAGAGGATGTCTCTTTTGTGAACTTATCCAGTCTTTGCTTAAGCCCACATAAACTTTCAGCTTTCAAAACATCAGTTTGGCAGGGAGTTCTAGTCACCTCTGTGACGAGAGAACCTGTTTCTCTCTTGTTCTGAAGTTTACTTCTGCTATTAAATGTATCCTAATTGTTGGACAAGATGCTTTTGTAGCTTTCCATCATATTCCTACTTCCTGGTGTCTTTTCCATCCTCAAAGGGTTATACGTTCTTTGTATGGAAACTGTTCTATACCTGTGATGATTATTGTTGCATTTTCCTGAACCTTTTTGTCTGACCCTTCCTAGTTAAGTCCAAGAAGCCAGTAGAGAGGGATTTTCTTTCACTGTGTTGATGTTTCCTAAATCTCGTCTTCGTTTTTATCTGTCCTGATTTATCCAGAACAGTCATCAGTGTTATGTAGTCTTAAATTACTCAAGTCTCTGACTTTTCTTTTTAAGCCATACTGCAATTCTCACCTACCAAGGCAGCTCCAATTTAGAGGCTATGTATGGTCATTAGTAATTCAGCTTTTTGAATTTGATTAGACCTCTGGAGTGATACTTTATGGTCCCAAGCCACTTCTGACTGTTCATTTGTCACTTGATTCCATGAAAAGTCCCATTTGATTCAGAGACATTTATCAAGTCCCTCACAAAGGACTCCAGCATGGGAACACCCCAAGATTTTTCCACAGTGCACACTAGAGCCAAAGATTTTGTTAAGCTTCTCTGTGATGGCATTGTGTTCTCTGTATCTCCTTTTATACCTTCATCATCATTCGTCACTTCAGACTCTGGCAGACCTCCTACTTCTGATGTGTTTGAAGAAATGAATCATTACTCATTTGATTCCCTTTTCTAGCTGTTCCAACAGTTCTTTCTGGCCTGTCTTATTACATTTGAAGTGCCAGAGTTTACAGTCTTTTCTGTTTTCCTCATTTGGACCTAGTGCTGGCTTATTGAAGGGGATGCCTTTTTGCCTCTAGAAAGCTGCAGTTTGCCATGCTGGTGTCCCTTTGCTCTTATCAAGTCTTTCTGAATGCATGGTGAATATTGTTTCTGTGCTTTCCATGTGGTTGTTGTTAAACAGCTTTGATGCTGCCAGTCAGATTTTATTTCTCATAGCTGTCTGTTAGAGATCCCTTTTAACAAGCTTTCTTATTTCTGTGTAGTTACACTTTTTGAAGTTAAGCACAACAGTGGTAGATTCCTTGGGTTTCACTGCTCCTGTAGGGATGCTTGATTTAACTCTGTTAATGGTCACTGAGGCACTGTGGTTCTGCAGCTGCAGGATGTAGTAGTAGATGATTCCTGCTGCTCTGGACTGAGTCAAAGGCAGTGGCTCCTCATGCAGGTTCCCTAACCAGCAGTTCCATGGACCAGCCTTTGACAGTTATGTGATACTTTGGTCTTAGCTTTGTAGTCTGCTTACTCTGTCTGGGAGGAGTTGAAATCTCCCCCAATCAGTCTTGCAGCATGCCTTTTGCTGATCTTGCTTAGTGTGCCACTGTCAGCGCTGTCGTAGTCTGGCCATGCATGATGGTTCCAGCACTCACTCTTTTTGGTCTCACCAAGCTCCAGACCTCTGCTGCTTGGTGAGGTGGAGTTTTATTTTGATTAGTTTTTAAATGCTATGTAGTATATGATGTTACTTTGTTATTAGCTGTGTTCACCCTGAATTTGTGTTCTAGGATGATGCCTACTAGGGACTCCATGAATTTTTTCCTTTCTACCGTATTTCGTGCATAACTGCTACTAGTGCTTTTGTTTGCAATTTCATGTTCCAGTGATCCAGTCCCCCCCTCTTTGTGTGGAAGCCCATATATTGCTGGAATTTCTTACTGCCACTCTATTTACTCTGCAGTCACTGCATGTCTATTTTTCATTCTTTGATTCTTCTCAGCATCTTTGCTTGATGACCCAGAATCGCCATGTCTTCATTTGACATAGCAATACCATGCTTTTAAAGCATGTGTTCTTCTAATCCCCTCTTAATTCTAAAATTTCATTTTCTTGCACCTTATGTACCAGTGACCTGGCTCCTGTGTTCAGGTGAACTCCATCCCTCCTGTACGAGTATCTTTATTCTAGAAATATTCTGGTTGCTCATGCATCTGATCTTTTGCTGTGTCACCATCCTGTCAACTAGGCACTCAGGTTCTCTTTTTTTTTTCTTTTTTCCAGCAGCCCATATTTTGCTGTCTGAGTATCTTTCCTTTTCTTCCCAGTGTAATTGGAACCCAGATATGGACCACAACATAGGTTTCTCCTCAGCATTTACTAGGAACCAGTCCAGGCTCTGTGACCTTTGCAGATGATGGGCAAATCACCATGTGGTCTTGTGTCAGATCTCAGACTCCAGCTGTCTGTTTGCCTGATGATATTCCAACAAACCCTTCTTAGTTTGCATTATAAAGGCCTCATTTATGCATCATCGGGGAGAGAGTATTTGTCAGAAAGGGTTGCTTTGGTTGCAGAAACGTTTAACTGCCTGGGAAATGATGGGAAAGGAAATGGAAGCGAAGGCAAAGGGAGCAAGTGCAGAAGTGGGGTAGCAGTGCTGACCTTAGGAGTAACCAAGAGGTAGGACTGCCAACTTCTGGCAGAAGTAATCGGAGCAGATCAAGTTGTGATAATAAAAACAGCCTAAGCAGATGTTTAAATTTGACTTTGTATTATTATTATTACCGCCTAGCAATATTGAATGAATGTAGTAAATTAGGTAGAACAGGTGTGTGTTTGCTTGTTGAATAAACAGATTTATCATTGTATCAGAAGCTCAGTGGGAACAGTTCAGAGATTAAAGCATTTCAGATGTGCTCAGCTATCTGAGACACTTGCTTAGAGCAGAGATGTGCAGGACCAACAGGAGGTCCATTCCAGAAGGGCGAAGTCATGTGCTGCATCTCTTATTTTTCTGAAATTATATTAAATTCCAGAGTTTGGGGAAGAGCATGGGTACCTAAAATCTGGGAAATCTGGGCATGATATCAGGAGTCTGTTGAAAGTGTGCTCTTTCAAATACCTCGAGAAAATGTCAGTGTCTATTGATATAAGGCTTATAGACTAAACCAATGCAGAAAATTCCTCTGGCACTGTAATTGACTTGGTTTTGGTTCTAACTTAAATTCTGAGTTGTGTGCAGGTTCTCAGTATGCGATACATGTTCCAGCTAGTGTGTAACACATTTTTTTTTGTTTTGTTGTTATTTAAAAAAAATATATATCTTAGTAGGGGGAAGAAGACTAAGAGAGATTGAACTTGACAAAACCAAAATCCAGCCAAACCCCAAGGCTTTTGTGTAAGGCTTAAACGCTAAAAACCTGAGGATTGCAGGCAAAACATTAAACAAAAATTAGTACCTGATTGCTCAAAAAAGAAGACAAAAGGCATTTCTCTTTCAATGTCTTTTTATGAGTTGTGCCTTTTTTCCACAATTCAGCTTTTGAGGCATCGCATCAGAATGATTCCTCTGTTGATTTGCCTCAGTAATGTGCCCATGGAGAGTGAATATTTCACATAAGTGCTTGTGTATTTTAAGGCTGGGCATTACAGAATTGTGATGTTGAGAAGCATAGCATTTTCCTTAGAAGCTCTTCCTGGAAAGAGAAACTATGCAGAGCACTTGTGCTCACCCCTCCTGCTAAGGCAAGAGGATCTAAGGGCTCACAGTGACTGCTGAGTGAAGGCGTCAGACCACTGGGTCAGGTGTGTAGCTGAGGGCATCATTTCTGCTGGGGTTGCCGTAGGGATGGGACATAGCTTGATTTCACGTCCTTCTGCTTCTCAAGTTACATGTTTGCTTTTCTTGACTCTTCCAACAGATCCCACCTCAGTATGGTCAGCAAGGAGTAAGTGGCTACTGCCAGCAGGGCCAGCAGCCGTACTACAACCAGCAGCCGCAGCCCCAGCACCTGCCGCCCCAGGCTCAGTATCTGTCACAGGCCCAGCAGAGGTACCAGGCTCAGCAGGTAAGCACCGTCCGCCGCTACTGACGCTCGCCCTGGGGCTGGAAGTGTAAAAGTAACCCTTGTGCAGAGAACAAAACCCACCCCTCATCTTTTCAAGGGAACAGTGTTAATTAAATAATAATAATGAAATAATAAATTGAGCGAAATTAAATAAACATGGAATCAGACCACATCCTTCTGAACGGTCTTTAGGGGTATATGCACAAATACATCTGCACACGTGTTCAGACTTTATTTCATACCAGCCTTGTAGAGTAAAGCCAGTGTATATGCTCCAGCAACTATTAACTGTGCTTTTAAAAACAGGTAACAATTTCTTGATGAGATGTTAGTGGATGCTGGAGCTTTTCCTTGCTTTTGTTTTGTTCTTTCCTTTCCTCACAAGACAGACAGTGTTGAGAACTCGGACATCTAATGTGGTCAGTACTGTTATGGGGTTTTTGTTACTTCATTTGAGGGCAGAAGAGTTCAATGCATTTTGGAGTTGCTTTGTCAAGGGAGCTTCTAAAAGGTATTTTAAATGGATATTGCAGCTATTAATTTGAATATTGTCAGTTTGCACATCCAGTTAGTGAAACCACACAATTCGTTATCCATGGCTGGTTTTGAATTGTGCTCTATATATTAAGCATTAAAATTAATTTCAGGTGATTCTTTTTTTAACCAAGACCAGAAGTGATAATGTATGGGTCTGGTTCCCAGAGCTGGAGAAACACTTGGATTTTAGATACTGAACAAAATGGATGTGCATAGCTGATGCAGCTGAACATGTAGGTTTAGTTCTATCTGCAGTCTCAGCTCTGTTAATCATGGAGAGGTGATCTGGAAATGGAAGGATGAAACTAAAGCATACTCACCATCCTGGGAAATCTAACAAAAGTGAGTTGTTCAAGACTGGATATTAGTGGAAGCACCAGCACTTGCTGCAAGTCATTGGAGGATTCTGTCAGGCATGGTTGATTAACGTTTTGGGATTTTGCTGGTGCAATGTAGAAATCTTAGCTTGAAATAAAAATAGTGTGTAAAATAAACTAACAAAAGATGCTCTAAGTGGCAATGATACTGGAGACTCCCCTCCTTTGACTTTAAAATAAAGCTATGATAATTTCACTGTGTAATTACATGTTAATTTTTCTTCATCTACATTTTAGAATTCCATTGAGAATTAACTTTTTTCATTAAAATGCTGGATGGTTTATGAAATAGAATTCTTAATTGTATCTATGATATTCTTGTAAATGTCACCACATTCCATCTTTTGGATTATATGTAACTGCAACTTTAAAGATTGCAGTTGCGTCTTTAAATTTAATTTTCTTCCTCTTTACTTTGCCATTAAATGCTTGATTTCTCTATGACTTGAAAATACTGTTCATAAGCATCTTGGTGAAGTCTCAGCAGATGAAGTCCTAGTAATACAGCCTATAAGATAGAAGAAACACAGCTGCTCCAATGTCTACATATCACAGTGTATGAAACTGAAATGGGTTTTTTGCTGCCTTGGACACCTTGTCATGTTTTAAATATACTGTCAGTTGAACTGATTGAATATTTTGGTTTAAAAAATACACAAAACATACCGACTTTATAGGCCTTCAGAGTAACAAGGTACTGATTTATCTGTTGATAGGTGTTCCAATTACATCATTTGCTATCATAGCTGGGAAAGCGAGGGTTTGTGCAGTGAAGTGAGAGGTATCGTAGGAAGAATGAAGGGAAAATTAGAGTAAAGCATTCCATATATTTTGAACTTCAGAGAAGTGGGATAAAGAGAAAGGCAGGGGCAATTCACAGATAAAAGATACCAGCCTTGATGTAGCTAAATTTCTTTTTTGAGGATTTGAGGGAGCATTGAAGGACAGTCTAAATCCAGGCTCCAAGGGTGATACAGGCATCTGAAGGTCAGTAGGCATTTTTTGCCTCAATCTGCAAGTTGAGATGATGCATGAGGTCCTCACCAACACAGCCTTGCAGTTGGTAGTCCTTATTGTGAGAATTTCACCTGAATGCTTGATGGTGTGTGAATGACTGTTCTTCAGTAGTGGTCAGCCTCTTAAGTTTTCAACTCTGATCCCGAGTTCTGAATTACATGATAATTTCACTGTGTAATTGGAGTATTTGTGGCACCATTTTGTATAAATAATGAGTAGTCCTAAAACACCTTGGGGCTTGCTTCTTTCCCGATCTCCAGATCGGTTCCATGGCTGCTCTTCCCCTTGTCTCAAGAAGAGTCATCAGGTGAACTCTTCTTCTCTCATCTTTCTCTGTAAAACCTCACCACTGTGTACTTTCCCATTCCTTGGGAACTGCTCATCTAGAAAACAATTCCTAACACAAGAAATTGAAGTCTCTATTTCTGATGCTTCAACAAAAGAGTTCTTTCTCTGCTGATAATGGGTAGTAGAATTACCGTCAAGTGGTAACTGGTGTGGAATACAACAATTAATACTAAACAAAAAACCAGAACAGTTGGGAGCATATGTCGAATTCTGCTGTTGACAGAAAAAAATGACAAACTGTGCTTACTTAAGCATACGTATCCCTGCTTATATGAGACTGATTACCTTTGAAAAATAAAGAATTATAATTTATTTGATTAAAATTTTAGCAAGAGGAATAGGAGTAGGTACTTGTACAGTTTTAGGAGAAGTACCAAGTGGGGTAATGTGGGTGAGAACAGAGCCTCACTCATCTCAGGGGCACAATGGAAAGACAAGAAGCAGTAGGGACACACTTGGAAGAGGGAAGTTGCAACTCGGTAAAAGAAAAAAAAAACAAACAAACTCAAAAATGATAAAACCCACAAAATTCCAGAGAGACTGGAATCTCGATCTTTGGAGAAACTGAACTAGACAAAGCCCCCAAGAACCCTGTTCTTGCTAGGCTTGCTTTGAATTGGACATTTGACTATATGACCTCTCTCTGAAGGTCTCTTCAAATATATGTGATTGTGTTGCTGTGACTTAATACTGGCTTTACATATTCTAAATACAATTTTAAAATAAACTACAGAATCATGTATTACCTGTTGCACCAGTTGGTGTATCTTTCTTATTTCTGCTCCTAAAAATATCAGTACATCCTGTTTATATAATCCTGTCAATTAGAAAGCTGAGGTAGTTTCAGTCATACAATCTGTCATCCTTTCTGTCTGTCATCCTTAGTTTTGCTCTTTCTTTTCAGCTTGCAAATGAATTTCCTTCATGTTTTCTATATTCTTCATTAACCATTTTTTTTCTTTCTATATTGATTTTGTGATGTGAGTGTGGTTGAATTGGTTTTACTTCAGGATGGAGAAGAGAAATGCTGGATTGAGGAAAGAAGGCTTCTCTAATTTGCCTTCTTCTCCTGACTGTATTTTTTTTTGTTTCCTTCGTATACTTATGTCAGTCTACTTGTTTTGGAAATTATAAAATAGTGTTTATTCTGGCTGCACGAATGACTTTTTCTTGCCACCAGTTTCCTTTTATGTAAAACCTCGTAGTGTGATGATCTGGGTATTCTGTTATGGGGACAAAACTGATGTGGAATTTCTTGCAGATGATGTTTCATTTTTACTCTTTTAGACAGAATGTGAGCGAGCTCCTGAGGTCAGGTATAACTCTGTGTTGTGCCTTAGAACTGGTGCTCATCTTCATTTCTCACATATTGTGGAAGTGTGAAGCCATTGCTGTTTTTTCTTTACTCACTTGAATTCAATATGCAATCTTGTCTAATAAAAGTAAACAGATAAAACAATTTCTGGGACTGTTCCAGTGACTTGTGACTTTCATTGTTCTAATAAGCGTAGAGGGGAAGGAGAAGAATGAGATTTATTTGAATGTTTGAACTGTTAAGTTGTTTAGATCTTTGTTAAATTGATTGCATGGTAGGCAGAAAGAGAGTTTCATAAGAGGTGATTTGATAGTAATACTGGCACAGCTTACCATAGAACCATATTGCAAGCCAGCATCAGTCATCCCCTCTTCATATCAGGAGCCTGCTGTGTAAAAACCATTAAAGGAAGAGCTTTGTTTTAAGCAAATTTATTGCAGTAGCAGATTCATTGATCATTAGATATTGCCAGTAGATGTAGATCCTGCCTTGGTTTTTTTTTTTTTCCCTTTAACTTCTTTTTACCTTTACTGCTCTTTAAAAGGAAAAAAAGAAAGAAAGATGTGCTACACTGCTATAGTGTTGCCCTTGGCAGGGTTTTTCTTCTTGAAATGGCATATAAATGAATAAATGCTTCGGTTGTTTTTGCAGTTTTAAATCTTTTGCCATAAGTAGAAGTGATATTTTGCTCAAGAATGTCATGTAATTGCAAACTTAAACTGTCATCATTAAACACTATTTTGTTAAGATAGTGTGATGTATATTTTTGGTTGTTATGCTTTCCAATTGGCTTGTAAACAGCCATGTTTATATATTTCCTTGCTTTATGTAGCATGTGTTCATATGTATCAAGATAGAATCGTGCCTTTAAGCTTTATTGTGTTATTTTATGAATTGGGACCATATCAATTTCTGACAGAGGAAATGGATCTGCAAAATAGTTATGGTCTCACTCTTAGTTAAACAAAAGTAGTGGTTTTATTCTACACCTACTGCTGTTACCCTGAATGAAGTCATCCTTTGTTTTACACCTTCATGGAAGCTTTCTGCTTGCAAGTTTCCAGAATAGAATGCTGATCCCTTTTCTCACATACCGGCATAAGATTAAATGGGAAAAAAGTGTGGCAGTTCCTTGAGGTGGGGCATGCATTTGCCCTTTTCTAGGGCATTGGTCCTTCTGGTTAACTGTGTGCACAAAGAGTTTGCGTGTGTTTGTACATCATTTTGTTGTGGTTACTATGGGGTTTTTTATATAGTTCAGGCTCGCTCTTTAGTCTGCTTTTGTTTAAAAGGAGAAAATGTTTTATAAACAAGCAAAGAAACAGCACTCTCTCACTGTCTCACAGTTTTTATTTAAATGTTCTAAAACCTGGCCAACATCTTGTTTGCCCCCCAGAATAATATACCTTAGCTACTGATCTTGGGGAGATACTTTTCCAGTGCAAACTGTATGGGACAAATAAAGAGCAGATTAACCAGCGGGGTTTTTTTTTCCAAGACTGGGCCAGGAGGATGAATGCAGTTTGGGCCAGCAGGAATTTGTGGATTGTTTTGGTAGTCCCGGGTAGAAAGGCGTCTGAAGCAGGAAGGCAGTGTACATGAGAAGGTGGGAAGCATCTCTGCTGACACCTTGGTCAGTCTCTCCAGTCAGAGGGTTGGGGGCCACTGATGCTTCCATAAGGGGCTACAGCTTCTCTCTGTTTCCTTGAACTGGGATCAGTGGTTGGAATTAGTCTCAGTTGCAAGCCTGAGATGATGATGAGAACATTCTTTCGCAGACATCTGTTTCTAGTGTTGAGTCAGTGCAAGGTAGGACAGAGAAAACATTTCCTGATTTGAAACAGTCTTTGAAAATGTGAACAAAATGTGAAACTAATTAATCTGTTTTCATGTCCAATCTGTATGACTGTCATGAAAACAGAACAAATTGTATTGTGGCAAAATGCACCAAATTATTAAAGTGATTTTGGTACAATGAAGATGAAGTATTGTTTTTAAATTCAGTGTGAGCTGCTAAAGTTCTTTAAACAGTATAATAAGCAACATGTTAATTAACATTGTCAAGCTGTTTTGGGGTGTAACACTGTACAAAAATAGTATTGTAAGTTAGGAATAACTGTTGTACATGCAGATACCAAATTCACTAGTAAGTAATACAGACGGTCCTCAGTGAGTCTGAATTTGTATGCCTCAATGCAATTACTCTTTATAATAAAATCTTCACTCTTAAGCTACTAGAAATTGGCACAGAATTAGTGGTCAACTGTACTGTAGTTCAGTCTGAAATCCTTCAGAAATTAATTTAGATTTGTTTTAAGGAGTAACATACAGCTGCGCCTGTCTTAAAGTCTTAATAAAAATCATTTGTCCTTCTGTCCTTTTTTAACTTTTGTGTTTGTAATAATCTGCCATTAGATGAGTGGTTGCACTTAATATTTGTTGGGTTATGAACCACAGGAAATCTGGGAAAGAACAAGCTTGTATGTTAATCTGACATTTGGCCAGGCATATAGGAAAGTATTCTTTGTGGAAGTTGGCTATTACAGTTATATGGGCACTCATAATCAAATTTAATGTTCAGAAGAGATAGTTGCCTGTTGTCAGCAGCAGTGGCTGACAGCACTGCATGTTGTGTGCCATAAATCCTTCATGGCTTTTGTCGTCTCAGCAACAGAGATGCCTGGTGCTCAGTGTACACTCACTCCATTCTGAAACGCTGGACTTGTTTTTAGCTTAGGAGCAATTATATTCTTTCCAGAGTGAAGAGGTACAAGGGAGAAGCGATTCCTGTAAAACGCGTAATCCCAGATCCGTGACACTAAGAACTCATGCAGATGCACATACTTTGCCAGCTTTTTCAGCCACCTTTCTGAGGGAGCTGAAATTAGAGACAAGCAACACCAACAGTATTACTTTATATATGAAGGCATCGGTTTTGGTACGCTGAACCTTCGGTTGCCAACGTGCTTCAGAGAGGTCGGATAGATGCCAAAAGGCAGAGTACAATATCTACTTCTTGCATCTGTAGTAAAGCTTGACTGGACTTGGGGCAAGGAGGCTTTCAGCAAGTGGCTTCCAGACTTACACACCACAGCTTAAATCCTAGCTTCTAGACAAGCCACCAGTGACCAGCACCTGCTGAACACTGAAGTGATTTAAGAACTGTTGAAATACTTCAGAACCGTATTGAACTTGTGCATAAAACTGATTTATCCTTTTTGAGCCTTTCTTAAGCACATGATATTTTCAGGAAGGACAAGAGAGGTTTGAACCTTTGTAGGTTCAATGAGTACTTAACTGATTGAAATCTTTGCCAGTTAGATGTCTGCTTTTATAAAGTCTTATTTCATAATCATGATGCTTCTATGATAGCAAGTAAGTGTTAAGCATAAGGCTGTTTATCTGATTGAGGTTACTTAACTCAGCTTGAGAGTTCAGTGAAACTGTAACTCCTCTGCCGCATCTTCTCCCGGTAGTGGGAATGGTTGATTATTGTCCATTTTGGGACTGCTCTGTTTGCTCATCATTGTTTGTATCATTCCACAAAATGTGTCAAACCTCTCTCCTTTTTTCCTCATCCATTTCTCTCTGTATTTATAGGATTATAATAAGTGCTACCTTGTCAGACTTCGAGAATAATCTTCCAGAGCCAAGTAGCTAGAAGGAATAGTCAGGCAGAAAAAGAAAGTATAATTGTCTGTAAACTCACACCTGAGCACAACCACAAAATTGAGGGCATAGCGCAGAGCAACAGTCACAGCAGCACAGGCTTGTTTTTGCTGAAGGCTTGTTGACCAAACCCAAAAATCTGCATTCAGATTTAGAGAAGACTTTCTTTTAAAGAGAGTGTTTACAGACATTGTGATCAATTAATGCAAATAAAAATCCAACTCCAGTCTGTTAGGCCTGAAGCTGTTAAAGTTAGCGTGTATAACTAGCCCTTACACATAGCTGTCTTTGTAGTGACTTGGATTTGTTAAGTGATACTACTGGGAAAGGAGAAGTACTTTATCTTGCGAAGTGGTACTACTGTTTATGTATAAAATGTAGCGAGCTTGTTTACACTTCTGTTTTATAATCTTCCAAAGGATTGTCAGTGAAAGTATTTGTTCGCCTCTGAGTTGTCGTCTCAACAACTGAACAGCACCTTCAGTTTAAAGTTCCCTCATTGTAGTTAAACATTTTCTCAGTATATATGTTTTTTTGCTGTCTTCATCTCTTAATGGTTTTCTGCTGAAAGCAGGCTTTTCCATTTGAAGGAGGAATTCTGAAGGTCAGCTTTCTTCTCTTGAGAAACCAGCAAGTGCACCTTTTCAGGCATCTGCAGCTGATGGGGGTTTGATGATACCCGGGAGGATAGTCAGAGGAGATAGGTCAGCGCACGTTGCAAACCTGTTTGGCAGGAATGCTCATGACCACCTGAATCCTGCTGGTTTTTAATTTTTATTTCTGTGTTTTTGGTATCATTCTGAGCCTGGCAGACATACTGCAGCTTTCGGGGGTGCTGAAGCATTTGTTCAAACTAAAAACTTCAGTATTTATTCGTAAATAATTCTAAAAGGAAACATTTCTCAGCTCAGCTACAAAAACTGTGTAAAAATCTATCATGGATTTAGTTTGCTATGCTTAGAGAAAAGTCTTTTTAATGAGTTTAGAAACACAGTAAGATACACGTGTCCAAATGTATTTCTTAAAGTTCTCAAATCAGGGGTTTGGCTTTGATCCACAAAATATTATTGTTGTTGTTATTATGACAGTAATATTATTTGAAGTTTCTAAGTTCTGATTTCTCCCAGTATTTAAATTACAGAAGGTTAATTAAAGCAGTTCTTTATTTTGCAATTGCTTTGGAATATTAACCTCACAAAGCCTGCATTAAATCAGTGAAGTGACAGAATTGCATTTGCTTTATAAAATAACTCTACAAGAGCAAAGAAAAACCATTTATAGTTCAGTGCTATTAATTGCTTGGCATTTAGGTATTAGCATAGGAGTCAATTAATTTACTTGATAGTAAAACTACTGGAATGCAGGCTGATAAAAACTATTTTGTTGTAGGAGATTAGTGATCATAACTATTGTTGCTCCCCTTACCACTCTCCTTACTACTCAATGAGAATTTTCTTCTAATGTTATTCTGAGAGCTAAATTAATATCCCAGAAGTAATTTTATCCATACCTTTGAAATTTAGCAGTAAGTTAAACAGAATAGTGAGTTCATCCAAAGATACCTGATCATGTAATTGTCATTTATTTTGTGATCCATAATGATCCATAATCTGATGGCTGTTCATTGACAAAAGTTGTCTATGCAAATGTTTTAGAATATGAAGGCACAAGTGCTGTTCTAAGAAAAATTCTAAAATGCAAATAGAATAGCATTCTGAATTAAATGATCATGTTTCAAAGTCTAAAAACTACTCTTAAATCTAAGTGGTAGGGTTTTCTTTTACTATTTGTTTTGTTTAGTTGGTTTGGTTTTTTAATTCTGCATGAGTAGTACATATTCCAAATTTCAGTGGTCTTGTAAATTGCACCTCGTGGCCAGTTGCAATATAGCAGTATTCTCTTATGGCCTTTAAATTAACACACATTATTTTCCTCAGAGGTAGGGAAAATAAGTTTGTTAATATTCCTGGCATAAAATTTACCACTGCATATTTTTAGCTGCATGCATTTTCTTTAATAATTGAAGCTGTTCGGTATACATATATTTAGTTTTATTTTCTGTATTTTTGCATTGGGATTTTGTTGTTGAGACAATGTGTTATCTGAATATTGACCAGCATATAGTTCATATGCATTCATTATCCTTTCCAGTATTTCCCTTTTGCTGACACTTTTTTCTACTGTAGTAGGATTTCAAATAAATTTTGGAGCATGGTAGCTGAATTGTTACAGGGTGTTTTAGTTGTTGCAGTCAGATATGTACAACAAAGAATGAAATAGCAAATCAAAATAAATAAGATACCACTTAAAAAACAAGTTTACCTTTATATGTTGACAAAACTACTTGGTGTTTATGTTGTGGGAGATAGAACAACTGTTGGTCTTGGTGAGCTGTCCCTCAATAAATCAAGCTCTGGAAGAACACAGCGTCTCTCTTTGTGTTTTCCTCATGCTTATCCCTGACTGCCAAGAAGCTATCTTCCACATGCATAGTTTTAGGTAGAAAGGTAAATAACCAGCTATAACCAGTCTGGGGTTTGGCTCTCTGCCTACAGAATCATGAAGATTGTTCTCCTTCATCCTCACAAAAAAGGAGAGGATAATTATTGCTTTATTACCTAGTAATCCTTTACCCATTTTTAATGAACATCACTGTTTTTTCATTGTTGTATTAAAGAGTAGTCAGTGGTCCAGTCTCAGAGTTTTACGTTTTCACCGCTTCTTTCATTTGTCCACCACCCTCTTACTCCTTCCTCCTGCCACTCCCAGCACCAGCACAGTTGGGAATATTTTCTTTTGAGAAATTGTGGTTGTGATGATGGTGGTGAAGACTTTTCTGTCTCAAAAGAATAAAGAAATAGTTTACTGCTGTTGGTTTAAACTGTTGTATTGTGCAGTCCATTGAATTGCTTCTGCTGGTGGGTGCTTCCTTTTGGAAATTACTGTTCTTTTCCCACTCCTTGGACTAAGATACTGTTTCATGTGGTGGGCTGGATTTAAAGATTTTTGTGCAGATACTCTGTGTCTTCACAGACTGCAGAGAAAGGGAGGATGGTAATGCAGCTAATTTTCGACTTCCAGTAGCCCCAAATGTAACACACTAACGCTTTCACGTACTGAAAAACAAAGTTAACCAAAACAGTAGAGACCAGTCGAGAATACCTTCTTTACCAAGTTTATTACAGACTTTTTTTGCATCTGAGCTTCACTTCCTTCTCCTATGATTGTAGTGTTGATAAAATAGTAGGTAAATCTCCTTTCAATTTTTAATTTAATGAATTTTATTTTATTTTTTGTGATGGCATGTCAGGGAGTAAGTTAGCAGGTGTCACTGGACTGTAATATAAATCTTGTCTATAATATAATATAGCTTTATATATGAGGCTTGGGGGTTAGGAACAAACATCTCCATTCTATTTTCTTTTAAACGTAACCTCAGTGATGTTTTGCAGCCCTTCCTCACCAATTTGCAGGTTTTCATGAGCCTTTAGATGAAGTCCTGGCTTTTACCTCAAAGCACAGACACAGACGTGCCCCTAAGAAAACACTGAAGTAATGTTTCCTGGTCTCAGTGAGGAAGTCTCATCCTTGGGTACCTAGCTCGATTAGCCTAGAGGTAGCAGCTGCTCTTGGTGCAGCTTTTCTCTTTATTCTGTAAGCTGGCTTCAGGCTTTCAGCTCTGCTGTAAGCTGCAGGCAGTGCTCTGACCTCATTTCTGCCAGCGAGCCGTATGCTTGGGAGAGCTTCCTTGGTGGCAGCAGGCAGTCTGGGGCAGGCTGCTGCCCTCTGGGACACAGAGCCCCCCAGCTCTCTGCTTCTGCAGCAGCTGCGTTGAAAGAAATGGCAGGTTTTAAATCCTGCCCCTCTCCCACCTTTTGCTGGGTTTAGCTGTTTCTTTGGGGTGCAGAGCTGTTTCTCAGCCCAGCTTCATGTCTTGAGTCTGCTGAAGCGATGCATTCCTCTTGGAGTTTTAGGAAGGGCTAGTGTGGCAGGGCAGGATGCTGGATGGCACAAAATCTGTAAGTCATCACATTAACATAGTAGTCTGTCCCAAGTGACTATAAAGAATAGGACATGCAAAACCAGCCCAGCCTCTTTTTAAAAAATTTTTTTTGTTTGTTTTTTCATTTGTTCTGTTTTGTTTTAAATATAGCTTTGTCACTGAAAAGATGGCAGGGACAGGAAGGAGGGGGTGTAGAAAATGAAAGCGTGGTTGGACAGTCGAGCTTTGTTGGGTCTTTTAGGAAAAGTCCAAAAAGCTCTGTAAATGTGGGAAAATGCATGGAAATGAAATGCTCATTTTACCCCTCATTTCCAAGTTATATTTCTCAGATCACTTCTTTGGACTCTCTCTCTTCTCTTTATTTACACTGTAACTTCAGATCTGTAGAAGAAAATTCTACCTTTTTTGCCTGTAAATGAAGAGCTGACAGCTGTTTATCAGGTTGTGCAGTGTGCAGCAGTCACATTTTAATACAAACATCAAACTGGCCTGTTTTTGTCGTGGCATGTTACAAGTATGAGAGAGGAAATCAGGAAGAAATGTCTTGTTTCTGATTAAATCCACTATTGATATGCTCTGTGATCCATGGAATGCAATAGCGGTGAAAGAGAAAAGCAAGATAAGGGTTTCTCAGAATGATTTCATCTTGGAGCTCTTCCTGCATCACTTGCTTAATGTGGCTCCTGGAGGCCATATAGACAAGACACATGTGAAAATGGACTAGAGCATTTAGGAAGAGAGCCCCTTCTGTCTTGTTAGTTGGCTCAAGTTACCTAATATGTGACTAGAAGCTGTGTTGTCCAAACAAAAAATCTTCCTGTAAGATGTGGGGAGGTTTTTTTCACCCTGTCTGTGCTTAAAATGTTTTCAGTGTATTCTGCAGGAAAAAGCCTTTGATAGTTAGGTATCTGACTTGCTAATAACTTCCAGAAAATTCTGATGAACTGACCCTCAATAGTATATTTGCTCACCTAAGTATCTTTTGCATCAACTGCTGTGTAAAGTGTATTTTTTTTCCTCCCTCTCCAGTGTCTTATGACTTAACTTAGATGTCATTTCATGATAACTGGGATCTTGAAGGGAGAGAATTATGTTACCATTGTAATTTTTTTTTTTTAGTCGGCAAAACAAAGGACCTTTAGGAAATAGTAGGTTTTAGAAAGAAATTGCAGATACCTTGGAAGGGACAGTATTAATAACATTGAAGATGATGAGGTGTCTTAGTGACAATGACTGGTCTGTGCGCAAGGCATGCAAACTGGCAGGTTTTCCAAATGTCTCCACATATGTGGTAGGATTGTTCTCTGACAAATTCGTTATGATTTCTGGATTAATTTCTCCTCTTCAGAAAGGAAGGGGCTGTTTTGCTTTGGCAATTTTCTGAAGTTGTTGACTCCCTTTAATACCTGAGAAGAAGTTGAAGACCAAAGTTAACTTGGTGAAGCAGAATATCATCTTTGTTTCTGAGGGCATGTTCCTGCCCTGGCTTGACTGTGGGCAGATGCTGCTTGCCATTCCCAGTGAAGCAGCAGTCAGCAAAATAGCGTCAGGCATGTTGAGGGAGATGCCAGCCTGCTGGTTGCCGTTCCTCAGGACAGCTGCTTTCCTTGTCTCCATTCAGGTTTCTGTGGTGGTGGTAGAGGGTTGGCTCGAAATGATTTACGTATTCTGGATGTGAACAGGGTTTATTCAGTTCATCACGTAAACACAGACTCGCGTGTTTAAGAGGATTACCGGACTGCATTGGTAATCCACCTCCGGTGGTTAGCACGCTCTTCTTTTTGTTGGTGTAATAGGTGCTGGGACCTGCAGAACAATTTTTTTTTTCTGCAGTCACCTGTTCCTTCTGTGCAGCAAAAGACTTGCTTGCTGGCTTGTGCACAATGCTCTCCAGCTGCAAGATACCAGCTTTTTCAAGGCTTTACAGGCTTTTGTTTCATTTTTTCCTTCTCCATTTTTGATTCCTAAAATTCAAGACACGTATACATGTATTTCTTCTTGACCCAAGAATTTCTGCAAGAGTCCATCTACGTTCTGCAGGACTTCTGCAGATCATCTGTCCAGGATTCAAGCGTCTTTGCTCTTTTGTCCTAAGTGGATCGTTCCCCACAGGGCTGTTTGCATGAGATTCAGTGTGCCCGTGGGCATAACATTTTTTCTAAGTGCAGCCTTACCTTCAATATTCCTGTAACAGGTTGGCTGTCCTTTGTTGTCAGTTTTGTGCTGCCAGAGAATACACAACTTGGGAGGTGACATGTTAGGTATTAGGGTTGGGCTAAAAGTTGGCTGTTCAGGGATATGTCATCATTCATTCATTCATTGTAAGTAATTTTTTCTTTATTGTAGCCTGTTAGTGCAGAAGGTGAAAATAGGGAAGATGTGTTGATACATATTTATCTACACAGAACGAACAGATGCTTGGTTGAGTGGTAACGAGGCATGTCCTTCTAGCAGAGCCCCTAACATATCACTTGTCTTCTTTCTGTTCAGTAGTATTCCTTCAGAGATGAGTAAAATAATCTTCTATTGTAGGGCTGTCCACTTCTCTTGGCTGCTCTGCTGGGTCCTGATTTCCATTCTCAAGTGGTCTGAGGCAAAAAAAAAAAAAAAAATCAACATTTGCTTTCAGTTTTGTTGTTGTCACATTGCTGTAGAATTTGCTGCTCTCCCACTTGAAGTCTTCTTAAGATTAGCCCACTGAATCAAGAACATGGGCTAAAATAGTTTTTAATGAGTTTTTTTCAGATTGAATTCTAGCATATTATTTTCAATAAATTATTTTCTTTCTATTTAACCATCATGGTACTTATCTTCCTGGGTGGTCATGTTATCCCTCTGAAACTCACTGCAGTAGAAGTGGATGAAGCCTGAATGATGTTTCTCACCCAGCCCTCCTTTAAATGTGGTTTCCCCTCGAACATATTTTCACTATGCTTTCATTTTCCATTAAAAATAGTTTAAACTATTCAATAATTAGATCTAATCTTGTTCGGCAAAACTTTAAACAAATGTGCATTTCATCTACATAGTTTCAATAATTTTCGTCGCTATATTCATTCAGATTTTCGGAGAACACATCCATGTGGCCAGGCTTGCTTGTCTTAGGCTAGGTCCTGCTAGAGAACGAAAGCATGACATTAATTACCATTGCACATGAAAAAGGAAAAAAGCTGTCTAGCAGTGGCCTGTTCCAAAGTGGTTGCAGTGTAATTGGCTCCTGGAAGTGTGGAGCCAGGCTCATGGATGGCCGCTGCCAGAGAAGGGAAGTTTCCTTTGTCTCTTGCTCATCCAACTGTTCCCAAGGCCAGCTCTACTCAGTAAGCCATGATAAAGCTGATGGGGAAGGGGTTACTTACCTGGCAAGTTTAGAGTTGCACCATCTAACAAAGTGGTATAATAAAGACCACTCATACAAGCTAAGGGATGTGAATCCAGCTGCAAGAATTGTGGGAAGCAGGAACATGGAGCCTTTGACTTTATTGCAGGCCAGTACGTATGCTCACTCCATCACTTTAAACCTTTGTGGTAGTGAAATCCTGCACCAGAATTAGAGACTTTGAAAGTCTGTATGATGAATACAGTAACAGAGAACAAGAGGGATGAAAATACCCCATTTCCTCCCTTACTCCTTAGACTACACAGATCTTGAGCTCTATATACCACAATTTGCAGAAAAGCTGGAAGTGTACATAAACAGGAGGTGAATAACTAGTCTAGGCTCTGTAGATGATAAGCAACTGGTTGTTGCTATTACTGTTACTTCCCAAATATAATAGTTGTTTTATGGATCAGTCTCTGAACAGCTTACCCAGTACATAGGCGTTAAGCTCTATCTAGTCCTTTTTTTTTTTTGTCTACCTATTTTAATCATAAATGTGTTTTTAAAAGTCTAAAAAAGTCTAAACCTCAGCTATTTTGAGTATATGTTTATGACTTGCTGATTATTTGTCCTTGTGCTTTTCTAAAATTTGATGGGGGAAACCCTGACTTTAGTTATTTTACAACTTTGTTGACAGTTTGTTCTGTAACAGCTATGATATGATTGGGTTTGTGCCAAGTTGGGAAGTTCTGAGTGGAAACTTGTAGCCTTCTGTTTATAAAAGCCTGGATTTCTGTCTTACACACATGCTCATCTATGGTAGGAAGGATTTTCTGTGATTTGTAAAAAATCATAAGCTTTGCTTTGAAAGCTGATGTCAATGATGGATGAAATACTGAGATTCAAACAAACAAACAAAAAAAAGTCACAAATCCCAGGAGAAGATTGAGCCCCAGTATCAGTGGGGAATTCCTCAGCCATGACTGTAGCACAACACATGGTAACAGATTCCTCTTTCCCTTATGTTCCCCCTGTTCAGTCCCCAGTAAATCCATTCCTAGATGCTAGGAAGAAAAATGACCTTTCAAAGCTTCAAGAATTGCCAATTCCATGCATTTCCTCTGTGACAGACAGTTTGCCCTAATACTTCTGTCCTTACTTCTTGTTTATCTTTTAAAATCTGTTGTAGCTATTCTATAACATGCTGTAGGTTAGCAAAAGTTCCAAATGCAGAACTGAAGAAAGGCAGTAGGGATTTTCTCTCTTCCGTTTTTCAGTGAAAATGATACTAAGCACTACTTTGGTTATGAAGCCAACCTCTTAGTGAAATATGCTGTTATTTAATCATTATGTTTAGGATATAAATGGACTGTTTTTATTGGACAATACATACATATAAACAGATAAAATTATACACACAGTCCCATGCATATTTCATCTGGGAGATTCCCATGCCTGCAGCTGACTGAGAGCAAACTGATTCTTTACTTCTCAAGAGCTGCTTTCCAAGTTTCTAGTGATCTAAGTATCTACATAGCTTTACAGAGAATGTAAGAAAGAGTTTGTAATCTCAGTCCCATTTGGAGTGCACAGGTGCCTGCATCGTTAACAAACACAAAAGTCTGTGTGTTTCCAAACCTATCTAGAACCGAGCAAATGGATTTGATTTTTCTACAGACAGAAAGGAAAGCTATATGAAAATGATACATTAAAAAAGACAAAGGGTGTTGTGTCTGGGGGTTTCACTGTGCTCTTCAGTGTGTGGAAAGACATTTCATACATAGCCTTCAAATACCCAGGTAAAAGTAAATTCCATTTGACTTGCCGTATTTCTCATGAGAAAGCATGCTGTCTCTTCTTTCTCCTGCTCTGGTCTCCCTGGAAATTTCAGTAGGAAGTAAGGTTAAAATCTTGCAAACGTGTGAAAACCCCTGCTTGGAACTTTTTAAAGAAGTAATGGCTCTTGATTTTTCAAAATATAAAACATGTTTTGCTTCCCAGCAAAATCCTGAAGTGTTTGTTTGGAAAAAAAACCCAATTGTGTTTCTACAATGACATCTCCTAAACTGAATATTCCATTTATCCTTTTTCACCACTCTTGGTATAACTGTGTGGTTTTTGTTGTTGTTGTTTTGACAAGTGGTTTTTATTTGGTGTAATTTTTTAAGAATTAGGAAGAACAGTGTTGAATGCTGAATTGGAAGTTGAACTCTGGGGTTGCCGGGTTTATTGCGAATGCCTGTGTAGTGACAGCCCCAGCGTGCGTGAGCGTGGCGTGTGTGCGCGTGTGCGTGCGCGTTTTTAAATAAAGAGGAAAGCAGAGGTTTGCTCATTTGTTTGCCTATTGTGAAGCTGTCCTGCACCTTTCTACTCCTTTGTACTGGGGTGAAGGCTGCTGAATGGAGGCCTTGTGCCATTTGTTGATTTTAAACCTCACTGTTAATCCACAGGAACCTGCTGGTGTGCGCAGCAGGAGAGCTGTGTGACAAGTGGAAATCTGGGCGGGAGGGAGTGCGGGGGGTCACAGGGGATAATAATCATTCAGCCATCAGCCTTTGTCACCCTTAAGCCTAATTGTTACCCTCTGCTGGTAACCACATTGAAGTGCTGGCCTTTTAAGTGTTTCTTGATTTTACTTGGCACAGGCTTAGGGATAGGATCATTTATTGCTGGGTTTATATCGTATTGGGTTTGCTGAGGTTTGTTTAATTAGCCCCATTGAATTTTCTGCATCCCTTAAAATAATTTGTGAGAGTCCAAATGGGTGGAAGGGGCTGACTGGAAAGGGTACAGTTGTTAACAAATTTCTCTCTGTCAGAAGCTGGGCTAAAACAGGAGACAGAAAGCTTTCCTGCTCTGCCAGCCAGCTGCCTTCTGGAGTCTGTGCATGAGCCGCAGCTGTGGCTGTGGGCACTGGGCTGCCTGAGCCAGCCCTGCACAGACAGCAGCAGCAAGGTGATGGTGGGGTGGGGCAGAGGGCAGCGTGCCCTGTCCTTCTGTGCCTTGCAGCTCCTGCCTGCTTTAGGTACGCCACAAAATCGAAAGCCTGAGGGTGGCTGAAGCAAACTGAACTGGTAGTAAACTGGGGAAGGGGAGAGGAGAGTTAAACCACTTAAAAACAAAGAAAAAGATGAGATACCTTTTCTAGCGGGAACTGGTTCTTCAACTTTTCCTGCCAGTTATACATGCTGAAGTCAGTATTCAGCTTTCTGTTGTTTTCCCTAAAGAAGTTGGCGTAGAAGCTGCTATAGAAGCTAAAATGACACCTGAATTTAAGGCTTTGCAATGGGCAAGTATCTCTGCGTGTGAAGTGAGCTTGTGCTCGGGAGTGGGGGATGGGGTGCAGAACAGGAGGTTGTTTCATTGCTCCCCCCACGCAGGCATGGTGGGTGTTGTGTTGGGCCATTAACTACGACTGCTTGGGCTGGTGTAGGGAGGAAAATCTCCAGGTTACTGGTACAAGCTTTGGAGCTACTCTTGATCAAATACACGTGCCCTCTAACCCTTCAGACAGAATGTGCCTCCAGCAGATGCAGCAACTGTGCAGTGTGCTATGACCTGATGGCCAGAGTTTGAAATTTGTGCCAGGAGTACTGATGGTAAATCCAGGGTTGTTACTAGAGTCTGATTACACAACGTGATTGCAATCCTATTTTCAAGTCCAGTCTTCCACCTGGCTCAGTACTTTATCAAAATGCTTGAGAATACATCTTAGAGTAGGATGAATGTTTGTGCTTGCTACTTAACTCTTTTGCAGTAAAATGGGGTTGTTTATTTAAGAAGTTTGGTTTTGTGTGTTTTCCCATGTTCCTGTGGTATGATTCCCTGCTGGTTGTTGGCATGCATTTCAGTTCCCTGGTTTTCTTTACAAATAGCACTTGTCATAGTGGTACCTGTGTGGGCTTGATACTTGCATCAGAAAGGTTTAACTCATAAAAACTTCTGATCAAAAAAACCATCAGCACTCAGCTGTTGTATTTTCACCCTTCTGTGATGCAGATTTAATTATAATTACTTAATCAGGTTAATAATTCTTTTACAACTTTTGTTGCAGGACATGTCTCAGGAAGGCTATGGAACCAGATCTCAACCCTCTATGGCCCCAGGAAAGCCTAACCATGAAGACTTGAATCTAATCCAGCAAGAAAGACCCTCGAGCTTACCAGTAAGAAAATAATGTTTGTCTCAGTATTTTAGAATGAAAGCGCTTTGCATACCACTTCATTGCATCTGGGATGAGCAAATGAGAAATAGTGAAAGAAATATTAAACAAGGTTGATGAAAAATTGGTTTTAAAAATATGGGAACAGATAGCTTGTATATGAGTGGATTGGCTTAGGCTTGTTCTGGTTCGGAACAGCACTGTTTATGCACATGCATGTTCTGTGCTTCTGCACTTGTGTATTTGCATAGAGGAGACTGATTGATTTTTCAGCTTTAGGAATTCCATACTTGAACAAACCAATCTGGTGAGGAGGAGGCTTTTTTCTGTGTCGTTTTTCAAATGTTTTCAGTAGATTCTGGTTTAGAATACTGTCACCAGGAGTTGTGTGTTCCGAACCCTGATCGTCAGTAATGAGTTTGACGTGTTCATTTTGCTACTACCTATTAGTGCACAAGCGTAGACGCACGAATGACGGCAATGCTTGGGCTAGGTTGATTTTTGGTTAGGAGATCATTTTGGACTAATATTTATCAGCTTTTCTGAGCTCTGTGCATTCTGCTGTGGGGGAAACAGCACAAATTAATATACTTTGTGAAGGTATTGCAGCTGCTTGCATTTTTGAAGGTCTTATAATGGACAAAGTACTTAGCCTTGTCTCTGTGTGCCCCTTGTGGTTTGGGGATTTTCTTGTTTGTTGGTATAAACCAGCATGAATTTAAACCAACTAGAATATGTTCGGCTTAACTGATGAAAACTTCATAAACTCTGTGACCTCTGGCTTGGAATAATGTATCAGAAACATGTAGGATATTTCCTGCAGTTCACTGGGTATGTATTCATTTGCAGTTGGCAGAGGGATCTCTCTGAAAGTTCACTGTATCAAGGTATTGAATGTATTTCTGAAATCTGGTAGTATGTTGTATATATTTACCTCTGGCACATGACACAATTGTAAATCCCTAAAAATAGGGCAATAAACATCTTCACAGAATTTTAAAGTTACATCTTTGGCACCTAGGAGAGTATATGTTCTACAAATTCTTTACATGACATTTCAGGCATGCGAGTCTCAGGAGAAGCTATGGAAACTGGTATGAGAAAAGATACCAATTTGCTAAGAACCTAGTATTAATTTGATGGTTTTTCAGGAACCCTTTTTTAAACAGACTAATTTGTCTGAACAGTTCTCAAAAATGGATGCTGGCAGTTACCTTGAAAATAGTAGCCCCTGTGGACATTTAACTGTTCTGGCGACAACTACCTAGTTTAAAAAGCAGAGATACTAAAAAGGACTTTTTATCTCCCAGTTTTTCGTGAACACTGTTTATTAGGGTAGAGAGAAGTAAAGTTATTTATCAACTAATGTTCTGCTAATTTGCCTGTGTTTTTTCTTAAACAATTGTCCTACTTTTAATCCATGCTCTGTCCTATCTCCAGCATCATGATATTTAAGCAGGGTATTGGGTATTATCTGTGTCCCTGAGTGTTTGGTATATTTAGTAGCTCATAATTATTCTAGGTATGAGTAAGCTGGTTGTATTAACAGTGAATGTTAACCATTTTGGACACAGAGCTTAAACTCTAAGTTGGTCCCGAATGCTGTTACTGAGACACCTAATTACTGAAAAGCTTTGATGCATAACTTGAGAGCACTTCATATACTCGAAAACATTGCTGTTTTCATATGGAGGGGAATGGAGGATACTGTAATTCTGTATTTTGGTGTTGGTGTGGGGTTTTGGTTTGTTTTGTTTCTCAAATTGAAAAACAACTGCAATTCTTTGTATGTAGCAACAAGGGGTTTTTTGATGATCCATACATTAAAAGCTTTAATATGTCTATTTGAAGTAATGGTTTGAACATGGTGGTTTTTCCCTGAAGCAGGAGAGTTCTGTATTCTGTTTTAAAATGCTTATGAAAACCCTTGACCACTGTTCCTTGTTCAGTATTCCTAGTTAGCTTCATTTTGGTATACTAAATATGGCTTCTTAAGCTTGTTTTCAGGGTAATGTGGTTCTTCAGGGTAGCAGTCAGTAAGTTGTCTCTGTACAGTGAAGCTTGAAATTATAGCAGTGGTGTTAGGCTTTTAATAAAATTTAGTTATGTCTTGTTTCATGGTATTCTGGTATTTATACAATTTGCCCGTTATCTTTTTATTTCTTAAGGGCATTGTGTAAAATCACAGCAGCTATACAGCAAGCTTATACAAGTGTCGAAAAACAACAAAAGAGATGTAATGCTATATGGTGAATGGTTTTCTCTGATGTGGCTTTGAAAAAAGAATTTCCCTTTGATGGATTTGAAGAGGAGCTGGCCACTTTCTGCAGCACTGAATGCTGGCTTGTGTCACGCTTTGGGGGAGTTTTTTCAGCAGGTTTGTGTCACAGTAAGCACAGCTAAACAGCTCAATAGTTGTTCCGTTTCCTTCACACATTGTATATAAAAGTCCTGGCATGAATGTTCCCATAAAGTTCAAAGCAGACAAATTTGTAATGTGGGTTGGTAACAAATGGCTACAAACAAAATATGGCTTTATTAGCTGCTTCTAATGGCCTGTCAGATTCTATACAATGCTTGCTTTCCTTCTCCTAACTGCTCTGATATCTGGAGGGTTTGACCTGTGGGTCTCTGACCATGTGGAGTCACTGAGAGCCCAAATGAAAAGTTGTACAGAATAGTGCTCCAAGCACTTTTGTTGGGGTCACAATTAGAAGGAAATCTCAAGCCTTTGAGAAAACATGGGAGTTAGGTACTCTCTGAAGGAAAGGAAGTCATAAACAGAAACTGTTCCCTATTAGAGTGGAAGAATAAAGGGGGAGAGGCCTGAATGAAATTGTCTGGAGAACAGCTACTACAGAACATATTTATCAAGGCTTTAGGGATAATAGCAAAATACACATTTTTGCTGTTGTGAGAAAGCTGGAGCAGACTTAAAGGAAAAAGCTTCCAAAGGATCTATCTGCAGATTGGTTGTTGGAGTAAAGGAGCTTGTGTCAGCAGCAGGCTGTGTGTGTGTATGAAGACTAATCCTTTATTTTGTCTTTAATAAGTGCATTTGTAAATGTTCACATTGAATTGTGTTGATGGAATGAGGAGCAGAAAACATTAATTAATTTTTTTTTAAATTGGCATGAGTATTAAAGTCATTTCAGATAGGTGCTGCTGTTTTTGCTGTTACTTTGTTTAATAAGGCCCGTTTTTGCCCAGTGTCAGGTGTGCTTGTTTGAGCTATGAGGTCGAATGGCCCAAGGTTGCCAAGCTTTTGAAAGACAGGTTTCTGCTAAGGCTTTTTGTTGCAGGTAAAGCTCTTGAGCTGTTGTAAGCCAGGGCAGCTGCAGTCCTGCTGTGTGACCCACCGCATGTTGTCTGTGCCATCCCGTCTCCTCCATTGTTGCTCCTGGGACTGGCCAGTGGATTTGACCTGGGGAGCTGAACCAGATGAAAAATAATCTCTCTCTGTTTCTGGGTTAGTTTTTGACTGAATCACTGACTAACTGCGTGGGCATTAGTGGCACCTTGGAAGAGGAGACGGGAATCAGTAGCTGTGATGGGAAAGGGGACAGACAGTGGGGACCACAGCAGCTTTGATTTTAGCCACATCCTAAAGGACCGTATGATCTTGCTGGAAGGGTTTAAGATGCTGTCATGCTATCAGCTGAGACATGGTGGCAGAGCAGATTCCAGTGTTCACAGTCAGGCCCTGCAGCAGTCACAGAGCCACAGACAGAAGACAGTTCACTTCTTTTTGTAAGGGGAGTTTTCTGACAGTTCCCATCCCTAAGCTCTTTAACGCAAGCCCATGAGTGCAAGTGCGGAGGTGTGAGCATGCATGGACGGAGGCTGTGGACAAGGTGGGGTTGTGCTAGTCCTCACCTCCACCTGTGTAAACTGTAGGGAAATTGTGGTTTTAGTGTTATAACTTAGGTTTATCTTGTGCTTGCTGGAGGTCATGCAGTGGTGAAAGGGGAAGATTGTATCTGGAATTGAGGGAATCACTACTCTGATAGATCGTTCAGAATTCAGAGTTTATAGATTCGTTCTGTGACATCAGTTATTCACTGGCTCTTTTCACTGAGGCAGAGCAATTCGTATGCAAAACAAAATACTAGCCAGCAGTGGAGGTAGAATGCTGCTTGTATCTTGCACGGTGCTGTGACCTGACAAGGTTGGTTGTGATTCTACACATCTATAGTTGTATGAGCTTCAGAGCTCAAAATAACACATACTGTTGCTTGGACAGATAAACTTTTTTAAGATGTCAGTTGTCTTGTTTCATTATGCTTGGTACCGTGGAAAACAGCACATCAGCAATCCCTTCCTGATTTTATTAACTGCTTCACAGTTCTGTTTTACCTCATTTTAATGAGCCTCTGGAAAATGTTCAGCGTGCTGGACAGTTTTTTCTCTGGCTGACACACCTTTTTTGTTGTAGAAGGCAGGTACAAAATTAGATTTCAGGGGACCTCTGTTGGGAATTAGTAGTGAACTAAATCCGAAACTAGATATACTTGGCTCATGGAACAGCATTATTTCAGATGGATCTCAATAGGTGTAGGCTCTGAGGAAAATACATGGGATGGCTTGGGAATCCACATTCTCTGTCCCACTTCTAGAATATGAAGTAGCTTGGAAAGTCATCTCAAGCAACAACACACCCTGAACAAATGCCTTTAATGGCGGAAGTCTTCATAGACCGGGAAAACACTTCCCAGCATTACTTGAGCAACTGTGATTGAGAGCAGGAGGTAACTCTTCTTTTCTCAGAGATTAAACTACTGGGACGAGGGACTCTGGTGACATTTATACACAGCTTAGTCCAGTAAGCCCTAATTATAATCAGGGTTGTGGGCACTACCATAATGTAAATATTAATTACCGCTGTAGCCCTTCTTGTAAGGACAAACCAGTATTAAAGGAAACATAGTGCACTGACCCTCTTTTTTTGTAGTCTTTGTTGAACTTTTTGCAGGTAAGCAAATTACAAAGTTTGATCTAAATTTAACTGCTATTTTAAAAATACTGAGTATTGGCTGTGATTTGAGAAAGAAGATGAAAAAAATTCTAGAAATGGATTCTTTCTAATTCTTGGGAGGCAAATGCTGTTGCCAGCTGATAAATGTGTGTAGTACATGACAGCAAATCTGTCCTGAAAATATCTGTTTGGGAGTATGGTAAACCGTGAACAAGAAAGAAATGTGAGTATGTAATACTTGTGAATTAAATTCTCCACTGTTTTTACATCAAGTAGGGTAAAACTGGTGTGCCTCTTTCCCACTTTTCCTTTTTCTTTTCTGCAACATTGTAAAATAACTGAATGATCTTGTTTTCCTTTGTTTGGGTCAAGAAATTTTAGCTGAAAATTGTTACTCTGTGAAAGAAGATTATTGACTCAACAAGCCTTCAATTTTCAGTGAATAACACTCCCACCCTCTAGCTTCAGGAACATGTGGTGCATGCATTCTATTTTAAAGTACAGACTGTAATTTAAAACTGAGGCAGTTTGATGCCCCACTGAACTTTGTTTAAGCCTGGAATAAAAGGAAAAAAGCTTCAAGTTGCAAAGAAGTGACTAAGCTATCTCAAAGGTTTTTCTTAGCCATTACGTGTAGAGTTGGAAGAAGTTGCTATTTTTTCCAAGTTATTTTAATTCTGTATAAAGTGGAGTTGCTAGGTTGGTTTTTTTTTCTCCTTAACATTCTTTGTAATAAACCTGTAGCTAGAACCAGTTTCATACAACACATATGTCTAGAGATATCAAGTGTATGTATTTCTGTGTGTTTCTGAGGTGCAAAACATGCTCTGTAGTTGCTGCAGGTGCACATCCAGATTCTGAATGTGACTTCCCATTTGTGTCAGTCAGAATAGTGGGTCAAAACCAGTGTGAGCCACTGCAGCACCACTGACATTGGTGATGTTATCAGGGGAGGGAACTTTTTACATTTGACTTCAGTTAAACCAGGACCACATGTAGGGTGGTCAAAGTAATTCACTGTTCTAGGGTCAACTTGTACATTAAGTCTCATTTTGGGGGAAAAGTACAATTAAAGTAGTGCAGAGCAGCCCTGGGCATGTATTGCCCATGCAGGGTTAAGCTGAAATATTGAAACCAAAATTACAGATGCTTGAATTATGTATTCTTACTATTACTATTTGCAGTGTGAAGAGAAGGACCTCTCGTTATTAATTCGTGTTTTGTGCTTTACAGAATTACTTGGTTTTGCCTGACAGATTGATTGTATTTGTTGAAAAGAACAGTTTTAGGTTGTTATTGAAGTATAAAAAGTAATTTCACAAAGTATTGTAAAAAAGATACTTGACCATCATCACCTTTTCCAGATTCAAAATACTTTACGTTTACAATGTTTACAACATCCCTGTAATAACAAAACGGCTAATTTATGATCCAAGAAAATTTACAAATGAGAAAATAAATACTTAGTCTGACCTCTATGTGAAATTTATGTGGGAAACCTGCTAAGGGATTATAGATCCCAGTAGTGGTTAAGGTTGCAAAAACTTGTAGTTAAATAGGCCAATGTTGTTCTAAGTGGAATAGTAAAGTATTAGTAGCTGTTTTCTTGCAATGTTTTTTGAAGCCATCAGGACTTGCATTATATACCTCCACATACTAGAACAGTATTGGTGTTGATTCAGAAATTAAAGAAACTAGATTTAATTTGGGTGGTTGAAGTATTTTATTTTTTACTTCCTCACCACCCCCTGCCTGATGTTGATCCCTTCCACAGAGGTTGCTGCCTTCCTAGCTAGGGTGTCTGAACTGCACTTGTGGTAGCCCCTGAACCACCAAATCTTGCAGCTTGAAATGAGAGGCAAGCTAAAAGCTCCCAAGGTTACTTTAATATGCAAGGCTGTAAACTGTAGTAGCACAGGTGCCTCTGCACGCGTGGCTCAGATGTACCTGCTGCAGGGGCAGTAACTGCACTAGCTGTCCTTTTAGACTGCCTAAATTTCCAAGTCAGTGCCTTTAGGTTCTGCATTTGGGAATCTATCTCTAAAGTGGTAGGGATTTTTTTAATTTGGGGATCAATTTTTATTGTTTGAACATTTTACATAATGTGTACACACATGTATAGTGTATAAAAGCACACATGTCTTATCTGCTTGGTTGTTTGTAAATTTTGAGTTGATAGCATACTATAAATTCCAAAGCTTAATGTATTCACTGATGCATGTCTTTGTTCATGCCTGTGTGAACATTGGGATTACAACGCAGAAAGTAAGACAAAGGAGTATTACTCACTTGAATACCATTTCAGGAAGTACCTGAGACACTGTAAATGTTTTTTCTTTATTTTTACCACAAGTCTTCCTGTAAGATTGGATTTTTTTTTCTCAAATAACTCCTTTGCTTGTCCAACCGTTGTGAAGTGTGACCTCAGCTTCATAACCTTGGCTAAACACAGTAACTCACTCTGACCAGCAACATCTGAAGCCTAGCAGTAGATGCCTTTTCTTTTTCTTCCTCCTTCCATTCCTGTTTGCTGGGAACATGTTGGTTTCTGGTGCTATTGTTGTGGCTTTCATGTTTTAAAAAAAAAGTTACTAGTCTTTGATGTGGCACTGACTCCTGAGTGGTCCTGGTCAGCTGCTGTTTCTGTGTGAGCAGATGTTTGTGCAGTCACGGTCAATAGTGTTAAGATTACGCCAGGTTTCACAGTGCTTTGTCTGATTGTTTATGGTGTGTCCACAACTGCTGGGGATTCTAGGTGCCATCACAGTGCAAATGGGAAGTGTTTGTAATATACTGTTTGTTTCATAGTACTGTGTTGGAATCACAGTAAATTCAGTCCTGTACTGTGAGGCCATTCACATGTTTTAGTAGTGTTCTTTAGTTGTTGGTTAGTTGTTGGGATTTTTCTGAGGTTTGAAACGGGTTTTTAAATGTTCCTTAAATGTGTTTTCTTTAAACCTAATGTCTTGTAGTACTTAAGCCTCTGAAACCTTCGTTTCTTTGCTGGAGCCATACATCTCAGATTCGCTATGAATCTTCTCTTGAAGACAGTGATATGTGGTGACTTTTTATTCAATCTGTGCTATATTGTGCTAAATGTGAGAAGTGCTTCTGAAGTGTGTTTCATGTAGGTAAGTTTCCATTATCAATTTACCTTTAAAAACATACATACACACAGACACATACAAGCAGAGGGGGTGTCTGCATTTGTCTTTGGAAGGCATTTACATTTTAACCTGCTGCATCAGTTTTCTTTTAAGGCCATGCAGATTATTCTGTGCCATTTCCCACTCAATTCCAAACGCCATTCTGCTTCCACAGGACTTTGTAAAGATGGTCCTGTTTGAATCGGCAGTGTAATTTTGGAGGATGAAGCATCGTAGAGTGTTGAAATTAAGATAGAAAAGCTGATAATGCCAGGAAAAGGCTACTTTCAGTTCCTAGTCTTTAGGCTTTTGATCTCTTTCCTTCCATGCATACAATTGCAGATGACCCTTTTAATCATCTTAACCTTGTTGTGAGACTTACTGTGTTAAATAAGAATTAGGACCTGAATTTTGAGGCACATTTGAATAATTGCATTAGGATAGGGAAATATGCCATCCTGGATCATTTGTTTTACATTATAGTTAAATTGCATGAATTTATATCAGTGTGTGGTGTTGGGTTTGGTGGTTTTGTTCTGATTTTTTACCTTCAAGACAGAGATTCACTTAATAGTTTATCTACCACCTTCTGACTGAAGTTATCATTTTGGGAAGTAATAAAAAGATAAGCATACATGAGCATTTGTATTTATGTTTGCATGTAGTAATACATTATGCATCAGTAAGCTTTAGTAAGGTTTGCTGAATACACAGTAGTGGATTTAGTGTAAAGGACAAAGCTTGTTTCATACCATAGAATAAGGTGTAGATTCACATGTACATTTACAGTATCATAGCTGATGAAACTTCCCAATGCATTTTGCACAAAAGGTAATGAAAGAGATCTAAAATATTACTATTTTTGTTTCTTAAACTGCAAATTATACAAAAGCCAGTTCTCGCTTTTGAAAAGGATGGAAATAAAGGAACTGGAAGTGATCTGAGATTTTTAAACTCAGTTGTTACAATCAAATTAAATAGGTAGATAAAATGGTATATGGATTAAGTACAGACATTGACCCTAGTGAACTAATTCATTATGGCGTGGGATAAAACTTAATGCAAACTGTTATCTTTTGGGTTTAGACTTGAAACTGAAAGCCTTAGTTTTTCATATGATACTCCGCTCGAGAGTGGAGATGGAAGAAAAACTCCAGATTATTTCTTTCCTGTAACTTACAGTTCAAGTCAAGGTTTTAATAATATGGCTTAATGAAAACTTCATAGAAACCTATTTTTTTTCCATCTTGTTTTTTGTATCATTAATTAGCATGCCTACATGAAAGTAGGAAAGAAGTGAAATTCAGTGCAATTTTCAGCACAGCTCTTCAGAATTTATTCAAACAAGGCTGGAAAATCTTAAAATCTGTGGGTTTTGTTGTTGTCTGGGGGGGCTGGCTTTTTTTTTTTTTTAATAAGAAACATAGCTTCATTTGGATTCTCTAATCCATTTTCTCTCAGTCTTCATTAGTTTCCTTTCTTTTGCTCGTACCTTTAAAGAAGACTTAGGAAGACTGCATATACACATCAGTGTTTTTTAAATGCTGATTCTTCCTGCATGGCTTGTTAGACATGTTGCCCCATTGGAAAAAACAGTGACAGCGTTTTTGTTCCTATTCTGGCATATGACGAAATAGAAGGATTTTTTTGGCTCTAGAAGCCTTGAGTTGCTTCTGGCCAGAGGGTCATTCCAGCACTGAGACCACAGCTCTGTGTGGGAGGGGGCATTTGGGCTACCTACAGAGTTGTCTTTCTTCTTTTCGAAGAACCAGAGATTACATATCAATTCCTGTGAAATGCTGAGAAATGCACCCGTGTATGTTCTTGCATATACTTACAAACACTTTGGATCTTTAATTTTTGCTGGTTAGAACCAGTGAGTTCTAGTGCTTGCTTTTTAATGCCTATATTCACAGTAATATAGGTCAGACTGAAGTCAATCCTGTAAATTCTTTACCGTATTTTTGCCAGAAAAACAAACTTCCCCTCCTGTGTGAATTTTGATCACTTGACCTCCATTTCCATGGAGATGTGGTCAGAGGGCAGTAGTCAGCTAGCCACGCCGACTAAGGACTATCTATCTACACTTACAGCATGCAGTGAAACTCCAGAGTTTAAAAGTAATTAAAGGACTTAGAGTCTGACACATTTTTTCTCTACCACCCACATCCATTAAAGATGAAACTTGGAAACAAAATATGTGATCAGCTATGATGCAAATGGTTTTTTAAAAAAACATTATTTAAAAGAAGATACAAACAAAAGAAAACCCAACCTCCTCTTTTATTCTTTTTTAAAATTACTACTTTCTCCCCTCAATCTTAAACATTCTGTATACCCATCTATGTATATTTGAATTTCTTGCAGACTCTCAGTTTCTGTGTGCTTATTTTGAATAAAATGGGCTCAGGTTTGTCAAAAGCTGAATTTTGTATCCAGCGGAACGCAGAGATTTATGATTAAACAAGTACAGATCAGGCAGCTTATGCTTCTCCAAGTTCAGTCTGGGGTTATTGGTCCAGGGTCACGCACAGGATCCAGCTCAAGCTTGTGAGCAATACATACCTCCAAGCCTTACCAGAGTGGCAAAACCTAACAGCAAGTGCTGGCCCACGCTCTGCCTTGGGCTGGGAGAACATGGATCAGGGACTGGGTGTGGTGGCGGGTGCTGCTGCTCACCCAGGCGGCTCACAGACTGACATGTCATCCTAGACTGAAGTGTGTGCAGGGGTGGTGTGTTATGGTGTGCAGGTGTTTGCTGGCTAGCCAGGGTGCTTTGTGCTGCTGTGTTTGGGGTTTAGTGTTAAAAGTGTCTCTGGACACTTCTGGGCTCTCTCAGGTGGGAACGTGCCTTCCTGGTAAGGGAAAAAAACCTCACCATACTTTTGTACTGAGAGGGAAGCAAAGTGTCCCTGTTTCTGCAGAACAGGGTTAGGTTTCCTTTAGACTAGGTAATAACCAAGTTATGCTTGTGATACCATTTTGATTATACACATCTCTGTATGTGTTAACATTAAAAAAATATACTTCAAAGTTTTGGGTTTTTCAAGGATGTGGCTTTTCTCCATCTCTTCCGTCTCTTCTCCAAGGGGTTTGAAAGGTAACCCAACTTCAGTAAACCGAAAGGGAGTATGTTTTTATCCTCGTTTCAGCACATGGCTGTGATGCAGTGGGGAACATGGCATCTCGGACAAGAACTGCATTCCCTCCTGGAGACTTGGTACAGTAGATTTTTAAAAGTGCATCCAAGCTTGGATCCGTGGCTTCCCAGGAAGCACACTGAACTATTGCTAGGCTACAAGGCCAGCTTTACACACTGATTTCCAAGTGGACATTTTTTAATAGCAGCACATTGATGAGACAACAGTGTGTAAGCTGAGTTAATGTCTGTTATTTCTGCACTACCATTACTCCTTATTGCTATTATCCACACAGTGGCAAAACTTAAAAGTGAGCTTTCTCCTTCCCGCTGAGGGTTTTCTCCCCAGAACTGATGATCTCACAAGTATCCCCCACTCTTTTCACGTAGGATGAAAGAGTGAAAACGACTTTTGTTGTTGCGGTGGTTGGAATGACACCATAAACCCGAAAGCGTGTCGGTGGAGCAGGCTCGGGTTGCGTGTCCTTCGGCCGGGCCGGGCGGGCGGCGTTCAGGCCGCCTCGGCAGCGTCCGGGGCATTTGTGTAATGGCTGGTGAGGTGGCAGCGAGCTCTCCCCGCTCCCTCTGGCTGCTGCGCGTCTGAAATTACAGCTTTGTCTTTGAAGCCGGGCGCTCTGTTAGCGTCGCCATGGCGACGGGCGGGTAATGGCCTCCGCCGAGCCCAGCCTGGTGTTCAGCGCCGAGCGCGGCCGTGCGAAGGCCCCGCTCGCTGGAGCGCTCACTGAGCTGTCCCCTCTTAGAAAATGTTTAAAAACTGCGCTTTTACATGGCCGTACCAGATTAATAGTCATGGTTTATTTCGTTTTAACTGCGGGGATAAAAGCATTATTCCATTAAATGGGTAGCTTTCCCCCCCTCCTTTGGTTTATGCATTATTAACACAAGCTTTCCTGTTTTGCTTGTAACATTTTATAGGCCCTTTCAAACATGTAGTCAGATTTGCTCTGCTGCTCTTTTATTTTTCAGGACTTAACCCTTTCTCTCCTTGATCTTGTCTTCAAAAACTTGGAGTCAAGCCTCCAGCTGATTTGGTTGCTCCAATTTAATGTGTTCAAAACCAGAAAAAAGCTTTCTTTTTATTATTATTTTTAAATATTTTTTCAACAATTCTGCTTTTGTGAAGCACTCTAAAAAGCAATGCAGATTGGTCTGTTCTTATAATTTAATTTAAGCAGATGCTGAAGTCAGCACACACGAGCCTTGATATGATTGTGGAGGGTTTGGGTTGAGGAAATACTTTGGAGTTGCCTTTTAATTTGTGTGCCCGTCTTCTCTTCTGCCCGTAGCATTTTTACCCCATACTCCTTACATGTAGTATTTTTGTTGGCAGCCTTCAAAAGAGATGCACCTCATGGTTGAAGAACTGGGGAACAAAAAATCCAGAACAGTCCTGGGGACACAGTATTTACGTCTACCACCTTTCTTGTTAATATGGAGCTGGTGAAATACATCTAGACAAGTAGAAGTATTGCTATAAACACGAGCTGCAGGCTTTGTTTCACTTTTCCAGTGCTCTAAAATATAGCTTTCATTTTAGTCTCTAGTAGGAGGCATATATCCAAGTGCAGTCAAATGCTGTGGATACAGGGATTCAGTCATCCCTGCTGACACAAATGGTCTCTCTGTTAAAAACTTGGAGGCTAACAAGCAAACCTGGAATTCATATTTTTTCCCAAGCCCTCCCTCCCTTTTTTTTAACTGTGAATTTCTTGTTGTGGGGTGCTTACTGGCACCTCACTTTGTCCATCTATATCTATCACAGATCACTCTGTCCTAAAAACTTCCAGGGACATCTCAGGAAAAGGCAAATATTCCTCTTTTTTTGTCCTTTTGTACTGATGCCATGTAGCAATGGTGATGTAAATGGTACTGCTTCTGGGATGGGCTTGCAGGTTCTGGACAGTGGACCAAAACACTGAGATTTATTTCACCTATCCAGCTGACTGTGCTCAGGTATCCAAGCAGGGAGGTTGTGTGTGTGGGGCTCCTGCTCTCCCAGCCACGTCCATCTTCAGCATCCACGTGACTGCCACAGACGCCTTTGGTGCATCTAAAACTCAAGTGACTTACATTTGCTGCCTCGGGGAGGCCTTGAGGTATATGGAAGATGGACAGGTCTCCCAGCTCCCTGGCCACCTGAGATCTGCACGGGCCAACAGCAGCTGTGGGCTGTGTTGCGGGCCAGCCTGGAGATGGTGTGTTGTAGTGTTGATGAATGTGGCAATAACATACATTTTTAAAAGTTTTTTCTTTTATGTATGTTTTAAATTCTGTCTAATTATAAAAAAAAAAAAGGCAGTGGTGGGCAAATCTGCTCCAAGTGTGGATGTAGTATTGTACAACTGCATATATTAAATAGGCCAGACTAGTGGCTCACTCTCATCTCCAGATTTTATGGGTATGAATTTCATCCTTTGAGTTGCATTCCCCTTAAATCTGGAAATTCTGGGAAAATGAGACAAAACAGTTTACATTCCATGAATAAGAAATTACTAATTGCTTATAAAACAGGCGTATCTTTATCTACACAGGGCTTTTTAAAGTTGCTGCTTAATCTTTTTTTCTTTTTTAATCACTAAATAAACATGTCTTAGCAGTCGCTGGATGTGAAACCAAAACCTGGATGTGGACAAAAGGCAAACACACTACACTAATTTTCATTAGCATATCCTATCTCCTAGAACATTTATTTTTTCATCTCCTTGTAAATTGATTTTTCACGTGCTTGTGACTGATATTTGAACTGTGTGTTTGTAGTAACTGACTTATGTAAAAGCCAGGTCCTGGATCTCCCAACATGAATATATTATGGAGGTGACCTCGTGGGTTCATAGTTAAGGTTGCACTGAGTTTTCACTTAAAACGAGGTTTAAATCCCTTAATTAAACATTAAAACTCACATGAATTCTCAAACATGGACTGTTTCAATAAAGAGGATAAACTTTAATTATTTAGGTACTCAATGTTCTTCTTAGTGATGTATTTGCAGAATTCAGAACCATTTAAAATTATTCCTTCTGCAGATTTTTCCAGAGTTCGTGGTATTTTCAGTTTCTCAGTTCTTTTTAAAATCTTTTGTATAGGCCTTTTGTTGCTATAATTGTCATATCTCTGTTGACTTCATCAAACTAGGACAATTTTCATAAAATAATTTAACTAACACCAGTTGAGTTTTAACTATAATAATGCATGATACAAAAGAACACATAGAAGATCAGAAAGCTCTGTGCGTTTTATCACTTTTTTGCCATGAGAGTCAAAGAGTATATTGGCTTCTTGTAGCTGATACCAGTCTTTGATTTGGAATTAGAAGAAAATACTAGAGAGCCTATTTAGAAAAACCAACCACATGGAAGAAAAATCCAAACTCAAACACCAGTAGCATCTCTTCCACACAGGTGATTGTTTCCAAGTCAGTCAATGAACAACAGCTGCAGTAGTCCCAAATGAATGTAAATTTCACTCTACTTTTCCACTTCTCCTTATTCTTTGAGGACTCAGTTCACACTTTTCTGAAGTGAGTTTCTTCACTGACTTCAGTGAGCTTGGATTAGGCTCAGTAATTCTTAACGTCTGTTCTACGCAGTTGCCACCCCATTGCTCTATGTCAGTGCGTGTTTTTGAGCCCCTTGGGCACAGTCTGCAAACCTGTTGTATACAGCAGCGTATGCTCTACCTGTAGCGACCAGAAAATACAGCTCTCCTTGCTGACATTTGTAGCCTTCTGCTGAGCTGTAACAGCATCCTTCAGCACAGGTGGAAGCTTTGCTGAAAACAATATATTTGCAAACCATTCATAAATGAAGAAAAATTCATTTAGAAACCAGTGTTACATAGGTTAGTAGTGTCTTCATTCAGAGCTTTAAGCTGTCAGCCATTCCTCTGACTAGCTGGAAATAGAGATAAACTGGGGGAAAAAAAACACTTCTCATTAGCTTATGGTCCATGGAATTTTTTTTTGTTTAAGTCTTTTTTAGGTCA
This sequence comes from Oreocharis arfaki, assembly GCA_013398015.1. NCBI lineage: Eukaryota > Metazoa > Chordata > Aves > Passeriformes > Paramythiidae > Oreocharis > Oreocharis arfaki. Next base: position 370,781 of record VZRR01010895.1, on the reverse strand, counting down.
AGATCTCTGGTTTTCCATTGTTTTCGTCTGACTGCCACTATGGTCTCATATGCCTATTAGTTAAGGTCTCCTGTCCATTGAAATGCCGCAGCTGGTACTTCTGAAATTATATTTGAAAAAAATTCTTGTCCGTGTTACCAGCAACTGCTAGGACCTACAAAAATATTTACTGCTTATATGAGAAAGTATTGTTTCAGAGTATGCTAGTTCTTGAATTTTGCAAAGCACAAGCACTCTTGCCTGAGATTGCATATCAAATCCATAAAAATTCAAAATTACATGTTAATTTGAAGAGTTGCTTATTGCTTTAGATATTGGATGAAGAGCAAAATCCACAGGAAGTTCTTACTGTCACTGGTGTAAGAATAGGTTCTCAAGCTCTTCCAGAGCAGGGATTGATATGATGGAAGTGAAAGAGTTTGTTGCACTTGCACACTGCAAGATTCGTGTAGAAATGCATGTGAACAAAAGCTACTGGGCCCAACATATTCCTTTGGTGGTGATGTTCTTGCATTTCACTGACTCTACTGTGTGTATGCTTGAGCAGTCTGAAACAAAATGTAATGGGGAGGAACGCATGATCGCAGCTAGTGGTGAAGTAATGTGAGAGTCTAGTTTGTATGGGTTGGAATATTTGGCAATAGTACCATATCAGTGGGATTTTGATATTTTTGGGGCGTTACTAGCTTGTGCAAATTCTCTTCATTCTTTTTGGTGGGGGAAGGGGAATGTTGAAAACCCTGGATCCAAGCATAGTATATACATTGAGACAGCAAGGGGTTAAAGAGTTGTAATTATGCATTCTTCAGTAAGTGTTCTGCAGTCAGCAATACAGCTAGCTGTGCAGGAAGCGGGGGAAAAAAAAACCACAGAGAATATGGAGAGAAGGTCAGATCCAAGGATTCTCTTGGGGTTTTCTTGTGTTTCCTTTGTGACTTATTATGCTCTCTCTTGGTAGAAACAGAAGAAAGCATTATGGCCTGTTGCTTCCTCCTACTGATAGTGTAAACTTAATCCTTTTGCTTTATGGTAGTGGTAGAGGTGAATACATGGATTTCGTTTTTGAAGGAGTTCGGAGTCATCCCAGTGCTTGCTATGGTCCCTGTTCCCCAGCTCTTAGTTATTGCACAGAGTTTGCTGCAGCCTGTGAACACAGAGCATTTCAACAAATGCCGTTTGTCAGAAGTGGTTCACCCATTCTCTTTAAGAGGATTTGAATTTCCAGCAAATCCATCTGCTAGAAGTAGTTTTCAGGTGGTTTGGATGGATAAATGGAAGTTCGTGCACAGTCAGAATTTCAGGCTGACCTGACTGGTAAAGGTAAGCTTTCATCACTCTTGACTTAAGCCTTTGGGGGATCAAGGAGAAGAAGTACCCTGCCATATGTGATCATCACATTCCTCACAGGTGAAACAGGAGTTTGTGGAGTGTTTGGGGACAATTGCACTAAACAAGGGCAGGATATCTGGATTGTGGGCTACCCCCTTAATTCCATCCACCCTGTGAGTTACCTGAGGTCCGCCTTCCTAAGTTGCTCAGTGCACCAGATTCTTCTTTTTTAATTAAACTTAAATAATTTGTAGTTGGATTTCAAAGTAGCAGCAAAGCATTTCTGAGAGATGTTTGTGTATTTGGCATTACTGTAGTCTGAAAGAGGTGTTCGGGGGGTTTTTTTCTTATACATGGTACAGTTTTCGTTTTTTTTCCTTTGGGTACTTTTCTGGTTCAATTATAGGGAAAAAACTGAAGACAGATAAATGAATGGGATTTCTCCCCTCATCCTTGAAAACAAAACACAATAAATACAAACACCTCCAATCCTCCGAATAGCTCTTCTCTTGGAATAAAGATCCTTAGCCTTGCCATTGACCTTATGGAGACAGGCTTTTCTGTGTCCCCCAGAGAGGGTAGAAGTGTGAGTCAGTTTACATTTTGGTGTGGCATACCTTGCAATAAGAACCTTTATGTTAAGTTAGTTAATTGCACAAGTTGTCTGAAAATGTGGCATTAGGGAATAGTCTACCTCTAAGGACAACTGAAAGTTTTCCTCTCACCCTTGTAAAACACCATTTTAAAGCTGTTGAGTCCCTTCTCATAGAAAAAATGTAAGTTAACTCCCATCATGCTTCTCCTCTCCTGCTCTTAAATTTTATTTTTCTGTGTGTCTTTATAATTTTAACATTGCAAAGTTCTAAAAGGATTGCTTCAAGGAGGAGGGGTAGTCTGATAAGTCTATTTCCTAAAGCTTTTGGCCTTTCAAGGTTTCTCTTATGGTAGGTTGAGCTGTGCAGATGACTTGGATTGAGATGACAGGGGAGTAGTGTGCAATACTTTCTGCTTCCGATAGCTCTTTGTTGATCTAAGAGAGAGCACTTAGAGAGTGGTAGGTCATTTATGTGATTATGAAGAGCACTTGGTTCTCTCTTATTCAAGATGGAAAAATAATAGTTTTTGAATAAGAGGTCGCTGTCAAAATGACATTGAATGTGACTTTTCTTCCCTCTTCATTCCCTCCCCCACTAGAAGAAAAGCAGCACTGGAACTACTCAGGATAGGGCTGGATTTTTCCAACTCCATGTGACTTTTTCTTTTCTTCTGTTCTTTGCTCATTTTATTTCTCACCATTTCCTCTCTGTGTAATGTTTATACTTCTTGATGATGTCTGTGTATTTATGGAAACTAGAAATTTAAAAATAAATGTAATGCATGTAAGACTATGTGTTTTTTTAAGTCTTGTTTTTTCCACTTTGCAGAATTAAGCTGGGAATGTGTGATGTGGTATCTGCTTGGGTGACAGATGTCCATTCCTGAATGATGCTGTGTTCCCTTTATGCTTTATTTATGGAGTGATTTGCTTCTAAAATAATCTCTTAATCTTTTTCAAACTACATTTCTGCATGTGCTCTTTCTACATATGCCATCATTTAGGGTAATAGACTAAAAACTGAAATTACTCCTAAAAGCTTTGTTTCTAAAGCTGATAATAGTGATATAACACTGTCATTTTTGGTTTGATATGTCCTTTCAGAACTGGGTTAAGTGTCTTCTTCGGTTTTGCTCTGGCGGTTTTTTGGTGTGTTTGTTTCCTGTAGCACTCCCATAATGAAATTGTGTTTTAATTTCATTCACTTATCAAATGAAAAGACAACACTAATATGTCCTTTTTTATGTTAGGTTTGCTTTTATACCTCAGAAGAGGAGCTGTATCCCAAATTAGAATGTGATTGCTCAGAGTATAGAACATAATATATTTTATGAAAATAATTAATAGTTATTACTCTAGGGTTAATTTACTTAAACCATTGTTGAACATCAATAGACACTCTAGTTCATCACAAATTTCCTTTCGGAAAATTTTATAAAGCATGGTTTCAGTTTGGGGAAGGGCCAGTCAGTGGAATATGTATAATTCCTTACAGCAGGGAAGACTTTTTTAGATTCTCTTCTCTGCAGTCTAAAATTAAGTTTGTATAAAGTATGTTAAAATTTTCAGGTGTGTGCCTGTTTACACGTTGAAAATAACTCAGCTAGAATTTCAAAATTCTGCTTTTTGGAGAAGCAGAACTGCTTTGGAGCCAGTTTGGAGAAAGACATTACTGAAGTATTTTGTTTTTATTCTTGCTGAACTGTTGGGGGCGGGGGGGGGGGTATTTTTGTTTTATTTCATTTTTTTATTTTTAAATGTGAATATTAACAATGAACAGTGGTTTGAATTACACTAAGACACTTCAAAGTTAAACAGGAAGTGTTGAGAACTTACATGATTTATTAGTCAACCATTCAGAAAAATACAGAAAATTGTGTGCGCCTGAAATAGCATAGTGATGCCATTGATCTTCAGTTATCAGACTGTGGAAGGTTCTGAAAGTTGAACTTGGTTTCTCATAGAAAGTAGTCTCGCTTACCTTTAGTCCTAGATTTAGAATTTTTTGGACAGTAGTATTTCATTACTTTTAACTATATATGAAAGCGCTGGATCCATCATGAGTACAGATGATGAGTATTGACAAGTCAGCACTGAATAAAAGCTGTAGTTCTGGCTCTAAACTGTACTCTTCCTGAGGGCACTTGCAGTGCTGCAGCCCCCAAGGTCCACAGTTTTTCTCAAGACCGCTTTGATTCCTCTTAGGGACCTTGTTTTACAGAAACTTGGCCTTGCTCCTTCACTGGCTGCTCAAGCTGTCCCGTGCTGGAGTGGGGCTGGATGAGCATTTCGGTTCATATCAGGCGAAGGCTTTTGAAGCGACTCTCTGGATTGGGCCCTATTACCATTTGATTCACGTTACTCAGCAGGCAAGGAGCGAGCTGGATTCCTTTTGGATGAAACAAAACTGAAAAATGTGCCCCAGGAGCCTGCCTAATGCACTCCAGCTGCTTGTGGGTACTCGGTCCATGGGCCAGCCTGACAGAGAGCCCTCCAACAGGGACACAGCCTGGTGTCAGGTGCTCAGCACTGAGCTCTCCTGCCTGCGCCAGGTCCTGTGGAGCCGCACCGCTGGGTCTGGCAGGCACTGCCTTCCCTTCAATGCAAGGTGCTGCTGGGCTGCATCTGGATGTTTTACATAGGGTCTGGATCCAAAGCCCTTTGAAGTCTTTGAATGACTTCCATTGACTTTAATAGGCTTTGTGGCAGGCCCTAATGATTTGGTTGTGATCTGAAAAGGGATGTTCAGAGATTTTTCTATAATGAGAAAATGTTACCTTTTAAAGAACTGAGTTCAAATAGTCTGATCAGTTCTCAAGTGGAAGTGAGCTTCTTGCTATCTCCTGAAATCCTTTTGTCCCTGTCAAAAAAAATGTCAGAAAACTATTACTCGTTGCTCAAGTAAGGTCCAAGTTTGAAATTAGCAGAGGAGTTTTGGGTCGTGGATTGAACTGCACTGACAAGCAGTGGAGAGATCTGCGCAGTGCAGGTGTCTGTTCCTCTCAAAATCGTGCAGTAAGCCCCTTGTTTTTACTAACAGCCACTTTCTTCACAGTTTTGGAGTAAAAATCCAGGAGAGAGGAAGGAAAAACTCAATGTTCAGTTGTATTAATAGTGTTCTGAGATGAGTGATTCCATAGGTCTAAAAACAGTGCTAAAGAAAAAAAGATCTCAAGTTTGTTTTTAAAAGCAAGGACAGAAAAGAACATTTCACTGTCCAGCTAACTGGAATAACAAAACTACCGGTTTTTTAGATTTCCCTGTATTGCACGTTACCTTTGAAATTTTCTCTCTCATCCAGAATTTTCACAAACTATTTTTTTTTGCGTGTAATTACATTTTGTTTATCATGCAAGGTGTTGTTTGATCAGTATTCAGAAAAGCTTTCATTTTCCTGCTTCCTCTGAATCCTTTCATGTGAGGTAGGAAATCAACTTATTGCTTTAACAAATTAACGTGGACAGGTTGGATCTGTTCAACTTCTGCTTCTTTATTTACTGTATTATTTTGTTTACTTAGTCTTCATCTTTGTTAAATTGCAAAAATCTGTATTCTTTTTTTCTTCCTAAAACAGGTGTATGGTATAATAATGATGTTGAAGCAGTCTGGGAACAAAATGTGGCTCCATTTCATCATTGGACGCAAGGATCTAGTAGAACGTGCATTTATAATTATATGTAATTGTGTGTGTCTTCCTGTAATGGTTTGTCTTAATATTTTTATTTGTACATGTGCATGGAAGAATTCCTCTGAATTTGCCCTGGGACTGATTTATCACAGCTATCCTTGTTTTACATCTGTGTAATTGCTTTGAAATCATTGAACTTACACTGATAGAAAATTGCAGTAGTGGTGAATTAGGGTCACACTCTTGCTGGTGCTTTTTATTCCAGTCGAAATACTCTACTGATCCAGGTGAGGATGAAATGTTGTACTAAGCTGAGAGACGTTTCACTGATTGGGTTCATGCTGCTTATCTGTCAGCACTTCCGTTCCTAGGAGCTCTAATGCAGTTATTTCTGTGTGCCTTGGAAACGCAAAGGAGTAGGGAGAAAAGTTAAAATCAAAAGTCCTTGTTTTTCTAGTATTTACTTGCCAGATGTAGCTGAACAAAGTGGTCCTGAGGGAGGGTCTTGCGCTGTATTTTTGGTAAAGGCATTATTCTGTCCTTCATCTTTGAGGGCATTAGTTTTAATAAAAGAAAAAAAAGAAGAGAACATCTTCAGACTCTTTTCATTTTTTCCATCTGCTTTGAAGCAATAGATTAGTGTGTTAAAAAGAACGGATAGGGTGGTGTTATCAGGCTGGTGGTCTGTGTTATCAGGACGTGGAGGGTGCTGGTGGCATTCAGAATAAATAAAATGCATAGGCAGGACACACCTGCGCTTGTGTATCCATCAGCCATTCACAGTCCCCGTGTTCCTCTCATCTCTGATCCAGACCTTGGAAGGGATGGAAGTAGACCAGCTGATAGTCCTCAAATAAGCCAGCCTCGTGTACCATCCTTTTGTTTCGTTTTCAAAACCTCCTCTATCGGAGGGAAGCAGTCGGAGCCTGCATGCTGTCATGCAGATCTGGAGCGTGTTTTTTGATGCTGGGGCCTGGTGTTGCCATGGTCTCAGCTGCCTGGCTGATTCACTCATCCTAGGACCTCTGGCTTCCATGGCAGGGAGTTGTCAGGGTGCTGCTGGCCTGACACTGGGAGTCAGCGCGGCTGGAAGGGTGCTGTGCCACCACCGAACTGTCTTAGAGTTTCCCCTTCTTCCCTTCAAGATTAGAAAAGCAGGTGTTAAGTCTCATCTCGAAAATTTATTCCTATCTGTTGCTGACGCTTTAGAGACCACTCTGCTTACCCGCCTAATAGCCAAATGCAAGCTAATAGTCTGTACAGGCCATTGAAGCCTAAAATCCTGCTAATTCCTTCCTCTAATGAATAATCCCTGATCTCTGTATGTGCCTTGACTGTGGAAGGGCTAATTATGAAACTCATTGTAAGGAAAATTTTGGACTCATGATTTCTGTGCCTGGGATTTGTAAATAAATAATGCGCCTGCATGTATACCATGTATAAAGTATAGCTTTCATATGTAAAGTTAAATATCCCTGAAGAAATATAGTTAAAATAAATGGGATTGTAAAACATTTCTTTTGCTCGGTGGATTAATCCCTCATAGTTTAGGGAATAGGTTGCATATTCTGTATGAAAGGTTGTTCGTTTTAACCCTTAGGAGAGACATCATGCGTTGTGCTGGTGAGTAAATCGGTTAATAGCTTTGAAGAAGGAAGCTTCTTCCTGCTGCAGAGCAGGAGGTGGGATTCTCCAGTGGGTCCTGGGGGCCCCTGTGCTGGGGCCTGGAGAGCCTCCTTCTCCCCCCGCAGGTAATTCGGAGAAAGTGTTACCTACTGTTCCTTGCCTGGAAATGTATGGGAATGGTAAATCTGGTTCTCTGGGTTTGAAGCATGCTTGTAAGAAACAAGTCTAGTGATCTTTTTATTTCAAATTAAAAAAAAAAAAAAGGAGAATATCTAAGCAACCGAAGTAGTGGGGTAGAGATGTTGCATATATTATAATGAGCACCAGAGGACACAGGATGTGTTCATTCCCAAGCTGCATGATTATTTCGTGTTGTGAAGGGTTAGCTTTTCAATTGCAAAGCTTAATCACTTTTCAAATGAATATTTCATAACAGTTATTTTTTCATCAAATATACAATGGCATGCTTATTTTGTGCCTCATGTGGTAGACATTAGTTTTCAGCAGCTTTAAATTCCTTTTATTTGTCCTCATCTCCTATTCTTGTTTTCAGCTATGGAAGGGCAAGAAAATACTTGGAAATGTTTCCTGATGAGTGGCTAATCTTGTGGCTGAGAGCTAGGAAGAACCCAGAAGTTTTATTAAAATTGGTCCCAAATTCTTAAAACATTCTAATTTATTTCGTGCTGAGTGCAGCTTTTGTGACTGGTTTAAAATATTTTAAACTTAATTCAAAATGAAAACATGGCTGTTACAAACCTCTGCCAGTACTAGGAAACTCAGTTTAGTGATACAGCAGAGCTGTAGGGCTCTCTTATTACTTTTTGTTACTGGATGATGAAAATGATCATAAAAAAGTGCAAGTGGTTGATTACCCTTTAGTACAGCTTGTTTTTGCTGGAAGAGTTGAGCAAGGGGGTCTATATAGCTACGTTTGCTCTTCTCTGGCAACTTGTGTAGGTATCTGCAAATTGCTGTGGCCTAGGGCAAAGGTTGGAGAGCAACAAGGTGGTGCAATTGCCCTGTTACACAGCCTTCAGACCTTGAGTTGGGGGACTTTCTGTAGCATGGTAAGTTGGCTCATGGCTGCTTTCTGGATCTCTTCAAGCACTTTGGCAGATGGCTGAAAATTAAACAAACTTGGAGGTTTTGAATAATATTAACAGGCCAAACTGGCTTGAAAATACAAGATATGCGAAGCTGACCTTAGGGCACCCCCACCACTTTTCTTCTGTTCTTTCATTCAAGAATTCCATTAATACTCACCTGTCCAGTCTGTTTAAAATTAAAATTTTGTTTTTCTTTGAAGTTTGCAATAAAAGAGATATTTATAAAAATATCAAGTGTTGTTTTGACTAGACAGAGTACTTATTTTTCTTGTCTAGCTATTTCGTTCTCATACTTTACACAGAATATAGTATTTGCCTTTTTTTTCTTCAAAACAATAAATCTCTAGAACTCATTTAATCACATACATAAAGCACAAGGTGGGCTGGAATTGGGAGCAGTACAATGCATTTTGCCTGCACTCACATGTGTTGAACCGATGCTTAGAATGTAAGAGCTGCACGCAACTGGTGCTCTTCCTAGAAGGAATATTTTAAGGGGTTTTCCAGCCATATACTCCCCTGTATTGTACAGTAATGTTCAAAATTGAAGGACACTGGAATCTTTCACACATAGGTATGTGATAAGGGCTTAGAATTTCCTGACACTTTCAACTCGTTAGGTGGATGGTGGTCATGAGCTGCAAATTCCATAGTACACCCTTAGTGTACACTGTCACATGGAGAATTCAGGTGTCTTAAGAATTTTGTGAGTTTTTAGTGCATAAAACAATCTGCAGAAATGGTTGCCTTGCTGCTTGGAATTACACATTGTTGGGTTGCTGCTGTAGTACTCTGATGATATAAACAAAACAGAGTCAATCTATATGACCTAAGAGGGAGTGTGCTGGCTTCACAAACATCAGCAAATTTCTTCTCACAACAGTCCTGGGAGGTAGGAAATTGTATTATTACAATCCCTGCTGAGTATCTATGGCACAGAAAGATGAATTGATTTGCCCAAGATCATGGGAGAAGTGAAAGGCAGAGGTGGAATTGTATCCAGATATTCTGCCTCCTGGTTAAATGCCTTAATCACAGGACCATTACCCCTTAATATTTGTGACTTTGTTTGCTTAACTAGGTGGTCTTCGTGCTGCGTCTTAAGAGCCTTATTTTGCCTTTTGTCAATCCTCATCCTGTATGCATTTTGTCCTGAATAGAAACTTAGTGAAAAGGATTTTTAGGGACTTCAGGTTTAAGTGCCATCTGTTCTTTCATATACATATATATTAATTCTAAGATTGTAGATATTTGCGCTTTGTTTGGTCAAGTAAGTCTGAATGTTGAAACTGCAATATAAGCGAAATGCATTCAGTTATTTTATTTAATTAATATCGTTTCCCCCCAACATTTTTGTGGCAGAGAATTCATCACCATAAAGGATTAAACTGCCAAAAGAATATTAGCTGTTAGTGGTGTGTTGATTCATTATATGCCTTCCTGTGTTTGGAACCATTGTGCTCCACAGTGAGCAGGAGATGGGGTTGTCTAAGGGGAGCACCGCAGTGACCATTAGTGGTTGATTAAAAGGGAAGTGTATGCAGTGAGGAGCTGCTCATAAATTATGTCCTTCCAGCTGGAATTTATCTGTGTAAAAGGAGCTGCCAGCATCCTTATTTGTTCATTTGGCATCTGAAAACACGCGTGTAGTCAAAAAGCATTAGATAGTGGTCTGTAATAAGTGTGTGCACTCAGTTGCATTGTACATACTGCAGGTACGTGGGCTTCTTGTGGGGGACTTCATCTGATGGTGAGCCCTGTGAGAGAAGAGGATGTGGAGCAGCTGGTAGGACCAGCCCCAGCGCTGGCCTGTCCCTGAGGTCTGACTGCTCATAGGAGTGACCATACGAGAGCTTCCCTCCTTCCTGTCCAGACAGTGAATGATTTGGCTATGGGGAAATCTGTGTTCAGTCTTTGCAGCTCGTGGTCAAAGTGGGTTTTCAATCACTAGCCCGAGGCACACTCTTAATATATAGAGTGCCTTGATGTGGTGCCCTGCTTTGCCACTGACACGTTTGAACCTCAAAGACATCTCCTAGCTCTATAGATGATAGAGAACAATAATGTAGAATGATTTTTTTTCTCCTTCATTCAGTATTTATATTCGGTTTCTCTTTACACTAAAAAGAAGGTACTGAAAAGTTACATGAAGTGAATTCAAGTCAAAGGTGTTTAACGTATGTGAAGGAAATGAAGCTTAGATTTCAAGCAGTGATCAATGAAGTATAGTATTGTATGATCATTACTGAGCAATAAAGCAGGAAAGGAATTATCACAAGGATGTATATGCCATTCATCATACCCTTTTAGTACCCCTTTTTCTTGCTTGCTTTCTTTTTATTGTCTCCTATGTTTTATGTTCTTTGATCCTATATATGGGAACGAAGTTCCCTCCTTCTGTCTGACATTTTCACCTACTATTATACAATGCCAGCTTAGAAGAGTACTTCGGGGGAAGAAAGTCTATATACTCTGTGCTTTAAAACTTTGAATAGAATTAAAATACCTTATGCTTCAGGTTTTGTAAATTTTGTGAGAAATCCTGCCATATTGCATCTATTCTGAGCACTGTCAGAAAGTCAGTGGCTTTGCTGAAAAACAAACATTGAAAACAGGAATAAAACATCAGCTCTAGATTTGATGCAAGTGAAAATTCTGTAATATCAAGACATAACCTGCACATTATTTGCTTCAGATGAACAGTGGGGAGGAGGCATCAGGGTTTCTTGAATTCTGTTTGTTTTTTGCCCTAATCAGTGACCAAGGCTGCCAAATATTTATCCCTGTATATTATACAAAAGTAATTAACTAGCCTTGAGTTGTTCTGCATGTTAAGATTGAGAGCCTGAGATGAAAGACACAATGCTATAAATGCCCTCTCATGGCTTCTCAGGACAACCTTCCCTATGTTCTGGCACACTTTGCTCGGATCTGATGTTGGTGTTGTCCAGTGAATCTGGATGGACATCAAGCCCTGAAGGGATGCATCACAGCAGGCCTTCTGCTGAGGCAGTGAGGTTAAGAATAATCAATTCAGGGCTTGAAGCGTAATGTTAAGCAATGCAAACTGAGACGTAAATTATTAAAGTTTTTGTTTGATGATGAGCAAGTGCACAGGCCTGTTCTCAGAAGGAAGGGTGACTCAGCTGTATCCTTGAATTGATGTATCAGGCTTCAGTGACATCCTAAGATTTGATGACAGGTCCATTAAGGAGAACAAAATAGTAATTTATAATTTCTGGAATAAATTAGCATGTACTATTATGCCCTAGAAGCTTTTTCTTTGTGGGTTTGTTTTTTTCAGGTTGTTTTGGTTGGTTGTGTTTTTTCTTTATCTTTTTTCTTTTTCTTTCTTTTTTTTTTTTTTTTTTTTTTTTTCTTTTTTTTTTTTTTTTTTTTTTTTTTTTTTTGTGGTAAATAGCATTTAAAAGATATTTACAGCTTCATTCAAAAGAACAGAACTTTGAGGAATCTGCCTTGAAATGTTCTTAATTAAGATGCAAAGAAATTTATCGCAGTGCACTGTGTAGATATTAATCAGCGTAGGTGGAAAATGAGAACATACATGATTAGTGATAGTATTTTACCTTCAAACCTTGAAAATGGCTTAAAATGAAACACTCTTAAATCCCTTGTCACCCCAAACAATATAACACACCATTTTGACTCTCTAATTACCAAGCCTAATTTGTTACTTTCAAAGGGGAGCACAGCAGCCTATGAAGGCTCGCAGGACTCTTTTGAAAAGAGCAATGCAGTATAATTAAAATGATCAAGTGGATCTAATTCCGGTTGGGGGGGAGATGTCTTCCCTCGTAAGGTTACTTCAAATTGAATTGGAGTTGGCATATATAGCCTTTAATGAGGTAACATCCCCAGATAAAACATCTGACTTGCTGTTTATTTTAGCCTACATTTATTTGCAGGCTTTTATAGTAGGAGAGCTCTGTCTAATGATCCTACAAACCTGAGTGCTGCTTCCAGCATAGAAACTGGCCTGCTGCATGGCTGTGGGAGAGCATTACACTCTCGATGCTGAAATTGGTTTATGTATGTTTCTGATGCATCCATCACTGTGACAATTATGCTTGAGAAAAAGCAAAATGCAGAAGTGATGCTCCTTGTATCTCTTTCCGTGGGTAGTGGTGGTGAAAGCATTAAAGAGGCCATTTCCTTCCACTGTCTGCCTCTATAGGGTAGCTGTGTCACAGCCAGAGTTGACCTTCAGCTAGCTTTTGGACAGAATTTTCCTGGTAAATACTTTCCAGCCATATTTTTCTGGGCTTATACAGATGTGATTTCCCAGTAGACACCCATCTGCCAAAACGTTTCCTGTTCATTTATGAGCTGATAGTGTCTGTCTTGTGGGGCTTGGTTTTGGGGATGGGTTGGTTATTTGTTGGTTGTTTACAGAGTGAGGGGGTGTTCATTGGTTTGGTGTAGTGTCCCCTCCACCCCTCACCCCAAGTAGTGAGCATGAGTGTGCATTGTTCTGGGCTTTAAACTCCTGTATGAATATAGTTCTGTCTGTTCCTTGTTAAAGATACAAATACCTAATGTGGATAACTTCCTGATCAAAACACTTTAGATTGACTATAGTAGGAGATTTCTTGTTTTGTTTTGACTCTTCTGGGTGTTTTATCTTATAATGCCCTATAATAATAAAGCCATATGAATCCTCAGCTTATTATTCATATTCCTCTGTGTGCCACGAAGGAGGAATCATGGAGCCTCGCATTTTAAAATAAAAGGTTCTGTGAAGATGAAGCTTGGTCGAAGATGAGCCTTGGTAGTGAATCCCATGGCAGGAGGACAGCGGGGAGAGGGAGGCAGGGAGTGGCCACCCCAGGGATGAAGTTCAACGGGGGTAATGCTCCTTTTGTTTCTGGGCAGATCTTTACACTTTCACCCCCACCTATTTGTTTTGACCCATGTATTGGCAGGGTGGGTAGGCTGCAATTGATAGATACCTGAGCTCAGAGGAGACAGAAGCGGGTGCCTGAGGGACACTTCCCTACTTAGCTTGGTGGTGGTTTTGTGTGGAAAGGCAGTACTAGTTCTGTGACCGATTGGTATCACCTGGGAGAGCAGAGGTTAATGTTTTAAAGGAGGAGGAAAAGCTGTTTGTATGCAAGTGACATTGAAAGGAGATATGAATATTTTAATACCCATGGTCAAGGCCAGTGGGTTATACTACACGCACATGTTCCATTTTGACTGGACCCCTTCTGAGCACCATTTGTCTGGACTGTGGAAATATAGCAGAGGTCTGCATCAACAAATACATTATAATCTTCCTCTCTCCCTTTTCTCATGTACATAGTGAAACTTTTTAAAAAGAAGGGGCCAGAAAGAATTGGATAATGATACATGGCTTCTTACTGTTATCATCTTAGCAAGCCAGTGTTGCCTGTGATGTCTGATGTGATTGTAAACTAGTACTGTATTTTCTATGCAGATTGAAAAATGCACATCAGCAGAATTACCAGCATCTCTAAAGAAGGCTTTTTCTAATGTTGTTGGTTTTTTTTTCTGTTGATCTTGAACAGCGTTAGCAGCATTTGCAACAGAAAACAAATCAAGAGTAAGCCTGAGAAGGAACCCCCCTGCTTATGTGGTGGCTGTTTTTTGCCGTGGCTTGGTTTTATTGTATCATGCTCAAGAAAGATACAGTTAAAGAAAGAGTGATACCGTCTACAGCCTTCTGAACTAATTACTTTCCCACTACTCAGTTAAAAGCTGACATAGGTAGCTGCAGTAAACCAAAAGTGCGTGTGTGTGTGTGTGTGTGTGTGTGTGTGTGTGTAGAATATTAGTAAACATTTCTAATATGCTAGTCCTGCATCCACTAGCCATTTATTAGGAGCTTTTGATGTCCGGTATGCTCCAAATTATTCATGTAAAATGTTTGAAAAGAAGTGCAGTAGAACAGAGATGGCAAGTGCAAATTATGAAACAAAAGTATAAAACAGATCTGTATAATTCAGTAGATAGAATATTCTGTGGATATGTAATTCGTCTGTAGATCAATAATTCAGTGCAATGTAATTATTTTGTGCATTCTGTATTTTTTAATTTCTTGTGTACAATTTGATGTAGATAATAACAAGAGTAGTGTTCACAACTCTGCTTCATAATAGTGTAAAGCCTGTACTTGTTGATAGGAAAAATGCTGTGTAAAACAAGTGGATTAAACTAACATTTGAAATCTTTTTGTTTCTTTAACATGTCTAGCAACTACTGAGCCAAGTATGTAGAAGCCTTTACCCTCCTAGGTCAGATTCCAGCAAAGCCGTCTTGCTTTTATAGAATAATGCCATACGGCAAACTGACTCAGCTTTAAGCACCGCATATGGTCCCGAGGGGAGAAATTACCCATCCAAATGACGGGTGGATGGCAGGCAGGCAAGTTAGAATGTAGCTGCAGTGTGCTCATATTCTGTTTCACTAGGGCTGCAAACATTCAGAATAGCTGCTTGGTGTATTTGAATTTGATCCTCATAACAGTAAGGAGCATGAGGGGATTGGAAATAAAATAAGAACAATAGCTATTTCTCTTTACGCTGCTTCTGTAAAGTACTTCTGATACATTGCAGGGAATTAATGTCTTTTGGCATGGTTTATTTCATTTTCCAGAGTGGATCTGGTAAGTGAATGGGAATCAAATACAATTATAATAGCCCATTTCTCTTCCCTAAATAAAGTTTGGTATGCTCATATTAACTCGTATGTCAGTAGTTGCTTAGTTCACATGAGTAAAAGTCAGTTTATAATAGCTGGGAATTTGACTAATTTTCTCATACTGGAGCTTTTCTTGGGAACCTACAGCAGTAAAGAATCCTAGTTGTGTTTCAGTCGACATTAAGTGAGTAGAACAGCAGAAAGTGAATTACACATTCTGCACTCTGAAAGAAACAAGAAGTAAATATCAAGCCCTAAATGATGTGTTAAAAAACAGAGAAAACATTTTGGGGACAAAACCCCAGCCATTTTGTTAATTTGACAATTCTGTAACATATACTGTAATTATCATAAAATTTGAATTAACTCAGCCATGTTGTTTGATAAATTCATTAGCTGAAGTGCATTAGTGGTAGCTGTCCTGCAGTCTTGCACTGGTCAAACACTGTCTTTCATCCTACCTGTTTGGTTTGTGGTTTTTAAAAAAAAATTCTGTTACTCTGTTTTACCTTCTTACTGTACAGTTGTAAATTTGGGTGAGCTGGCAAGGTGATTATTGGTCATTGTCTAAAGAAAACTATGCTACAGTGAGTGGCAGAGTCAGTGTAGTCACTGAGGGACTGCAGTTGGAGTTGGGGCTGAGACTTCAGGTGAAGAAGGCAACCAGTGAAGTTCTTTCAGGAGGGCTGCTCAGATCTGAGAGGTTCAGGATGGCAATATGCCCTCTCCCAGCTAATCTCAGTGGCTTTTCTATTCCTGGCTGGTTGTCTGCTGGATACAGTGCAGGAAGCCTCCTCTTGCAGGCCGGGGTCTGAGAGCCGCTCCCTCTCCAGCACCCCTGCTGAGGTGCACAGGATCTGCTTGATCCTGACAGCAAACCTTTATGAAGCTGTGAGATAGATCGTGACACGTTTCTTCCTGTCACAGGCATGACCAAGTTTTTCAAGTGATCTTTCCTTTGAGTAGCAATTTACTGAAGAATTCATATGCTGCTTTGTTTTGTTTGCATACATTTTAATTTCCGGGGCATTCAGTCTTGATTTTTATTAGCAGGCAAACTGGCGAGTGAAACCTTTCGGTTCAGTTGCATGTATAGCAATGTTGACTCCTCCCAAAATCTTAGAATGTGTAAAAACTGTAGAGTATACAGATTTTTCAGAATTTGTCCAGATGTGTGAGTAGTGTTGAAATGTTAAAGAATTTACATCACCTATTGAGGGGCAGAATGTAGCATGCTATTCGTATTGCCTTGGTTTTTGAACTAGAAAGCCATTTTTTGCACTCCTTGTGCAGTACTTGTCAAGTCCTAGAATTAACTGAGTTTAAGGATACTTACATTTCTAAAGATTCATACAAAACCAATAAATTTGTAGGTATTGTAGGGAATAACACCTGTTTCAGTGCACGCTTGAGCAATTGTCATTCTCATAGTCTTGAGTAAATAACTGCACCATCGTGGAAACTTTTCAAAGAAATGCATCTAACTGAAAAAATACTGTGGGTTTGGACCAGCCTTTTTTTTCCCAAGTTTCATATGCTGTGTTTGCAGTGAAATGAGCATATTTCTGAAATAACACTGTCATATGCAAAATAGATTTTTAAAAAAATTAATTTATTCAGAAAAATGTTATTTATTTTAATAAGCAGAATCTTGTATACACTGAAGTATCAAACCTAGGCTTCAGTAATCATTCAACACCTTTTTCCCATCCCCTAGTTGCACACTGTGTGATTCCTTCAAGTGTTTATGGTAAATATTACTGTGACTGCGAAGTGTTTAGGTTCTCTCCACCTCTCTTGTTGCATTGAACTCCTGTATTATCTGCACCCATTCTTCTTTTGGGGGAACAGGGGGTGGGGGAGTCAGTTCTCTGATTTCAGTATAGCACCAGCTTGAAGTTGTGTGTTTTCTTCTTATTGAAGTAAAGCTAAAAGCTGATAAGACAAGTCTTTAAAATCCTGTTTTAGACTGACTACTAGATTATATGCTTGAAAGGAACTGAATAGGTATCTTTTACTGATGACAACCAGGACAGATAGAATTCAGTTTCTAGGTTAACCTAATTTTTCAGGTTGCTTTCAAAAAAGCACTGCACTTGCAACCATTCAAAGGTATTACTGACCAAATCCATGGAAAGGAAATTATTTGTAAAAAAGGCACAACAAAAAATTACTCTAAAAAATGTTACTGAGTTTTTATATATTTTTCTCTTAATTTGATTTGTTTTACTGCTGAAACCTCCCTCATTGGAACTTAAGAACATCTCTAGACTTGAGTGTTTTATTTACATTTTAGACAGATGGTAGAGGGAAAAGAGCAAGGTTTTTTACATGAATTGCAGAATGAGATGGAGGAATTTGTGCATGCTGATTTAATATCTGCATTGAAAACCTTTATGTTTTAATTTCCAGGCATTTGAAAGTTTCATTAGCTTACTTAATAGCCAGTACTGATGCTTTCTTGTATTCACAGAGTGCTTGATGCTCATACGTACTGGTTATTATGAACACTTGGGTGACTCGTAACTCCTTCCTTTTTCTCACCCTGAGAACAGGCTGGTATTTGTCAGAGCTTTTCATTTGCATGTTCCTATTTCCAGTGAGGACACACCTAATAAAGATTTTTTTGTGTGCTTGATTTACATACTCCCACATTTCTGAATGTCTACATACAGTTAGCATTGCATAAAATCCATTGTCTTTTTTTTTTTTTTGAAGAGACATTGCTATCTCTTTCTGGAAAGAGCTGGGGACTGTTTGAACTCTTGAGTTCTACCACATGTCTTTTCACACATTCCTAGTGGGGACCTGGAAGAAAGCTATTAGTACTTCTGTATTGTAGATACTTAATCCCTTTGATGTCTTCTGTCTTGGTTTGAAAGACAGGCGTCTGTTTAAGGGAGGCAGAAGCCCCCTTTGAAATGGGAAATGCAACCCCCTTCCCTCCGGATTATTATAACTTTGAAATTAAGAGGCTTTCAGGCGAGGATATGAGAGACAGGAATAACAGTTCTTTACTAATATATATATATAAAACAAAANAACAGCACAGTCACCGAGTGCAGCCTTCTCGGCTGCCAGGCAGCTTCCCCTCCTGGAGCAGCGCTGGTCACAGCCGGCAGCTTCCCCTCCTGGAGCAGCGCTGGTCACAGCCGGCAGCTTCTCCTCCTGGAGCAGCGCTGGTCACAGCCGGCAGCAGCGCTGGTGGCTCCCGGTGAGCAGGGCGGGTGCGATAGTTCTGGTGAAAACAGTGGTCCTGTGGAAAAGGGTCTGGTCCTCGCCTGAAGGTCCAGTGATGCAGCCTCTCATCCTCTGGAAGTCCAGCGGAGGGAAGCTCCCTTGTGCCTGAAAAACCTCTGATTATATCCAGGTGGGAAATGTTCAGTGCCTCCTCCCAGGCGGAGCATCTCACAATGGGGTGGTGAGGCACTGATGGGCCCATTAACAGGAGATAGTCCGGAGGGAGGAGACAAAGAAACACTGCCCTACCTGGTTTCACAGCTCACAAAGGTGGTAATAGAATATACTGCAACCCAGGACATCTAAGGCTGGTAATACCGTTTCAAAATTCCATAAAAACTGGTGTTTTCAAGGAAAACTTGAAATTACTAAGCTCATTCCTGAGGTGTGTTGCATAAACAATAAAATTACCCTGTGGTAGGTTTTCAGGGAAGATCTATCCTGGAAAAGTACAGCTTCTGACTGTCTTCTGCAATCCTGCATGGTTGGTGGGTCTGTGTGACTTCTACCCTACTCTACTGTGTGGTCCTTAGGTTCAAGGTGTTCACACAAATGCTGGGCGGTTGTGCTGTCAGAGCCCCGTCAGATGATCCCTAGTACATGTTACCTAGAGGTGGGATCTTGAGCAGATTGCTTTCATGGTCAAGAGAATTAGGAACCTGATTGCCTGAGCCTGGTGGTGGATTTCACATGGAAGCTCTTGTGTGTCGGTTTGTAGAGAGCTCATTTATCACCCGTGTTAATAATTCCATTTTGGACAGGCCTTATGGCTGTGTGCTGAAACATGGGTGTGTTTTTCTGCTCTCTCCCTTGTAAGTTTTCTGAGCCAGTGGTTCCAGTGAAGGCTTGGAACCTTTGTCTCAGTGTTTTCGTAGAGGAAGGCAAAAGAGTGACTGAGTGACTCAAATAACTGACTACTTTGCAATGGCCATGGTACAGTTCTTGAGAGGGGAATATGCTTTTATGCAAAATGCTCTTCTTGCTATTAGACTGACAGGAATCACACCTTGAAAGATCATTTCTTGTGCCTACGGTTTACATTTATCTGACCACAGATCCCAGTTTGGTCAGATGAAGAGCCTATTTGAGCTGATTTGTCTTTTAAGGGTATTTGGAACCTCTGCCTTGACATTTGCAAGCTTGGTGCTGCTCAAAGGATCTTCCTCATCTTGAAGCAGGGATTGTGTGAATATCCTTTCTTGCTCAGCAGGGTAGTAGTGTGTCTATGCAAGTAAACCAAGAAAGAGTCGAAGAACATCTTTCCTAAATTGGGTTGCATCTCTGTATTGAACAAATTTGAACCTTCCTGTTCCAGGAGAAGAATCAATAACATCCAACGGGGTACTCACCTATTTTAAAACCTACCTTTTTTGAATAGCATGTTTAAATGGAAAAGCCAGCTCCTCCCAAAACTTCACACCCCAGTGATCAAAAGGAAAGGGAAAGGGGAATGCTTACATAGTTGTAAGCAAGATCTGTATTTCCACTGGCAGTTTAAAATAACTTTGCTGTTGAACTTGTTTATGAAAATAGAAAGGTGAAAAGGGCAGGATTGCTGGTAAAGTCCTTTTCTCTCTATTGACCTCTTGGAAAAAAGTTATAGTAGGCACTGTTTTGTTTCAATTAAAAGGCTGTCCTCCCATGCTGTTCCTTAATCCTTGTAAAGAGCTGTGACGCAGTCCTATGTGTATGGGGCCCATAAGGCAAACTTACCTAGGACACTGAAGTAAGACGGGGACAACATAAAGTAAGCAAAAAAAAAAAAAAAA
>VZRR01010895.1:319090-350736 GCA_013398015.1 Oreocharis arfaki | reverse complement strand
CAACACAAAGTAAGCAAAAAAAAAAAAAAAAACAAGCACCCCAAACCCTCCTTTTTCATCATTTTTCGATGATTAGAGAAAATCAGATTTTATGTTTATTTAAATAGATAGTTCTATGTCAATAGCACACGTGCTGCTGGTCTTCCCCTGCTATTGTTAGTGTAAAATACCTATCAGTTGCATCTCCTTTATGTCCTGTAGGCTGAAGAACAGAAAGTTTTGCATTAAAAATAAATAAATCATGGTATACCCTGGGAGCACTTTTTAATGCTGACATTTCTCTCTCTGAATATTTTATGTCGGCACTGTACAGTGGCTAACACTTGACTTTGCTTTCCTGTAGTTGGTACATTTTACCTGTTCTCCTCAAATTATTTTTTCCCAACATATGAGAAAAAACTGTACTGTTGATGGGTGCTCCAGCCGTTGGCTTTCCCGTGACACTACGAAGGGTTGTAAGAGCCGAGTGTAATCCATGTAGCTGCTTTGCTGTTCTCAGCCTATGTATTTTTAGACTGTGGCTCTCTGTAAATTCCATTCAAGCAGTATTACTTGGAGGGAGGGCATGAAAAAAACCTCCTTACCAAGTATTTTTCTTCCAAACTTCCCTTTCCATCCATAGAAGGATATTTTTTTATGGTCAGCAAAACACTGTGAATTTGTGCTAATGCATGTTGTGCCTTTTGTGTTTCAACATTTTAAGCTGTGGGGTATTTTTAGAGTGAAGAGGTGGACAAGAGCTTTGTCTCCTGTTCAAATAGAGAAGTTCAGCATATGGTTTCACTAGTTACAGATTTACCATTGGAAGAGGTAAGTAGGATTTAGCACATTACGCTGTCATTCTCCAAAATATTTAGAAAAATGAACGGCAAGAAGGAGCAAATCTGAAATTTCTGAGTAGTTGTGACAATTTAGATAAGGAAATTTAAACACTTGAAATGTAAAGAAATGTGCATGTTTGCTAGAGACAATATATACCCTAGAGGAAGCAGAAATAAATCTGTGAAGTGTAATTGCAAGGCAGTCTTTTCCCATTTAATTGATATCTAAACATTGGCTAACATGGATCTTTGCCATTGAACTGACATTAACGACCTTGGTTAACTTGGTTTTGAGCTTTTTATTTTATTACACTGGTTTGTTTGTTTTATGTTAATTTCACTTTAGTGCTTGTGTCCTTGTAAAATAGATTTTTTTTCTTTTTAAAAACAAACATCAAACATCCAGAATATCTGTTTTGTTTTAATATTTAAACATTTACACACATCTTGGGCATAATTATATATGCATTTTATAGCATGAAAAAGCAAACCATATTGATTGTAAATCCTAAACATCTGCACTGCAAACCAAAACCATACATTTTTTGTGCACCTTGCTTTTTTCTAAGTTTTTCTTCTCATCATACCTTGAATATTTCATTTTTATTAAGTAATTGCTGGCATTGCTTTTGGCTTACTCCACATCTTTTTTTTAATTTTTATTTTATTCCTTTAAATTCCTTCTCTTTTCTCCCCTCTGTTCTCTGTATTGGTGACTTGTTTGGAATAAACAAACCTTAAGACAGGCTTTTGAATCACAGATCTGTTGCTTCTACAGTCAGGTGGGTGCAGTGAGCGGGGCACAGCACCCGAGGGGTTCTGCTGGAGCAGTGACCTCTGAAGCATCAGTGTCCTCCCTGCTTCCACATGCAGGCACGTGCCCCGCTGTACCTGAAGGGATGAGCTTGTGGGGGTTTCCAGCTCTGTCCTTACTGTCCACTGACGCACATCGCCATTAGTACCCTGCGCTGTTGCTGTAGCCCTCAACTGAGGAGGGCAAATGGCTCCTGGTGCACAGCAACTTGCTCACGTGTCTGTGCTTTGCTTTCCAGGGCTGGGCACTTGAATTCGGTTAGGTGGCTTCTCGCTGTCTTTGGAATAGGCAGAGGGATGTGCTTTCTGCCCTGAATGCCATGTACCACCTGGATTACATTAATGCCCATCAGCTGTTAATGATAGTGGCAGCTGTAGTTTAGATGCATTAAAGTACTGTTGGCAAAAGGAGCGCGTCCCCCCCAGTCAGTATTCTAGTTTTTCTGTAAAGCAATCCATATGTTTACTTTTCCTCGTTTTAGCAAGCTTTGAGATTGTCACAGTATTTTAATCAGCTGGGAAATTGTTCACTGTAAGGGAAATGGCTGCACATAAAGCTTCTTCACATCAGCAGCAACATTCTGCTGCCTCAGGACACCTGGATATGGTGCTGATGGGAAGAAATATTCCAAAATTTGCCAAGCAGAACAGCTAGACGCAGCCTCATTTCTTTTCTCTCTGTCCATTCATTGTCTTTTATCCATCAGTAATCTCAACTGTGGCTGAACTTCTGCTTATATATTTGCATTTTTATTCAGTCTTTTACTAACTCTTCTTCATCCAAGGTTTTGAGGTGGTTGGGGTTGAGGGGGGTTTTTTTGTGATCATATGTATGGATTCATGTATGTATCTGTGCTTACAAGGCACAGTGAATTTACAGTGAGAGAGAAAACGTGTGCTGCCACTGCTCATTTGTTGTACAGTTTTAGTTGTGATGGAACATCTGATGAAGTTGCCACACAACAGAGCAGCTTTAGAGCTGCCTGAAGAAATTTTATTCTCTGTCATTTCTCTTCCATTCCTTCTTGTAATCTTCCACAAGCTTTGTCTAGTAAAATGACACAAAAAGCCTGTTTTGATCCATTTAGACACTCAAGCATGAGGACGTCATGTTTGGACATGTTGAAGAGGCTGTTGTAGCCTGTTCTGTTCCAGTGATGGAACCAGGGACCACTGTAGGCAGCTAGATCACATAGGTCTTTTCATAGACCGATTGAGCTTGGTCTTTAAACTGGTTGCCTTACCTGCAGCTGCTCTGCTCTGTTTGGATAGCTGCTCCAGTATTTGCCCAAACTCATCTCTTCTGTGTTTTTGTTTTTATTTTTATACATTTGTCTTTGAAGTAGATTATCTGCAGCCTTCACAGTGAGGTGTTGTCTGTCAACACTAATTAGGCTTCTGCAACAGGTGGGAGTTAGAGTGCATCTGGACTTCGAGCATTTCAGGTGGTGCAACTGCATTGGTCAGTCCTGGATGTTTGATGTTTCAGTGGATGAGAGCTACTGGGGTTTTTCGTTGTTCCTCTGTTCTTGTTTCCTCGTGAAAGGTGTGTGTTCCTAGTCTGTTGAATTTGTAAGCCATATTTGTTAGTGCTGCCATCAGACTTTAATAGGTCAGTGTACTACAAACAAACATTACATGGCATGAAATGTGGAGGTACAGATGCATCCTGCACTTAATGCCCCCCATCGCCTCCCAAATTGTTGTCCCACCAGCCCTAAACCCTTTCATTTAAAGTTATTTCCTTGGCAGTATTCATAAGTTCCTTCAATATTCTTTTATGCTGTAGAATTTAAAAATCGAATGACCGAAATCTACAGATGACACATTTCTTCAGAAATCACTTAGTCATGGGTGTTCAGCCACATACCAGAAACTACATTTGTAAATGACACACAGAATTTCTAAATATGTTTATGAAACATGGGGTTAGGGCTTAACTGATGAAGTCCCACAAGTGTAAGTGTGGGACTTTCTAATCACTGTTTACCTTCTCTAACTGGTCTTTATCAGTTCTAGGGGGGGTGGCGTTAAGTAATTAAGTTTTTAAAACAAATTTCCTTACTGATAACAAAGAACAAGAGTATCTTGACAGCACCTGTATCTTTGTGTTTCCTGATACAGAAGTGACCCTGTTGCAGCAATACGACAATGTGAAGTTTAGGGAGAATAGCATCATTCAGCTTTTGTTGGTTGCTTGCTTTTGTGATTAATGCATTGTTTTGTTGAAAACAGTTTTTGAAAGACTGTTTCTTCTTATAAATATACTATTTTCAAATACTGTTCACTCGTGCTTTAGATGCCTGTGTTTTTATTTGTTTAAGTGTTGCTTCTGATTTTGAGCATACGATAAAGAATTTTGCTGTTTCTGGTCTAAGACGTGGAGACATTCAGCTCTTTACCTCTTTATCTCGACTTAATGCCTACTGGAAATCCTTAATGAAAAATGGGGTTTATTTTTCAGGAGATACTTGGTAAGTTTTTTGTATACATTTTGATGTAATTTGCTGAAGCAATGTCAATTTGTCTTTAGAGGTAGGTACTGGCCACTTTTTGCTTTAGACTGTTGGGCACTGCCTAAATAGATTTGTAGTCTTGTTTTTCATATATTGAAGACAGTAATTTAATTTTTGGAAAATGCATCATAAAAAAGTTGTCCTCAATATGTACTCATATTAGACTGTCGAAATCACTGTGTTTAAATGTAAATAAAACAGCCAATTTTGACTTGGAGGTATGATTTATGAATTCTTGTAGATGTCTTGGCTCAACGAAAGTTCAAATAAGTTTCATTGCAGTTCTTGTTACTAGCTTTCTTTCTTCTGAATTTTATATTTCCACTTTTGTGCACTAAATATGTTTTGAAATTAAGGAAGTTGTGGAATTAGTTTGAAGCTGCATTAACTGGTTTGGGACTATATTTTTGAGATTACTAGCATAAATCAAGAATGCTGATATAAATGATTCTTGGTAGTTATAAAGTTGGGTTTGAGTTCTAATACAAAATTACCTATAAGAACATAAATTAAGGTTTGTACTCTCCACAGTGCGCAAGTGTAACTTGTGCAAATAAAATTCTAGATTCTTTGCTCAGAGATAGACAGCTTTTTTGAGTTGCAAAATTTTCTATTTCGGCAAAACAGCTTCAGACTTAGAGGTTTATGTGACACACCTTTCAAGAAGCAAGACACAGGGGAAATTGAGACTTTTACACACAAGGCTGGCAAACTGTAGCATTTCTTTCTAAATATTGTTCACATTTATGCTCACAGACAATTAAGTGAATTCTAGACTTGTGAGATGCAATATGAGAGAAACTGTGTATTGATAATGTAATGTCTGATACAAAGTCCCTTGCAATGAATGCAAAGGCTGCCATTGACTCCACTGAGCTTTTATCTGGCTCTATAACGATCTGTTAAGAGAGGCTCTTTCTTAAATAGAAGCAATAGGTTTCCTTGTTTTTTGTACTGCTGTTCTTAAGTGAAGCACTTCATACTTCAGTGTGGTGTGGTCAACTGTAAAGTGTCTTTTTTCTGGCAGTAATTAGGTAGGTGTTTTCCCTTTTACAACAATTTTCTGTTTCTGTGATTTTAAAAGGTATTTGATTGCTACAATAAAAATTGTCAATGCTTTTGGTCCCATTGCAACCCTTTGCCTCAGATAATATACCGAATATTTTTGGATCAGGCACAAGGTTCATGACTTAAAAGTCAATTGGACATTACCTGTCTTGTCTGAAACAAGGAAGCCCCAGTTTCCACTGGACTGAGTTGGGGTATGCCTTTTTTCTGATACCTGTGACTTTTATATGGATAGATAGCCCAGAAGAAAGTCAGTTAGTTTGAATTCATCTCTACAGCTAATAGTCTCTTCTGTCTTTTGTGTATTTCTTACTACAGTCCTGATCCAGTTTTAATGTCAGCAGGTAATTCATTTCTGGTGGAAACAAGCATCATCTGTCTGCAAATCCAAACCAAAACGAAGCATTTTACCACAAGTAGCTTCACTGCAGTCAACCAGCTTGTGCTCCCAGAGCAGCTCGCTTGCTGTTGCTTAACCTGAGCAGCATCCCAAACGGGGAGCGTGTATTTTTAAATGCAGTTTTGCCCCTTGTGCATATTCTGTGTCCGCTTTCGTGTCAGCGAGCGCGGGGTGAGCAGAAGGCCGGCGCGAGGGCCACGCGGGCTGCAGCAGGAGGCTTCTCCAGTGGGCTCCCATCTGTCGGGGCTGCGTGCTGATAAAGCTTGCGGCAGCTGGCTCGGCTCGCCGCTAATCCATTCATCCCGGCTGTGGATCAGAAGGTGGCCTGTCCCCTCCCGGAGGCCTGTGGACCTTGGAGAGTTGCCGTAGCCTCTGAGCAGTCCCACTGGAGCTGGCAGCAAGGATAATGACAGAGCACACGCAACCTGAGCGAGGGGCATGTGTGGCGGCTGTGGGGCATTGTGCCGGGGACAAAGCCGCCTGCTCTCCTCCCAACTGACCTGTTGTGCCTTCGTCAACAGCAGTGTGTTCGCAGTTGAAGTGCTAGCTATGGGTGGAAGATCATTATTAATGTGTTACTTGGGGAGGAACTGTGAAGTCCTGGAATATTTTTCTGCGTGTCGTGCAACTCGTTGCGCACAGACTGCCGAGCAGAGTTAGCCGCTTGGAGCTCCAGATGGCACCGACGACTGTGAGAGACCACGACTGTATGTGATCTTTCCTACTGCTTTTTGGTGTAGGCGTATTATTGCTGTTACAAATAATTTATGAGTATAGTGGTTATTTAAAACCATGTAGTAGGTTGCACTTTCATCCCCTATCGAGGATACATAGCTTGTTAACTGACAAAAATAGTGAGATAATTCCTGCCCTAAAAATTTACAGCCTTTTGTGCTCAAAATCTGTCGTTGAGCCTGGAAGGTCTGAGAGGAGGATTGCTGAGAACAGGAGACGCAGCAGAAGATAAGAAGTTCAGAGAGAACACAGGAATAGAAAGATGACGGGGGAGCGTATGCACGGCAGAGTAGCGTAAGAGCTGAAACGCTGTAAAATTGTCCAGCAAGTAAGACCTTGTAGCTGAGGGATGGAATCTTCAGTTATCTCTTAGGAATGGCAGCTCTTTCCTATATTAAAGAGGACCTGAGTATTTTGTGAAATACAGGATTGCCATGCATCTGAACAATAAAAAGGAAAGATGTAGGCAGGAGTGATTAACTGGCTTGTTCCCTGTCATGGTTCCCCAGTCAGTAGAACCAGCACATCCTCAGCTACCACATTCTCTGCAACAGCCTCAGTAGTTGTGTAGCATTTCTGTTTATTTGATAACTTCCCAAAAAAAAGAAGGAAAAAAGATAAATCTCAGAAGTCACAAAGTAATTAAGCAGCTCGGAAGAAATTGGTTCTATCCCAGAGAAGAGGTGCCTGAGAATTTAACAGAATCCTGATCTAATGATTGGCATCAGTCGCAACAAATGCCTCTGAGGCAGTGCAGAAGCAAAATGGACACATGCTACTGCTTGATTTGATTCCCTAGTCAGTGGTTGACGTGACCTTCCTTCCGTGCATATGACGTATTAGAAGATGCAGGACACAGCAAGCTGAACTGACATGGAGGATGCAGCATAAAGAGAACAAAACAAAAACTGCTCAGAGCTCGGTCACAAGCTTTTTACACCAAAGTTTTTTCACAACCAAAGTTGCAGAGGCTACAGGGAAACCAATGTGGTATTCACAGATGTCTTTATTTGAGCTGAGAGGTGGCTCATCTTCACAGATGAATTTAATATGATATTTAAATGAATACATATACAGTAACAGAGAATAAATGGATTTTGCTCTCCTTATTTATGATGAGATCCCTCTTCAGAGGTATACTTTAAATGAATCATTGTGTTGAAACCCTCATAAAGTAGGACTCAGTTGTAAAGCAAGCATAAATAGAGCACACAGTGCAAAATATTGGGAGCAGAAGCTTGGATAGGAAAATCACATTCACAACTTGGTGGACAGGGCTCCATGGTTTTGTAGCTCTGCAATGAGCCCAGCTCTGGTTTGCTTCAGACATGACTATCTATCTCAAGTAGCTAAACTGCAGTCCAGACTTACATGAACAGTTAAGCTCTCAATACCTTAAATACACTGTGGAAATACGGATAGATGAAACGGAACGCTGGATAAAATTGGATTTGGCATAGTAAATTTATATAGACTTTTTAGGCTTGTGCTATTTCTGTGGGACACTGTTCTGTTTTGACTCTAATTTTAGTTCAGAGAACTTGTTTGATTTCCTTTTTCACATCCATATGTGCTCATATGGTGAATTTATAGTCTTTTTACTAGGTTTTCATTATGTTAACTCTAATTATTATCGCACTGTGGAAGCGGTGCCATAGTTCATACTGAGATATAAGTTCTTATGCTTATTCAGTAGAAGTGGGGTTTTTTGTTAAACATTTCAATATCAGGACTTAGGAGTTTAAAACAATAATATTTTAGAGGTATGTAAATGGATGCAAGAGGAAGGCATGGTAAAATCTCTGGATATGAGATTTTTTTTCTGGATTAATCAAATAATTCAGAATGTCCTGAAATTTCCTACCATTGAAATAGAATTTATATTAATATACACTGCAGATGTTGAAATACTCTATTTAACTAATAAAGAAGTTTAAAAACCACTGAAAATAGCTTCCTAAAAGAATGTATTATTTTGTTCCCTTTTAGTGACTTGATGGCTCCCAGTACATCTTTTAAATATGTGCAAGAGGTTCTTTCCCTTTGGGGGCTTGTCCATGTGCTGTATTTGTCATTATCTTCTGTCCTGAAGGTGAGACTGGAATGGGAGCATCAGCTCTGACAGTGGCTTTTGCTTGCCTATCAGTGCCAAGGATTAAATTTCAAGTGCTCTGTGAAATGCCATGTTCTGAGGAGAGTCTGTTATGAAAAGCGGAGGATTTATACAAATACAGCTTGACAGTGACGTGTTTCTCTAAAAATACTGGCTGCCCTCTCCGTACCTCAGTTGTCTTCCTGGCTCAGTGGTATTTCTTTCCCCAAGGAATCAGTCTTTGGTGTGAAACACTGTGTCCAAGACTCCTAGGTCTCTTGGAGAGATGACAGAACATGAGAAGAAGCTCTCTCAGGAGCACACAGGAGAAGTTAGTGGAGGTGGGCTTATCACTGGGAGGGGATGGATAATAGGAGGAGAATGGTTGAGGGAGAAGGCTGATGGGGTGGCTGAGGGAGGATGGGAATAGTTTGAGCTCCAATGAAGCCCAAAAGGCTTTCTGAGAAGAAGAGTTTGAGTTGAGATCTAGCAGCAGAAGTTCATTTAGAAAAAGTGGAGGGTGAAAATGAAGGTGTGAACATGGAAAGGCACAGTGAGATATGTTCAGTGATCTTGCTGATGAAGGAGAGATAGAAGATGAGGTATTAGTTGATGAAGTTGTCAGGTAATTTTGTTTCCCATGTGGTGGAGGAATACATAGTGTGTCTCCTGTTGAGCACCTAGGTACAATAGCATTTTAATACTGGATAATTCTTCGTCACCATCCCTGGCCTTGCAGATGTTTTTGTGAAACCTCTCTCCCTCTAACACCAACGCGTGCATCCCAGAGCTTTTATGGAATGTTCTATGACCTGCCATAAGCTGGCCATGTGGTCTGGCAGTGGTCATGTCTGAGTGCTGCCTGCCCCGGGATTCTCACCAAATGTAGCATGATGAAAACTGATTTCAGTAAGAAAATGACCACGTGTTTGCAGTTTACATCAAGGCAGAAGGTAGTGTTTGTCACTTATTCTATAGCAGCATTTTGATGTTCCCGTGTTTGTATGGGTCGTTCTTACAGTTAAACTCCGGGATGTGTTACAGATGAGCGTTGATGTTTGGTGCACTTCTGAGCCACGACAGCACCCTTTTTTTGTAGCCTTACAGTTGCTCCTTCCTCACCAGTGTATGAAAAAAAATCTCTATATTGGCTTTTCTTTTGCAATGAAGAAGTAGGTGCAGGGAAATAAAACATAATTGCATTATTTGGTGGGCAGGCTTTGACCGAGCTTAAAGGCTTAAATGACTAGAAAAACCTACCTATTGCTGTGTTTGTTTTTTAATTAAAAGCTTGTGAATGGAAGATGTATCCTGTCCTGCTGCGTAATTAACAAAATGTGTTTAGTTTGAAATATAATAGCGTAAATGGATGAACAGAAGCAGAAACATCAAGTCTTGCAAGAAAGTCACCCAGGACTTGTGGTGTCTATTGATATTTAAAAGGAAACTGATGCAGTAGAAATAGATTCAGTTTTTAGCCTAAGGCTGAAACACAGATCTTTTCACCATTCACAACTTTTTAAGAGGATCCATTGGTGACTGCAGCATGCCTTTGAGGAAGGACAGACAGTTGCATGTATCACTTCAATATTTCTTGAAAAAAAAAATTGTCATAGACATATAGGGAACCATATTCTGTACTGGAACTAATACTTGTAATTCAGGGTTTATGTTTCTGCATTTGCTTAAAATGTCTTCTAGCTTGTCTTTTCTCTTCTGCCTTCGTACCCTTCTACCTCCCTTCCCACCCCTAACAAAGAGGGAAAAATAAGAGAGAACAGGAGAAAGAAACCAAGGAAACTCATTTAATTTGCTTTTGCATGTCTGTGTGCTCTGAAATAAACATGACAAGGTCGGCAGCACACAGAGGCACACCTCCTGGTGATGGAATAGCTCTGCAGCTGAGACCGATGAGGAACCTTTATGCTGTAATCACAGATCATCACAAGATCTGTTACTTGGTTCTGCACACAGCACATGGAGTGCTCTTTCTCCAAACAGGGACCTTCTTGCATTCAGTTCCCTGCCTGGAGGGTCACGCCATTACTTAGGAGCTTCTCACTTCCAGCTTAAGCACAGCTATTATTGTGAGGTTTTACCCATTTCTGCTTATGCCAGATTGACCTTTCTCTTACTTAGCTCTCTTTCCCATCATGTTTATCTTCTGATCATTTCAATTTACACAATTTATGTTACTGACAATTTTTTCATAGGTATGTTTCATCTGTAACTAAAAATGTTTGTAAAATATAGCAGTCTTTAATTTTTCTGCAGATTAGGTGTAGCTGTCTGTACAGAATAGTTCTGGAAACCATTCATAATGCAAAATTCAGTATTTCAGAACTGGTCAACTTCTGACATCCATTCTGCTGTCCTTTATTATTATGTTATTATCTATAGCATCTGATTCCC
Source organism: Oreocharis arfaki (assembly GCA_013398015.1). Taxonomy (NCBI): domain Eukaryota; kingdom Metazoa; phylum Chordata; class Aves; order Passeriformes; family Paramythiidae; genus Oreocharis; species Oreocharis arfaki. Next base: position 339,879 of record VZRR01010895.1, on the reverse strand, counting down.
AAACTGTTAAAATTTATTGTACCTTGGGAAGTGATGTGGATTAAATATGAATAAATACGTTTTTATATATAATGTTCTCTCTTCCCCTGCAGTGATTCTGTGTAGTAAGTGCGCACTGATTTTATCACTGGAGACCAAGTGTTTCGAGGAGCACATGCAATGTCAGGCTCAGGGTCCAACACACTGTTACCCGAAGTCATTCTTTACATGTTGTCTCTGCAAAACTTTATTTTACCCCTGTTTGAGAATTTCATTAGTGTTACTTCACATAAGTAAAAATATCTTGCTGATGATCGGTTACCCTACAGATAATTTTCATACACTACAAAGTGTGTGAGATACCTAAACCAGGTATTTCATGAAGAGAAATAGCAGATTTAAATGTGTTCTGCATTTAGAAAAACTAAGCACCAAAATCTGCAAGTTCAAGTCCAGGATAGTGACCCTGACTGCTCCAATTCTTGGTTTTGGAGGTAAAAGACTGGTGATGCCTTTTGATCTTGAGGTTTCTGGTTTCATACAGTTGTGAGAACATCCCACAGATGCTTTCTTTGTCTTGGGAAGGGCAAAACCGTTTCTAATTCCAAACTGTCTCCTTTTCTGCTACAAGTGAGCACCTTAGCAAAGCTGTTCCCACCTCAGGGGATTTCACTATCTTTTTTACTTAATCTGAATAGCTGTTTGATCAAACAATCTTACAGCCTTTCTGTAGGAGCATTTTATGCCTTAAGAGCTGGAGGTGTAACAATAAATGCCAAAAAGCAACAGGTTACCTCCATGCAGGCTTTAAAAATCATTGTAGAGGATGTGGATTCAGTAGCTCAAAGGCTGTGCAGCAGCATAGGTTTTAGACCATGTGTTGTTGTCTTGTCCTGATTACATTTTCAATCAGTATGGTTCTGTGCAACCCTTCTAAACCATGCAGCTTCATAAACAGACGAGAAGCCTAAAATCCTGCGTTCAGACTATTCCTTGATTTGTGAGGAGTGGTTGGTTCTTTTAATGTGCAGAGATATCTCAGTTTATGGACATATCCCAGCAAGGAAGTCTGTTCCTCAGGGCTGGACAGTCCCAACAGCATGAACCCTTCCTCTGTTTTTCTGTGACAGGTACTTGATTTTGATCAAAGGATCACATTTGGTCTGTGAGCACACAGGACTGGGGGAGCAGATAACAGGATGATGTGAAAGAGACAGGCATTTCTAGCTTATTTTAAAAGTTACATTGTTATATTGTGTGCTGATGGATAAACTCACCTCCATGCTCTTTGGCCTGACCTTCAATCCACAAGAATTTTTTCTTCCTTCATCTTACTGCAAAGGTGCTGTTCCTTTTGCAATCACCTTTTCTGGAAGTTGAAAGAAATCCGCGCCCTTATTGCTGGTGTTTCCCAGGCGGGCTGGACAGGGTGCTCCTGTAGCACATTCAGAGTTTCTCTGCAAAGTGGCTTTTTAATTCCTCTTAAACCCAGCTGTTAACAGGTATGGTTTTAACCTGCTTCCACTGCCAAGGCATCTTTGCATCTTCAATGTCAACAGGTTTGTTCCTTGACCCCTACCACGTTTGTGAGTATGAATGGGGCTTGTTCCTGGAGCTCTCTGCATTTACCCTTTGTGAATGTAATCACAGCGTTTGAAAACAGACATTACTTGCTGGTAACTGATGTTCTTTACAACAGCAGCACACATGAACATTCATGCTGTGCATTCCTCTTCGCCTCACTACACTATCTCCTGAAAGTCCTTTTGAAACTCCTGTCTTTGGGATATTGCAGTCGGATTAAAAACTGGCACGGTACGGACACGCTCCGGCTTACACCCACAGGGAGAAAGCATGAGGGAGGCCCAGAGCCGTGTGCCAGGCAGGTGCTGGTACAGGGCATCTGCTCCCAAGTGCCGGGGTGTATCCGTACCTGCTGTGGGGCTGTACCTGTGAGATGGGGGGATCAGGGAAATGGAGCAGCATATACAGCTTTTCTTTTCCTCTCCTCTCTAAATCCCCTTCTTCTTTGTCTCTCACTATCTTAAGTGAAGTTTCTCTGCATTCAGATTTTAAATTTAGGCAAATCTGTCATTGGTTGCTAAAACCTCCAGTTGATTGTAAAACAAGGCTCTCTCCTGCTCAGAAAAACACCATCCCATTTGCTGCAACATGCCCAGCCATGTTTCTAAGCTTTGCTCATGTTCTTCTAAATGAAAATGTCACACTTCCTTTTCTAGCGAACTTGTGAAACTGGTCAAACTAGACTGACACAGCAGCATAATCTTACACTCGCTACTTCTTTAGCTTTGTCGACAAAACGCAACCCTGACAATGCCTGGGTATGGCTCAGGGTAGATTAAAGCATGTGCTTTCTTGTAGGATAAATGATGTGGAAATGTAACTCACATTGATGTGTCCTCTCTCTCTCTTTCTTTCTCTCTTTTCTTCCCTCTCTCTCTTTTTTTCTTCTGCTTCCGCTCATCTCTTTTGAAAATAGTGGAGACAAGTTCAAAGAGATTGAGGCTCTTCCACCATGTGGAGTGAATGAGGAGAGAAATGAGCTGGGGGAATGAAGAGAGAAAAACACAGCTCATGTTGGAACGGCAGCTTTCTCTTCTTTACTCTTCTCTGGGTTTTTGAGCCTGTGGAAGATGGCTGGAGATAGCCCATTTCAGGAAAAAACAAATTCCAGTATGGGTCACTGAAAACCCAGCCTATTCTGGAGTAGTTTGGGACCTTCTTTGGGATTTGTTGCATTCTCACCAATGGTATTTATATTTGCACAGTTTTCCTTTCTGACTGGTTAGCCCAGGAAGGTGAAGGTCAGAGGAGCAATTGTAATCTGCAGCCCCCCTCATTTCCCATATATATGATAGAGCAGAGCAATTCCTGGACTTCAGAAACTGATACAAACCCATTCTCAGCAATATAGACTTTTTTTTTTTTTTTAAATCTGTTGTCTTTTACTGTCTCCAAGATATTTATTTAAGGTACCCCCATGTTCCCCTTTGGCCTCTCCCATCCAGCAATACATACATTATATACCCATTTGTGTAATACAATATGTTAAAAGTAAGTATTAGTGATACAATGATAAAATGAGCTAAGATGGCCCTTTTAATTACAAATATCCTTTGTAAACTTAAGTATTTGGGAATGTAAATAAATGGTTACTTAGCTGACATATGTATAAGCATAGAGATTAATGTTTATAATATTAGAAAAAATGGTGGAAGGGAAGTAGTAAAAAGCGATGTGCAGTGCTGAGGGCAGCCTCCAGAACAAGTTTTAAAGTAGAACAGTTACTTCTCACATGTGGTGACCAAAGTCGCAATGGCACTGACACAACTGACTTCCAGTTGCCTGATTTATAAACCAAAGAATGACCATGAAAAATATCTGCTAGGATTATGAAGCCTACTGTGGATATATTCCTCTTGTAGATTAAACAAAAAAAAAAAAAAAAAGAGAGAAAACTAGGTTTTTGCCTAATGTCAGACAGTTTAAAAAACAAAGTAAATGGAAAAGGATAGGTAGATAGAAAAAGTATCGAATGATAAAAATGGTACATTTATATATTTAAAGTATATGCAAAAAACACACCCCCTCCTTCCTCCCCTATTTTCACTGCAGGGTAATAGTAAATAAAAAAGATCTCAAGTTTTCAATCCTGTGTTTTAGTTTATTAAAACTTATAAAAGTCAAATAGTGTTTCTTGCTGTTTGTTTCATGTTCCCAGGGCTGGCTTGTTTATCCCCAGGAAGAGGTGGGAGTGTCTCTTGGGATGCTAGCCTCATAGTCTGAGTCTGGGAACAAATTCATCTAACAGCACTCCTAAATTAAAAGAAGAGTTACTGGTTGGTGGTTATGGAAATCTGTTTAGGTAAAGATATACCACAGAATCTAAATTTGATTTGGAAATTATTATGGGCAGGCGCGATAGCACTAATATTCAGGGTGTCTGACATTTCCACTGTAAAAGCCTGCTTTAAGTTTTGCTTACAGACAGTTCTTCAAAATGTTGAAAATATCACAAAACCAGCTCATATTTTTTAAAAAATGGGTTTAAAGAATATTTTTAGACACCAAAAAAACCCCACCATAGCACAACCTCTTCTCTTTAAACAGACCTTGCAGTCCCATTATTTTTAGCAGAAGGTTAAAAACGAACTGCCTGCTGCCACACTTGGCGTGCAGGGTAGGTCACTTGCCCCTGCCATAAATCTGCCCCTCTTACCACACCTGGCAGATGTGAGTTGGTACTGCCGCCTGCTCAGTCCTGGAGTGCAGCTAAAGAGGCTCAAAGAGCCTTTCACCAGCAGCCTGGGCTGTGCCTGGCAAGGGAGACAGCAGGCTGCTCTGGAAGCAGAGGTGAGGCACAAGACTGAGCTGAGGATGTGGCACAGAAGGGTCCTTAAGCAACAGCAGGAAGGGAGCAAAACCCATTATGGAGGTGAGAAGAGAGGATGACTGGCTGAAGGAAAGGACAGAAGTAGGAGGGAGAAACCAGGGTCTGTTGAGGAGCCACGGGGAGGCTGGAGCTGCACTGTGGTACGGCAGGAGTGAGCGGGAGCTCAGTACTGGAGGTGATGCTGACTTTAGGGGAAGGCAGCAAAGGCTGGACAGGGAGAAGGAGGACGCGGACGTTGTCTGAGCGCAGGGGGAGCACAGGGCCTGGTTCCCTAGGGGTGGATGGGCAGGGAAAGCCGAGGCTGGGAGCTGTAGAGACACAAATTGTCCAGAGGAGAGGAGAGTGAAGCCTCCTGATCTGCCTTCAGATTAAGGCCAAGAGATTCACATGGGAAAGGTAGCAGGACTAGACAGGACATGAACAAATGGGAGGTGACAGGGAAAGAAGACCACATCTGAGTTGACATCAGCAACCTTAATATTCACATCTTAACTTTTGATCCTATTTTTGTGACCTACTATAATGTTTTAACAGACAGAGCTCCGTGCGTAGGGTTGTTAAAAATATCTGACCTTGGAAGAACGTAGAATATCCTTGCTGTATGAGCATTTGCAAAACCAGCCTGTATTTCACAAGTACATACTTGAACATCCATGACCTCCAGTGCTCATATTCTAATAATCGTGACACATCTTGAGGTTTGTGTATGTTTTCTTTTGAGAGGGAAGGCTTCATTAAAATAATCTGACTGCATTCTGAGGTACATACAGATGAAATTATCCCTCACGAGAACTGCACATCATTTTCATATTACAAAACTTCAGTTTTGGTTGGCTGTTTCTGTGAAGGTGCTTGTAAACTGACATAGAGGCTTAAGTTACAGCAAACGAGGTTACCAAAAGACTTTTTGAAGGTGGCAAAGCTGGGTGTTCAACATGATTATTAGACTTACTGGTACTGTTTTCAAAGCTAGCTATGACTCCCACTTGATACCAGCTTTCAGTCTGACTTTGGCACATAAAGAAATCTTTTGTATAAGAGGAAGGATTTCATGCAAGCTTTTTTCCCTTCCTTCCAAATGTTAATATAGCTCCTTTCAATTCTTAATAAAAATTTTAAATATCTTAAATATTCCACAGATAGGCTGTTATTCACAGTGGGAGCGGAATTAATCTGTGCTCCAGAAAACTCACTGAAGTAAATACTTCTGTCGGGAATGAATGTGGGCTTAAGGGTTAACTGCTGTCTCTGTCAACACCTGTTATATAGAGCAAAGGCAGAAAACTTCTTCAGTTTTGACTACAGCCTTTTATACAGGAAGAAGGTCTTTGCCTTTTTACAGATTTTTTAAAATTATTATTTTAACCTTTAAAGTACCTGACTTTAAAGGGGGTATCCAGATGTCCCTCTGTAGAGACTTAAACAGCCTTTGTGCATGTATTTTGAGCAGTGCTAATAACAATGGTTTCTGGCAGTTGCAAAATGAGATCTGACCAATTTTAGTAAAACACTGGCACTAAACCCACTGAGCTTGCATTTGAAATGGTATTTCAGTTTGAACTGAGTTAAAGTGATGTTTTCAGAAAAAGTTTTGCACCTTGCTAGAAATGACAGACAGCTGCTAGACAAGGTAATGATCTGTCTTCATGTTTGATGCTTTTTTTTATCAGTCTAAGACTTTTCACTGAGTCAGATCTATTGATTAGCATTAGTTTACTTCTCAGGAAGCCTGCTTTGCATGGAAATGTCATGGGCTGGGGATGCTAACTGCATGCCAAGCAAGAGCTTGAACTCTGTCTAATGCTGCCAAGTAAATTACATGTTTGCTCAATGTTTAGCAAGGATAATAGCTTTGCAGCCCCCCAAAATGTTAAATGGGGTCGGTTTTGTCTCCTGTGAACAAATACTGGGAGAGAAAATAATGGGATCATAATGAAAGATAGTCTGCGCTTTGGTTTGCTTTATGGCGTGTAAGTTGATGGAGTTACAGTTGAGTGAAACTCCAGAAAAGTTTGGGGAAAAACCGCTGCTTCACAGTAGCTGGTGCATCTGTATTCAAAAGAATGATAATGGAAGAGTGGGAGGAGAAAGAACATCTACATCATTACTATTAATGAAATTAACTTAGCTCTTCAAAAAAATTTAAAATTAAAAAAAAAGAACATACAGAAGCAACTTGGGGCGACAGGAATTTGGTTGAATGCAATGTCTTAATCTAAAACACTGTGGGCTTGTTTTGTTTTTCCTGTTTTGCTCACAGGGTTCCAGGTGCAACAGTCTACATATATATGGTCACTTTGAAAACAGAAGCTTAAAAGTAACACTGCTCAATAGTTATGCTAACTGCATTGGTGGAGGTTTGCAGCCAGCTAATAACCTTGGGAGGGAAGAAGATAGTCTGGATATACTGAACAGGATTTTTAACAGCCCATTATTTGAGAGTAACTTTAACTTTTTTCAATGTAGTGAAAATTTACCATTTTTCTAAAAGGTCCTGGAAATTTTATTGTAAGAAAGACAGGAATGTAAATATTGATATTCAGTGATTTAATATCACGTTTCATCTTTTCATTTATTATAATTCCTGTGTATTTTCCAGACAAGTCCTCTGCCCCTTTATTCCTTTTCTGATTTTTTTTCTAGCTCCTTTTTCCAGAGAATTTTTTTATATTTTTTCACCAGTCCATGATAAACATTAACAAATTGGGTCAGTGCCTAATATTTATGTTCTGCACTACTTGTAAATAAGGAACTAACATTTTTCTAATATTTTAGAGGTTTTTTTGTGCTATAAACACACAACGTATTTTCTCTAGTCATTGTAAGAGAGATACTTAAGATACACTTAAGTAGGTGATATTGATTCCTTAAAATTTCTAGTACTGTCCATTCTGCCCTGGACTCCTCCAATACCCTGGATTACAACTAAAAAAAATTCAGAACACAAGTTTGGGAAAAAAGACAATTTATGGTAAAGCAGTTATTTAAAATAATACGGCATGTGTGCAATCTTTCTCTTACGTGTTTGTTCAATGGTTTAAGCCATTTCCAATAACAATGCTGTATGCTGCACAAATGTGCAGCTATTGCTTTACAAAGAAATGTTTGCTTCTGTTTAATACCTAATTTTACATAATAAATGACATCGTGTTCTTTAGCTCAGAGATAACACCATCTGAGAAAGCTGGCCACTAATTCCAAAGAGAAGATGTGATCAAAATAGGAGAGAAGTGGGGAGGGGAGGGCATCTCATGATGATTCTTGAAGGAAGATGCTTCCCGTTTTGTATATCTGTAGAGAAAACTGAACTGCAAATGCTGAAATTTCCTAACAGTTTTAAAGTAGACTAATGTGTGGCATGCCTTGGCAAGCTGTATCTTGCCAATTTTTCTTCATCCTCTCAAGCATATGCCTTGCTTGCATAACCAGTTTTTTAGCCACATGGATTCAGTGTTCCACGCTGCACGGAGGCTGTGCAAATTTATTGCTAATACTAAAAGAACATTCATGTTAAGTTGTTTTGAATAGCAAATTCAATCTAAAAAAAAATCCTGGGTATTTAAAAAATAAAGAAGTGATCTGGTGAGCAGCATGGATATGCCACAGCGTGTGTCACCCATCTCTGCATTCATCAGCTCTGCACTCTCACAAAGAGATCTTCCCATTGTGATGAAACTCCCTCCACATCTTGAACTACCCCTAAATGGTCTTTTGCTTGGCCAGATTACTGAAGGCCATATGGCCCTATAACATTTTGTTAATGCTCTTCCAAATCTCAGTAAAAGCCTTTCTTTCCAGCAATGCTACTATCTTGCCTGAATAAAATTAAATTTTAGTTCCTTGAAAGAAAATGTTATCAGCCTTCCTAGCAGCTGTGAGAATTGTGCTATGCTGATTAGATGTGACACACAGAAGAAAAAACTGCTCTAGCAAGTGGTATTTGTGATTCAGTAGGTGACACTGTTCTCTCTAAACCCATGCAGAATCAATGCCCCTGCAGTGTTTCAGGGGACAATATACCTTTTGCTGGCCCTGTCATTCAGATGAGATGTAAAACCAAAGTCCCAGACACTTGCAGTCATGACAGGTTCCATAGCAAACTAGAAGGGAAGATAGGAGATTGCCCCAGCATCCAGGCTGGATTTATTGATAACTAAATGTAATGGAAAATGCATGATGACAGCTAGGCATGGTTCTCTCTCCCTTCTGCGTGTTGTACACGGCTCCTCTGTGCTGCGAGACTCCAGGAGAGGAGTCCCACAGTCACACACCTGGCAGCAGCCGTGTATCCCGCTGCTTCCAAGCAGTGTGTGGATAAACAGGCTACACAGTGCATCTGAGAAGGGAACTGGGGTTTTTTTGTTGATGGAAGAGGATGAACAGCATTTTTTGGGCTTGGACAGCAGTTGCCATTTTTATGGAGTCCAAGATGAAGGCTTTCTGCTCTTAGGCACTGAGAGTTCTAAGTGCAGCAACTAATTTTTTCCTGTGAAGAACATTTCACTTGAAGATTGGTTTCTTAATTTCTTCATCTGTCGAAAACTTGCATAAGAATTTAATGTGAATCTAGGTTTTTAGCTTCTAATTGTGAAGTAATAATGAATAAAATGGTATTTACAGAAATAGGAACTATTCTGAAAATCCTTTCTCACATACTTACCTTAAATTTGATAACAGGCTGCACAAACTCAAAAATTTCAGGCCAATTATATGGAGTGCCATGAAACTGGGTTTGGGTTCTTTTTTTTTTTTTATACTAGAAAATGTGAAGTATGAGTTTTAAGATATTCAGAAATTGTGTACTGAAGTACAGTTGGTAGTATTTGCAGAATGGCAAGAGAGAGCTGAATTATGTATTTCGCAGGAATCTATTAATCTTCCTTGGGAATACCATATGCAAACAGGAATACTTCTAAAATTAAGCAAAATGTACATACTGTGTAGTCAAGAGGGGGAAGGCAAATAGGAGTACTTCAAAAAGTGTATAATACCTTCAAAATGTGTATAATAGCAAAAAGATTCTTACAGAAAATTACAGTCTCACATATTAAAACATTTGACTATCACAAAGATTAAAGCTTATTTTGTTACATTTAATAGAGAACATATGTGACTTACAGTACAAGTAGAAGTCTGTAAAAGTCTCTTTAGAAATGCAGTTTAGTCATGTCTCAAAGAACTCATCAGATTTGTATTTGAATTTCCAAGGATATTATTCCTTTTTCTCCCACGATTTGATCCCACTGGACTTTTTCTACCAGTGGAGGATGAGTGGACTCTTTATCCTAAACCCACCATTGGTTTTTTTTTGAGCTTGGCTTAAATCTGGCAAACAATAGAAAAGGCACTTGCTGAGCTGGAAATTATTTTTTCTTTCTTTTTTTTTTTCCCTTTTAAATGTATTGTTGCAGAAATGTAACTGTAGTTACAAATGAAAAATTGAACATTAAAACAGAGTGAGCCATGGTGAGTGAAATGATATCCCTCTGAGCCCTGATTCCATAGTCATGGAGTTTTTTCAAAGGTATTTCTTATGCAACTTCCAAAAGATGTTGTAATAAACTTTTCACATTTTGTCAAATCTGACTATAAGGGAGGCATGGAAAGAGGGAACAAATGAAGGGGGAGGAGGAAGAAAAGGTAAATTACACTTTCATGTAAACCAGACCAGACAATTAAATGGCTCTACACATGCTCAAATTAAAATTATTTTATTAAAATCTAAAAAGAGAAAATAATCAAAGTCTGTCCTCTTGCTTCTTTCACCTGCACCCACACGTGCATCCGAGTTTACTACCATGGCCACAGTATTGGTGGCTTCATAGTAAGTCACTAAATAAAAGCATGGTTGCTCATCCCAGATCAATTTGATGTCCTAAATTGCTGTCTAATTCTGAACAACATGCATGCAGTACCCACCCTCTTGTCCATGAGAATTACCATGTATTTCAGATGCAGCCGAGCTTCCCATCAGTTTAGTTAAAGCAGCTTGTGCAAATTTATCTAAACCAAGCGTGTGTAGAAGCGTGTGCATGTGTGAAAATGAAAAATCTTTTCTCTGAGCAGCTAATCCTCAGTGGTGGGGGACTAAGCACGGTTTCTGTTGGTTTTTTTCTATGAAAAATAATCAGTGGTGTTTCCCTACAGGCCATTTTCCAAATGCTGGAGAAGAAAGGAAACATCATATTCCTTTCCCTACTGTCTCTTCTCTTCCAGTATTTTGTTGCTGCTGCTGCTGTTGTTAACAAGTACAAATAACAATGTTACATTATTGGGCTGCCTTGGCTTTTTAGGAAATCTGCAAATTATGAATTACCTTTGTTCTTGAGCATCAGAAAATAAAGAACAACAAAAACAACCCAACCAAAAAAAGAAAAATGCATGCCCCAAACAAGCGAACAAAATTCAGCTCGTTTATCTGTTAATTGCTCTGGTATTTTTCAGGGCCTGAGGAAGCCCCCAAGGCTAACATGCCACTTAGGAGCTAACTTTGTACTTGTAGTATGTGTTTTACAAGCCTGTCTCCCTATTCTCTTTTCATTTTCTTGCCTATTTGCTGACACAACACAGCTGTAGAATTCACTTCTTTGGGGGCTGTTGTATAGGAGATACCAAGGTGAGAGATTTTTTTCTGTTAGATTTCTCTTTTTAAAGTTACTGAAGCAAGTGATTAAGCTTTCCAAGAAACAGTCTTAATAAAGGACAAATAGGTTTGAGTTTTCTTCTCTAATTTTTTAACATGGAGGCTGTAGAAGCCAAGGCATAGCAAGATGCTGATTTACATTGGCTTCTTCATGTAGGATAGACTGGACTGCCATGTTGAACCGAGAGCTCTCCTGAGCCCTCAGCCCAGCATACCAGGGCATTGCCAGGACTGGTACCATAGAAGTCAGTCTGTAGCAGCTGCAGGTATGAGTCAAGGCAAATATCAGTACCATTTAGCCCTAAAAAATTGATTTTATTATTGCCGTACAGCAAAATAAGTAGAATAGGACAGGTTTGCATGCCTAGAGATTGTCAGAAGATTAATCAGGAAGACATTGTTTTTAAGGACTTTGGTAAGACTACTAAAAAAAATTCAGAAGAAAGTTCAAGTTTTCATTTCTTAATTGCATATATTTACAGCTCAGATACTGTGGTTATGCTGTTAATTCCAAAGACAGACAGAGCCATCATTTATATACCCTGTCATTTTGCACCAAAAATAAGTATTTTTGTCCTCCTCCGTGAGAAAGCATATAATGCTTAATACATCCCTGTTTGTGGGAGTATATTTTCTAACAAATGCTGAAAAGTGAGTATGAATTAGTTGCAGTCTTCCCTTAATCATTTCTTTCTTTGTTTTCTTCGTCTCGTTAATGGACTGTCCCATGTGCTGGTCACTTGTGTGCACCAGCTGGGGAGTGGATGTGAAATGAAAATGGAGATGTCAACGTGATGACTTTCGAAGCAAAGTGAATCATTAGCAGAACCGTTCCTACTCATTTTATTCTTCTAGGTGCTTGTGTGAAAGCAGAGGAGGAAAAAACCAAATTCTTTTCAGATTTCTAATCAGCGGAACACTTTAACTGTGCAAGTACCATTGGAGGGAGAAGGGGTGTGTGTGTATGCATGTGCCTATGCACACAGGACTGAAGAAGGAAAACCAGAAAATTCAGTATCATCACATATGCCACAAAGTTATAGTTATTTTAAACATAACAGCGTTCGTGAATAATTGCAAAAATTATTTTTCCTGTCCTCATGTCTTAAAGCTGATTGGATTAGATGATTTGGGGTCTTTTGGCTTAGCTGGAAAGACACTTTTTCCTGTATTATGCAAACAGAATATGTTTTTACCCAGTTTTACATTAAGGCAGTAACATACAAACTCTCCAGAAAGCGTGGTGTTTACTTGCTGGTGTTTGTAAAATGCAGCTGATCTGGTGCAGCCTTCTGAATTTTCAAGCTGCAGAAGTGCACTGTGTGCTGGGACATGCACACTTTGCAGGCTACAGCTCGTTACTATAGACGATGCTATCTCTGTGGTGGAACTCCGTGGATCTCATTTTGCTTGCTTGTGGTTTTGAGATTTTTGCCTGGATGTTTTTTCAGTAAGGTAATGTGGACTGGCACAGTTGGTACCGAGAGATGCAACACAAGTTTTCAGAAAAGTGAGCATTTGCAAATCACATTAACTGAGTTCTGTTGAGGAGAACTCTGTGTATGTGTACATAAACAAAGCTATTTTACCAATAACCCAACATTTGCTACCATTTCTGTTCTGACTGAGTTCAGAATTTGTATTGACACATGGGTGCAGCAAGGCTAGGGAACAAATTCCAGCCAGGCCAAGTGGAGTTAATTCCTGTAATTGAGACTCAGAGCCTTGTGTTTGTAATGTTTGTGTCAGCTGCCTTTTGTGAAGACAAGTAAATTATGCGCCATGGAGAACAGAGATGATTTTCCACTGAAAGGTAGTTTTTTTGAGATCCAAAGCCAAATGTAATGTGAATCTCCCTCACCTTTGTAGTCGTCATCCTTCCTGGCCTGAAACACCCTGCAAATGCTGAACTGTAGTTTCTCTTAAAGAAACGCATTAAGAAATTATTTTTAAGTGCATAAATTTATAGACACATAGACAGATGTGAAAGCTGTGGAGGTGAGAAGACGTCTGCCTGATAGCACTGAGCTGTCGTAGCTGGATGTGAATTAACATCATTTCTGTAGTAAGTTGTTGTGTATTTTATGTCTGTTTTGAAGGACTCGTCCTCAGTTATTAACCCAAGAAGTCTGGCAGTATAGCCCAACAGTTATTTTTCCCCTTCAAAATAGGATTAGGTTAAAGTAATTTTCTTTATAGTCAGAAAGTCTCTTAAGCAACACAAGAAAGAGTCAGAGGAAGTTTTGTTTTCTTCCGATTTAATTTGACCTATCAAATTTAAAAGTTATTGCAGTTACTCTTGATGAAAGTGTAACTTGGGATGGGGTGAGTAAAGTTAAGATAAAATTAATCTTTGTTAATTGTTTGTAACAACTTCTCCTATACAGTGTCTCTCAATGGGTAGGGTTGATACGCATATTTTTTTCCTTTAGGATTATGTTAATGAATTCAGTTCATCAAAAGGTTGTTTTTTCTCTAAAAAACTTATTCTGTAAAGGAATGAAACACTGGCAGTCATTCCAAAGGTTTGTGAATACTTTAAGAAGTATTTACCTTAACTTAAAAATAACGCTGAATTCAAATTTTGGGAAATAACATGATTTAAATTGTCAGAGTAAATTGTATTTTGCACATAGTCAATTACTGCATGTTTAACCAAGGTATTCCGACGAATGTTTTTCATTGGTAAGGAAAGTGTAAATTAGACATTGTAACCAGTTCTAGCAGGGAACTGGTTAAGGGAAAAGTTAAGATAGTTGTTTTATCTCAAATGCCAAAGTGACCTTTGAAGCTGTGCTTTCCAAGACTGCAAGGTTGGCTTTTCTGTAAGGGGCTTTCTGGATATACAAAGAGTGCCATTTTCTTACCCCTCCCCCAGATTTTTGGCATGTGTTTTGGTCTCTATTTGCTTGTAAGAGCAGCACCATGGTTGTGGGGTGCCAGTTTTGGTATTGGCAGTTGTTGCAAACAAGTGACAGGTGCAGGAACTTTGCTGCACCTGGAATCCTCTAATCCCCAGCTAACATCTGCACATCCCCTGGTCATAAAAAGTATATTTTTATATATATTTATATATATATATGTGTGTGTGTGTGTCTGTGTGTATTTATATATAGAAAAACATACACACACATATGTGCATGTATGCGTGTGTGCACGAACAATATTGAGAGCTTTAGTCCTCCCATTGTGTTCTTCCATTCTAGGATCAAATATGCACGTGCAAATTCCTATTTTGTTCAGAAACACCTGTGAAGTCCAGTCCCACTTTGCTCTCTTCCAAAGCAAGGTAGCATGCTGAAAGTAAACCAAAAGAGTCATGTTAAACTGTAGATATTTTTGCTGAAAGATGTTACAGATGCCAAAAAAGTACATGGGCTCAATATGAAGATTTGATAAATTAGTAGAAGAAAACTCCATCAAATGCTGTTTAATACAAAGATGTGTGACCTCTGGTTCAGCAAGTCTTGAATTACAAATCACTGAAGATTGGGAATATATCTTTAATGAATGTATACGGCTAAATAAACCACATTTTTCAGCTTGGTGGGTGGCTGAAATTCTGAGTGAACCCATATGCAAGCACAAAAAGCCAGAAAATTTTATTTCCTCAGCAGTATCTGCAGAGGAACAAAACAAACATGACCCTGTTTCAGGTTGCTCTGCCCAGTATTCTGGATTACTTGCTTGAGCTGAAAAGAAGTGGGCCTCTGTTAAGTTTTCTCAGGTTGCACTTGCTCTCTCTCTCTGCCTGGAACTCCCAAGTAGAGATTTTCTCAGTGCTAATTCACCCCACCCTGATCCATGCAATCTCTTCTTTGGCTGAGGAGGAGGTCCTTCACTCAATCAGCCTTCTGGATTACTCGCCTGTTACAGCTAGTGTCCACCTACCCTCTCTGTTATTTTTACAGAGAAGCCAATAGTTGTCTTCATGTCTATATAATTTTGTCCAAAATGAGAGATCCAGGGCATTTTGGTGGACTGCTAATTTTTAACTTTTCAGGACAAGGAAACTTCTAGGACACATACTAAAGTTTTTCCTGGGGCCATGTCAAAACTCCAGTCATTTGAGTCTCCACAGCTCATGTGCTCCTGTTCACCGCTAAGGGCTTTAGGCTTCCTTTTACATCTTACATGTTTCATCATCATCATCATATTAAAAAAAACAAAACAAAACAAAACCAACCAACTGGAGGATTCTCTTGGCTTTCTGGATCTGATTAGGAACTCTTTGTGCCTGGTATTCTCGAGACAGAGAGTGTCAGATAGTTAGATGATGCTTTGAGGGTCACCTGGGAAAGTGGAAGGCCTGGGATGACCCAGGCATGCTCTACCATAGCTGGGGCAATGCCAGCATGTTTTCTCTCTCAAGTTTTTTTCAACACGTTACCTAGACAGGGTTTTTTTCCATGTTTGCCACGCTCTGCACCCTGTTGAAGCCTGGCTGATTGACGGTGGTTTTGGGAGAGCAGAGCTTCTATCTCCCATGGATGGACTTTGGAATCCTCCTTTAGGAAAATGGTATTTTGTGTGAAATACAATTCGACGCTCACATGGGGAGGCATTTAAAGAGATGGAAAGGTTATTTACTCACAGCTGTTCTACCTCTAAAGTGTGTTATTCTCTTGTATTTTCATAAACCCTCTCCTTAGAGCCCCTTAGATAAAAAATCTTCTCAGGTTAGAAACTGACGGGAAAGAGCACATGCCATTGATTTCATAGCTGTATGCAGGGCACGGGGAGCGGGTCATATTTGTCGCCCTCCTCTGCAGATACTGCTGAGAAAATAAAATTTGTAGGCTTTCTGTGCTTGCATATGGTTTCACTCACAATGAGAATGTATAAATAGACAATATTTATACAAGAACAGTTACCTGAAACTGTAAAACACAGTTAAAAACAATTATTGATGAATTTTATGCTCAAACATTTTCAAATAAAGTTGTGTTTATGAAAGGTTGTGGGGAACCTAATGAAGGTTGTTTCAATCTGATGGAATAAATTAGCTTTGTTTCAGAAATTGGTCCCATAGTGCTATGGAGCATGTAGCACTCCGTTTGTAAATCTCTTGATGCACGGCAGATGAGAACTTCAGTAAGTTGTTGAATCGCTAGGCTGGAACTTCTTTGGCTTTCCTCATATGGATTTGGGTGCTTGGCTTTTGTACAGTAATAAAGCAATCCTAGTTTTTCAGTCCCTGAAGAAGACTCAGCTTCCTTCAATGACCATGAATTCTCAGTTTTGCCCATGTCTACTATAATAGGTTTCTTTTCAGAGAGACATTGTTAGGAAGTCTGTGTAGTTTTTATAAGGATTTTCCTGGCATACAGTGGATTGGTGGGATCAGTATGTAAATGCTTTCTGGTTTGGGGTGCTTCCCACTCCCACATGAACAGTGGTAATGACACCAGTTTGAACTGGGGAGGAAAAGGGAAATACTCAGGAGCAGTAGCAATTCATCTCAGTGTTAATCTTTTAAAGTGCCCAAGGTTGCATCTGCCTAACCAATCTGTTGCTTGTATGCTGATCATTCATTACTAAAGAGTCTTTGGATACTTAAACTATATTGTAAATAACCCTTTTCTGTATCATGTTCCATCTTTACCCGTAACTTTTCCAGATGTAGCTTTTCAGTGTTCTGTACAGTACAAGTATCTTTGCTCTTTTTCCTTCAAGAATGCTTGCCCAGTCTGTTAGTTATTAGTTCCTCTGCTAGAAGCAGCACCATGCCTTTCAAACAGTATTCTTCTGATATGGGTTGCATTTGGAGGACTGCATTAACTGGTTTAGTCTCCTGTTTCAATCTTCCCTTATTAAGTTGATGATATTGGGACTGACACTCTGCTAATGACAATTTCATTTAGTGGTAAAAGGAAGGGAATGGAAGGCAGCACTCATCTAATCATGCAGGCATTTGTCTGGATTGGCTCCTTTCACATGGTCTATATTTTCATACGTTTTTAGAGGCTTGGACCAGTATGTCAAATATTTATGCATATATACCTTATTTTCCCTTTCAAGTCTTCAACAGCGTGGAAAGAGACGTGAATAATTCCTATGAGGCAGTACAGGCTGTCTTAGAACTTTAAAAGCATTTTTCAGAGCTTTGTGATTGTATATGTTGAATGTTGCTATTGGATCTTGGAAGATTTGGAAATAGAGATTTAGTTACTAGCAAGGGAATTTTCTCACTGCTTCTAGAGTTTTGGAAACCTTATTTTAAAGGAATTGGTGTCGCATTCTTGTTTAACAGGCACTGAAATGGATGGCATTTTTTTTATGCTTTGTATCTCTGAATGGTCTTGTTGGCACTTCTAGAGTATCAAACATACAAAGCATTTGTGTTTTCATTTGAAAAGGTTGTAAGCCAGTATAGTCTACATGTTAGATGTTTGGTTTTTCCAAGTATAAATAGGCCATCTGCTTTCTGTATATGAGTTATAGTTGCATCATTTTCCAGTTGCTGTTACTGTCCACAAAGTAGTACAAGACTAAAAAAAAGACCTTCTTCAACCATATTTAAAGCTACATCTGCTGCTTATAGGTCATTCCATCTGAACTCGTACTTGTCCGCATTAAAGTACTGATAAATTGCAGGAGTTCTTTTCCAAAAGACAGAGACCATTCATTTGTGGTCCCCCTAATCAGAGAGGCTTACTAGATTTTTCTTCCGTCTTGTGTTTCAGTTCCTCAAACACCCCTCTCCCAGCCCCCATTCCCCTGGCCCTCAACACTGACCATTAGTTGAGACAGACATAGCCTGCAAAGCAACAGCTCGACATTGCTGCAGGGCCTGCCAAAGCTGTTAAGGGGAAAGCAAGTAGAGTGGCTGAGATTCCGCACTGTGCCTTTAAAGCACTTGTCATCAAAGAACAGCATTCGTAGCAAGTTAACTACCATGAGGATGAGATAATTTGGGGGATTCAAACAATTTAGCATGCCGAGGTAAGCCATAGGTTCCTCCGAGGATCTCAATAAAAAATTTTGCCTTATGCTGGCGATCCCAAACGCGGTGCTCAACTCACCCTTGCTTGCCGCCTTCCCCGGCCGCAGTAGGCTGGGATGTGAATTCCCTCCTTCAATCTCTATGCCTAGGAGGCCTGCTGACAAGGAGCGCTACGACTCTGAAGGCCACTGTAGCTGATTTTTCCCTGCATAAAGGATTTAGATCGAGTTAAAGATACCACCTTACTATTAGAGCAGGTCACCTTTTTTTGTGAGCATGGCAGAAGGAGCCATTGTTGCTGCTGCCCCGCACGGGGGTGAGACACAGTCAGCAGCCTCGGGGAAGCCTGGCTGCCAGCTCGCCGGGCATTTGGACTTGGGAATTATTTCAGGGTTTTCATGGGAGGGCAGAGGGGAAGAGGCGATGGGGATGGATCAGAGACTGGATTTTTGGGTTTTGGACAATTTGAGAAAACGAAACAACAATAACAAAACCCTTCAGCCTCTACATTCCAGTGCTTGTAGGGGGGCATTTTTTAGCTCTTGTAAAATGGTGGGGGAGGGACGTGAGAATAATTATCTAAGCACCTACTCTACAGGTTCAGAAACTAGAAGATGTATAAAACCAATCCAAAGTTGTTTCCTAAAAGTTTCATGTTCTGTAAAGCTTTTTTCCTTGTTTTGAGCCCAGACACAGGATTTTTGAGTGCTTCCGCTTGGTAAAACTGACTCCAGTTCTGGCAGAAGGCAAGAAACATGATTATTTTTGGCATTTCTCAAGAATCTTTTTTTCCTTCTGTTTCTAATATTCCTCTTTAGAGCCACCCCTGTGCCTTGCTCAAACTTGCAGAAAAGTTCACTTGAAATTGTGGGAAAAACAGCCTTTGTACAGTTAGAAATAGCAGTTAAATTAGATGCAGTGAGGAATATTTGCACATGCAGTCTTTATCCAGTTTGCCTTTTCCCCTCTTTAAAGCAGAAGTGATTTTTTTTCCCCTTTAATTCCTTTGTGGAAAATGTGCATTATATGTGATTAATATGGCCAAATGTTTGGGGTCAATCCTGACAATTTGTAAATGTGTGCTTTATTTTCTGTTGGGATACAAGTTGTTTATTTTTTTTTCCACAGCAATGACTGAAGCCAATCTAACTATCAGATTTAGACAGAGCTTTGAATGTTTTTAATTCAATTGTCACATAGCTTCTGTAGCACTAGATACCATTGCCCAATGAATGTATTTTCCTTTTCTAGTCTCTCTATATTTAATGTTAAGTAATTATGCCAGAATTCGGTTGTAATCACTCTAGGTTTTTTTCTGTTTCACAGATACAACCAGAATTTTCAAACCTAGGTCAAATTTAGATACGTAATGGCCTAATTTTCAGAGATGTGAAATTAATTGAAAATGTGAGTGCTTATCATTTCTGAAAATTAGGCCAATTATTTCAGTGACTAAATATGAACATAGGTACCTAATAGCAGGCAATCAAGTTTGAAAAATTTGTAACATTAGCTTTTATATCTCAGAATCAATTCCTTGCTTGTCTACGGTGATCTCAAACGCTAAACATCAGTGAAATTAATTTGTTATGGTGTGTGCACAGGAAGATGTTTGGACATTTTACAAATAAACAGCTACAAGGGATTAAAGTTTTATCTGACATTTCTAGTATCAGAACAAAGAGCACAAACGTGTATCCACCTTTGCCTATTACAGTCAAATACGACTTTATTTACCGAACTCGTAAAAAGTCTTTCCATGTGCTTTTTTATCCTGGTCTCCTCTTTCTTCTTCCCGTCCTTGTCAGAGCAGCAGTAGTTCCCACCCTCCGTCCTCCCTCCCAGTCTTTAATTTCTAGTTATGAGGGGGGGCTATTGCGGGCGGGTAGAACGGGGAAGCTGAAGGGCTGCACTGCTTTTTAACTCGGAACATTTGATGTTTCCCTGGCATGTCCTTGTTGGCTCCGAGTTTGCTCTACAGCCTTTAATTAATTTCCGTGTCTTTCCACGAAGCGCAGGTAGCACAGGAAAAGCTCACGACATTTCTGTGAGGCGAAGCCGTGTGTCCAGGCCCGGTCGCGGGGGCGGCCGCTCGCTGCCTCCCATCGCGGGCCCCTCGCTGGCTGCCCCCCATCCCTCCGCTCGCCTCTCCTCCCCCGCTGCCCGGCCGGGCTGCGTGTCACGCCGGAGCTCATCGTTCATGGGCACGGCAATTTATCTGTTTGTGTTGGTTGCCAGGGCCGGGTTTTTGAGCAGGGGCTCGGGTGGTGTGAGGGAGAGGGAAGGACGAGCCCCTGCTCGGACGTTATCGCACCGCAGATCTGCAGCCGGTTTAAACAGCTGGAGTGGTTCGGATTTAACCCCTTCCCTTGCTGAGGAGCCGGGGAAGCCGAAGCGGAGGGCGTGAAAACCCGCCCGCAGCACCGAGAACTACGAGGACTTAGTTGAGCAGAGCTTTTTTTTTTTTCCTTTCCCCCTCCCCCAAGTTGGCAAGATTAAAAGGGATTTTTGGCAAACGGTGCGAGGCGCCCCTTGACGATCCCGAGCCCTCGCGCAACAGCCGCGCGACTACAAAGGTTTTAGCCTTAAAGAAAACAAGCCAAGAGCGCGGAGAGAGAAGGAGAGAGCGGGATTGCGACACCGAGAGCCGCCCTGGGAACGCCGAACCATTCCCAGCACATTCCCGGCAGGCCCCGCGCGGCCCCTCCCCCGGCGGCTCCGCTGCGGCGCGGGCTCGGCTCGGCTCGGCTGCTCCTCTCCTCCCCCCGCCGCCCCCGCTCCCCCTCCCCCGCCCCTAGGCGCTTGGA